>OX467315.1:6950000-6970000 GCA_950108535.1 Agriphila straminella | reverse complement strand
CCATTAAATCTAAACTTATTTTAATTGAATGAGAAAAAATGTTCGAAATGGGCCCCATTTTCCTGGTATATCCCTGTTCCATTAATCCATTTCAAATGTAAAATTCCATAATTTAGATCACGCAGATATGTCTCATCTAAAGGCTTCTCCAAACAGAACCAGCGCCGTGTTTGGCATGAAACTATGCACGTCCTACAACACAATTCGGCGCTCTAGCGCGACGTCAGGCTAACGCTAGAGCGCCGAAGGCTAGCGCTAGAGCGACGTCAGAACGCGTACTTAGCGCGCGCTAGAGCTGCATTACTACCACGTACGTTACGAACAACTTATCGAAATAGTTCTACGTCAAAGATAATAGGGAACATGCATAAGTCACCGATTTTGATAAATTCGAGCTTGATCACTGCGGACACGTATAAAAACATGATGGAACAGAAAAATAATAATACCTGAAAGGTGGGCATATAAGACGTCACAACGTTGACCGTTTTGAATAGAGCGTTTTCGGCGGGTGCTGCAGTGTGCTAACTTCAAGTAGGTAACTATCTATATAACGAGAAAAAAACGCAACAGAAAAGTTTTAAGTTGATTTTCTCACGCATTATATTTACTTTTGATTTTGATAAAAAATAAAATTGATGCATGCAATGCTTTATCTTGTCTTTCATGGTTTTCCTTTCATTTAATTTACCATGTTTGTTAGATATTTGATCCTTATGTTTGACCCTATCGACTGAGTATGGGTTGTTGTTTTTCTTATTTTAGCCGGTTCGATTCCTGGGTGTGGGAAGCGTATTTTTCAAAATCTTTGAATACAGTTTTGTTTCTTTTCTAAAATAAAAGAATGTTTCAGTTTAGTCGTCAAAAATGTTGGTAGGTATATGATTTTTTCGAAGAATGATAGAGTTCTTTTACCGATGCATAATATAAATAAATTATATTTAGATTCCTTATTTTTCGCGCCAGAAACAAAACTAACGAAATAAAGTACTATCACGAAGTAATGGCCCGTTACCTACCTTACATGAAGAGTTTTCTTTGAGTTGATCCTGATTGAGCAAACGATAAAATACCTTCTGTGTCCCAAGTAGTCCGAACAAAACACATATTTATTAGTTAAATGTTTACACGGACGTGTCTTAACTAAAGAACAAATTACAACAACTTTTGCTTTATAAAAATAGCCAGTCAAACGGACCGATACTTTATTTTCTCTCTTATTTCCGTGCGTATTACCTACTCTTATGGTAGTGAACACAAACATCTCAAGCAGTGATATATAGCCAGGGGCATCCAGGGGGATATAGAGTTAGTAGGTACCTACCCGTGTAAGCCTTTTATTACGAATAGTTAGTTAATTTGTGTTAGAATCACATAACTTTGAGCCTATAAGTACCTGAGATGAGAGAGAATCTTAATAATGTCGGAGTTATCCTACGAAGTACTTACTTACTTGTATTATCGTTTCGGAGTTTTTTGATAATTTTATTGAATTAATTTATGTCGGAGAACTAATAATATTTTCGTATTTTGTAGGTATGTATGAAGTTTTAGCATAAGAATAAATAAGACTGTATTTATTCTTATAATTCTCTATTAATGATAAATCATAAATCATAATAAATCGATGGCTAGACCAAATGTTCAATTTATGAAGCATACGGTTTTTCCTCAAAAATAAAAGTCATTGTATGGAACCGAATTGCAGTTTACGTTCCTTTTTTTTTGAGGAAATCAAGAGCAGTCAGTATTTCTTTTTGAACATTCAAATCATCCATCGACATATAAATTATTGCAGAGATGGTTTTTTTTATCAATAAGACTGTGAATTGAGCATGTTTCTTGATATACACACATCAACTTTGTCTAGGGATACAGGTGTTATTTTCATACAAACGAGGTAACTTTGTAGCCTTGGTGTCCTGTCAGGGATGTACTGAGCTGTGATCTGATGATGGCCATCCAGGAAGTGAAAGGAGGAGATTCAGATCGCTATACACACCCAACTGATCTGACCAGCATTCTACGCGAAAATAGCGTGAAAATGTATGGAAATCCTGAAACTGAGAACTCTGGCCCATTAATCTTTTAGAATGCTGATCAGATCAGTTGGGTGTGTATAGCGATCTGAATCTCCTCCATTCAAAATACAATTTTTGTAAAAATTAAAATAAAACAAAGTTGATGAGTATACTAGGTATTCGTATGAAAATAACGTGGTGACCCGTTTTCTTTGCTGGGCCCAGTGAAGTTTTAATTATTTTTCTGACCAAGAAAAAAAAGAGAAGAAAAAAAATACGACACGATGCCGGGAAAAATGTGAAGTTTATGAAAGCAGCAGTGTCAACAAGAGTAGCACAAAGTTAGTTCAAGGATAAATAATTGCCTCTATACGAATAATTGTAAATATATGGTTAAAAGGATACTTAAACTCCTTATGCAATTTGCTTATAGTAGCATCAAGGCCAACTAATCAGACTAATATGCCATTTAAGACTTTATCGAAGTTTGCCAACGTTAATCAGCTTAAGTATGAGAACTAAAGAGGTCTCCAGGGCATCATTGATGTAATTCCGCAGATTTGAAGTCACCGACGACGTACTGAATATACCTCACAAAATAAAGTAAGTTTCCCAGGAGGAAGCACGTGCTGTTGTAAAGAAAACTTCGTCATTATGAACATGATTCTGTTCACTTGCAACTGCAACTGTTTTAAGCACTTTATGCAACAGTGAAATTATAATCCAAGCCGCGACAAATTTAGCGAAAGTTACTAATTCCGCAAAATATGAAGACATTATGGGAAATATAAATTTTACAAGAATGGGAAATAAATGTTCGAATTCTTTCGATTTAAGTTATGGACGAGTGGTGAGAAGCATTGAAGAGGCAAATAATACAAGCGCAGAAAAAGGGGAGGAAGTGCCCTCGACCGTTATGCAGAATACAACTGAACCCATCAACATTACGAGCGAATACAAACATGCTTTATTAATCGAAAATTTCAAGCTATTGTGGCCCGTAGAGAGATGGCGACAAGGGTTTTTTTCGGATGACTACTTGGATCTGATCAATGAGCACTGGTTGCAGTTCCCTCCACCTTCTGAAGCCTTGCAGAGGACCCTGGGTGGACTCTACTTGTTTTTCGCGACAGTCGGCTGCTGGGGCAATATCACTGTTCTATTCATGTATTTCAGGTAAATTATTTCTTATTTAAAAAAAAAACGTTTTGATTTACATGTGTCTGCAAAAACGATTCAGCTTTAGTAGTGCATAATTTATTTTTCAACACACTTGCTCGTAAAGTGAGCCCTAATACATCGCTTTTAGGGCCATAAACCGACCTATAACAAACGCGTGCAATAATATATTATATAAAACACTAGTTCGTAATAGAATTAACCCTACAAAGTTAAATTAGTATTACTGCAAGTTTTAGGCGAGTAAACAGAGCATTCCCAATTTAACCGGGTAATACAGTTATTTTTTTTAGTATCAACAAAGAGGTTTTATGCTGCTGAAAATTCATATACATTTTTGGAATAAATAAATGTGTAAGTCCTTAATGAAGTCAAAAAAAATTTTATTATTATCAAATTATTCATAATTTACAATATTTTGTTATAAAATATTAAAATATTTGCATTTTATCACTTAAAATTATAATTTTGAAGTAGGCTGTAATGGCTGTATGCTCACTCACCCCTTTGTTCGCAAAACATTCTTGCGTTGGGCGTGTGAACAAAAAAACAAAAAAACCTGCGCGCCTTTTCCCATAATAATTATCATATTTTGTTTTTGTCGTATTTGTTGCTGTGTGGCAAATTATCCTCATCCTCATCCTCATCCTCATCCTCATCCTCATCCTCATCCTCATCCTCATCCTCATCCTCATCCTCATCCTCATCCTCATCCTCATCCTCATCCTCATCCTCATCCTCATCCTCATCCTCATCCTCATCCTCATCCTCATCCTCATCCTCATCCTCATCCTCATCCTCATCCTCATCCTCATCCTCATCCTCATCCTCATCCTCATCCTCATCCTCATCCTCATCCTCATCCTCATCCTCATCCTCATCCTCATCCTCATCCTCATCCTCATCCTCATCCTCATCCTCATCCTCATCCTCATCCTCATCCTCATCCGCATCCTCATCCTCATCCTCATCCTCATCCTCATCCTCATCCTCATCCTCATCCTCATCCTCATCCTCATCCTCATCCTCATCCTCATCCTCATCCTCATCCTCAGCCTCAGCCTCATCCTCATCCTCATCCTCATCCTCATCCTCATCCTCATCCTCATCCTCATCCTCATCCTCATCCTCATCTTCATCTTCATCTTCATCTTCATCTTCATCTTCATCTTCATCTTCATCTTCATCTTCATCTTCATCTTCATCTTCATCTTCATCTTCATCGTCATCTTCATCTTCATCCTCATCCTCATCCTCATCCTCATCCTCATCCTCATCCTCATCCTCATCCTCATCCTCATCCTCATCCTCATCCTCATCCTCATCCTCATCCTCATCCTCATCCTCATCCTCATCCTCATCCTCATCCTCATCCTCATCCTCATCCTCATCCTCATCCTCATCCTCATCCTCATCCTCATCCTCATCCTCATGATGAGATGATATTGATTTTTGGAATAAATAAATGTGTAAGTAACAATCTACCGGAAAATGTTTGTAAACACGAGAGACGCTCGATCACAAAATACGCTACCTACGCAATTACCTACGTACTTACTTTGTGGCTCGATACAACTACGCAATGGAAATTATCAAGTCTGTCATCGATTTATTCACTTTTAAACCAAAAATGCTTTATTGGGACTTGGGACTAAAAACTTAAAATATTCCTTTTTTTGTATGGGAAAGTACTCTAAACAATGGAGATAGCAAATTTGAGTCAAAGGAAACATTTCTTTATTTTTGCAAAAAAACTAAACTGTATTCAAAGATTTAAAAAAATACGGTTCCCACACCCAGGAATCGAACCGGCTAAAATTAGAAAAAACAACAACCTGTACTTGTATGATATCAATCGTTAGGGTCAAACATAAGAAATTTCTCTAACAAACATGATAAATTGAATAAAAGGAAAACCATTAAATCTAAACTTATTTTAATTGAATGAGAAAAAATGTTCGAAATGGGCCCCATTTTCCTGGTATATCCCTGTTCCATTAATCCATTTCAAATGTAAAATTCCATAATTTAGATCACGCAGATATGTCTCATCTAAAGGCTTCTCCAAACAGAACCAGCGCCGTGTTTGGCATGAAACTATGCACGTCCTACAACACAATTCGGCGCTCTAGCGCGACGTCAGGCTAACGCTAGAGCGCCGAAGGCTAGCGCTAGAGCGACGTCAGAACGCGTACTTAGCGCGCGCTAGAGCTGCATTACTACCACGTACGTTACGAACAACTTATCGAAATAGTTCTACGTCAAAGATAATAGGGAACATGCATAAGTCACCGATTTTGATAAATTCGAGCTTGATCACTGCGGACACGTATAAAAACATGATGGAACAGAAAAATAATAATACCTGAAACGTGGGCATATAAGACGTCCCAACGTTGACCGTTTTGAATAGAGCGTTTTCGGCGGGTGCTGCAGTGTGCTAACTTCAAGTAGGTAACTATCTATATAACGAGAAAAAAACGCAACAGAAAAGTTTTAAGTTGATTTTCTCACGCATTATATTTACTTTTGATTTTGATAAAAAATAAAATTGATGCATGCAATGCTTTATCTTGTCTTTCATGGTTTTCCTTTCATTTAATTTACCATGTTTGTTAGATATTTGATCCTTATGTTTGACCCTATCGACTGAGTATGGGTTGTTGTTTTTCTTATTTTAGCCGGTTCGATTCCTGGGTGTGGGAAGCGTATTTTTTAAAATCTTTGAATACAGTTTTGTTTCTTTTCTAAAATAAAAGAATGTTTCAGTTTAGTCGTCAAAAATGTTGGTAGGTATATGATTTTTTCGAAGAATGATAGAGTTCTTTTACCGATGCATAATATAAATAAATTATATTTAGATTCCTTATTTTTCGCGCCAGAAACAAAACTAACGAAATAAAGTACTATCACGAAGTAATGGCCCGTTACCTACCTTACATGAAGAGTTTTCTTTGAGTTGATCCTGATTGAGCAAACGATAAAATACCTTCTGTGTCCCAAGTAGTCCGAACAAAACACATATTTATTAGTTAAATGTTTACACGGACGTGTCTTAACTAAAGAACAAATTACAACAACTTTTGCTTTATAAAAATAGCCAGTCAAACGGACCGATACTTTATTTTCTCTCTTATTTCCGTGCGTATTACCTACTCTTATGGTAGTGAACACAAACATCTCAAGCAGTGATATATAGCCAGGGGCATCCAGGGGGATATAGAGTTAGTAGGTACCTACCCGTGTAAGCCTTTTATTACGAATAGTTAGTTAATTTGTGTTAGAATCACATAACTTTGAGCCTATAAGTACCTGAGATGAGAGAGAATCTTAATAATGTCGGAGTTATCCTACGAAGTACTTACTTACTTGTATTATCGTTTCGGAGTTTTTTGATAATTTTATTGAATTAATTTATGTCGGAGAACTAATAATATTGTAGTGGCTCAAATCCTAATTTGTATATGTGATCGTCTAGTTATAATGTTTTTCTATGTATTTGGTGGTCTTGGTGAAAGTCGATGTTACTGGCATCTAAGTGATCTGCGAATCGTGTTTATGTTTGTACTATTTAGTAGCTGCGTGTGAATGGAACGGAGGCTCATCGAGATAAATCCATCATTCCGCAGGCCTATGGTTTTAAATAACATTGCGAAGCTTGTTAATATTAAAATGCAAATTGTTTTAATCTGATCGCGACTTTCGCCTCTCCTCTACACTAATTACCTAAGCTATAACCAAAAGATGTCTGCTCATGATGTGGATTACACTCTGGTCGTTTAATAGCGCCTACAAAACCTTCTAGGAAAAACCCTTCTGGGGTTTATTATTTGGGGAACGTCAGCCATCTTTGTTACGCTGCGGAGCGTTTGTCAGACATCTCCAGGATGTGGACATTTATTTACTTTACTTTATAAGGTGTTCGCTAGACACCTTTCCCCATAAAACCATGGTAAACTTTATTTATTCATATTTGTATTAATTGAGAAAGTTCGATTTGGCCAAATCGGGCGATGGCTGAACGCTATGAAAGTGCAAATGTGACGACGACCCAGAAATGCTTCTACCCGTTCACTGGATCCACACGCAGATAGCCTTTAGGCTCAATAAGGCTGAGCTCGCGAGTACCGGCCATAGCATCCCGTTCAGTCAAGTCTAAGAGAATAATCTCTTATAGTCAAGAGCCCTCATTCGATTAAAGTCAGTGGGTGGAATGCCTAGCTCGCAGCCTCAAGCGGTCAAACACCCCAGGATCTAAACATCCTGTACAAGTTCAATTTCATCACAGATCACCTAGTATACCTATCCCTATTTCCTATCCTAAATACAAGTCTATAAGTGCACCTAACAATGTCTATGTCCTGTGTAGAGGCAAAAATGTACTTACACATTATACCTATTCAACACTAATACATTATACTTCCTTCTGCTCAGCTCCTGTTGTGTCTCTCGTCCAAATTCAGCAGCTAGACTCCTTTACTAACACGTTTAAATAAACTACCTATACACAAGTAACCTCAACGGTTTGAATGTAGTCTCTTCCTTAGTCTTTAATCACTCCCTACTATCCCATGTTTATTTAATTAGGTATATGTATAGAAATCTACCTAGACCTAGACTGAAATCTAACGAATTTAGCTCATAGAAATCGTAATTCAACTGAAAGGTATATGTGTGAGAACGCAAAGTGTTAAACGAAGCCAAACAAACTAGCTCAAAGGTTCTTCTAAGTATTTCTTAGTATTTAACACGAGTTTGACTATGCCTCACACTGTGCCTCCTCTTAGGAATCTTATCTCTAAGCAGTAAAACATATAATTATGGAAAAAAAATATTATTTATTTAAATTAAATGTGTTTAGTTTAACTTCGAAATAGCAAAAGAAACTGGTTTGATTATTTAAGCTGTCACCTATAGGTTGCTATATAATGACAGCTAGATTTTCAGCTCCTATCTTAAGACCACACTAAATAGAGAGAAAGCGAAAATCCAAAGAAAAAACTCTCTAAGGTCATCTAGATTCACACTTAATTTTAATTAAACACACACTAAAGTTTCAATAGTTATTTTACAAATTAAGTCTAAAGTGAGATACGAACACATTTATAGAACTAACCTGATACATTGATTGAAAAATGGAAAGAAAAAACTATTTCACATATTAGTCTAATCTAGACTTGATTATTAACATTCATAATAGATATTAGTGTTTCGTATTCCACCAGGCTACATAAAGTTACAGTCTCTAGAGCTTTAATTAATACTTTCACGTTAACCATCCTTATCTCTGAGGTTAACTATGTATCAAGAAAACGCAATCCAATTCAATCTAACCCGGCTCTTTGCATTTCTATCTCATTTGGTAGACCATCTTGCAAATACCTCCGTCTATTTAATATTCGACGATTGCAATAACTGAATATCTTATATCCACAACACCCTAATACAACTATTGCGCATATTAAAGTCAACACAAAAATGAGGTGTTCTACCGAGTTCCATTCGGTTATTAAAGCGAAACCCCTAGAATGGAGTTGTTCTTCGTATTGATACATTTCTACGTTGTATACGATATTCTGCTCGTTAATCTAGAGATTGTACCTTTATTGACACACGAAATAAATCACAATGTACACAATTACATACCCCACTCGACGTTGTTTGGATTCACTTTGTAAAATAGTTACACTTGTTTTAATATTCAAATCTACAATTTACTTAACAAAGTTAGTATTTATTTAATAGTTAACTCTTTAGTCTTTATTTCTCACACAGTTAGTTACAATGGAGTCACGAAACTCCCAATCTACCACTCCTAAAATATTAAAAGCGTCCGCGCCCTACTGTCTGTCTTAGCGTCTGTCTCCCGAATCCCAGTTGCATCGTCGTTTTATCTCTTCCATTCCTACTGAAGTTTTTCTCCGCCCGCTCTACGCCCATTTAGACCCCTCATTGGTCAGCTTGATGCTTGCAATCTTCACGGCGACGCCTACGCACCATTTCTCACGATCCGCCCTACCAATTCTGAGAACTCAAGTTTTTTTCCTTCCTTCGACTACTTCACCCATCTGTAACACATTTAAATCTACCAAACTCTTAGAAATCTGTGCATTTCAACTAAAATTGTCCATCATTCACCAGTTTGAATAGTTTGTATGACAGTTGAGCGTAATTTACGGCCTACCCAAGACTCCATTTGTCTTAGTCCCCGCTGTGCGCTAATAAAACTTGTCGCTCTTAATCTATTAGAAGAAATATTCGAAACAAAATTTTTTATTCCTAGTTTTGTTTTACGAGCCCGGCCCTCACATCTGCTAATAATACGAATGCCATCACACATTCCCCTAAATAGAATCTTAAACACCTACATCCGAATGTACGGTCGTTTTAAATTATATTTCCTATCTGTCCACATTTCCAAACTTTCCCACGGTATTCGTTCAGTTCTCACGTTCCCTTTCTATAGCTCTTATCTGTCCATTGTATACCCAAGTAGGCAATAAACCCCGATACTCCGCCTCCTTTGTTACATAAGTATGGCGCCTCACAAACCATTGTCCCTATTTTTTTCCTTTTATTTTATTTTTTATTATTTTTACCTATTCACATAATAGCGAAACAGGTGTATCGCATTGTAATTCCCTTTTATCTTGTTTGTTTGTTTATCTATTAGAGTGTACACGTTGCTACTGGGAATAGCACCAATGACGTATGGTCCTTCAAACAAACGTGCAAACTTCTTAGTCACTTTTTTAGATGCATCCGATTTCGCAAACTTTTTCAACTTCACTAGATCACCTATGTCAAAACACACTAGTTTATGATTTTTGTTATAATGAAATTCTCTACTCTCGGCTGACTTCAATATGTTCTGTCTCGCTCGTTCCCGAACTAATTCTAATGGCTCTTGTTGTAGGCCTAACCCTACTCCAATAATTTTGTCGTTATCCGTAGATAAGCGAGTTCTTGTACCCCATACTATCTCGTTAGGTGTGTAACCCGTCGTGGTGTGTATAACTTGATTGTAACAATCCTCTATTTTCGGCAATACGTCAACCCAAGAACAATGTGATTTTTCACAATACGTCCTAAACATTCTTCCTAGCTCTCTATTGACCCTCTCCGTAGAATTAGGTCGCGGGTTTCTGATTGAGGTGTGCGTTAGCACGATACCTAACACCTGACTCAAAAATCCTTGATGTGAAATTTGCACCTCTATCCGAACATAAAACCTTTATTTTGACCTGTTCGTGAAATTTTCTAACACAAGTTAACGAGGCCCTGCCACTCGCCTGTCGTAATGAGTATAATCTAATTAATTTGCTGAAGGCGTCCTGCATAACAAACACGTACTTATGACCAAAGCGTCCTGCCGGTATTGGTCCATAAATGTCACAAAATACTCGTTCCCCTATCTCCCTAGCTATCACCGTCTTAATTGGTCCTGAGTGTGCCTCCAACGCGTGTTTCGATTTTTGACACACGTCGCAAGCCCTAACTACCTGTCCTATTTTGCGTGCCATATCAGTGAAGTAGTAACGTCGCTTCATTAACGCAAGCACCTTGTATCGCCCAAAATGTCCTACTTCCTCGTGTATACTAGTAATCAATTCCGTTTGTAAGTTCTCGGGAACATATAATCGCGACCTACCCGAACCTATCTCTATCCTATAGAGAATCCCGTCTATTAGTCTGTAATGTCTAGCCTCAGACTCGCTCTCAGCTTTTATACGCTTAGTTATTTCGCTAACAACACGATCACGCCCCTGATGTTCTCTTATCTCTTCCCACTTATTCTTTATGAGTCGTCCAGTTGGTATTTCAAACAAATTCATTTCCGGTCCCACAGTTTTATTAGTCAAGGTATCGGTGGCTCCACTTATATGTCGTGACAACACGTCAGCTACAGTGTTCAGACTACCCTTGACATGTTCAATCGTATAATTGAACTGTCCTATATAACTTACCCACCGTATCATGCGAGCGCTTAGTAATTTACACGATTGTAGAAACGTCAAACTTTTATGATCGGTCCTAATTACTAACTGAGCACCCCTTAAATACGTTTCAAACTTTGATAGACTATAAATTATGGCCCACAGCTCTTGTTCAGTGACTGTCCATCTGCGTTCCGTTTCTGATAATGATTTACTACAAAACCCTATAACTCTCTCTTCCCCCTCACTCGTTAGTTGGTAGATGTATCCTGCGACACCTATATTCGAGCTGTCCGTTTGTAAATAATATATATCCTTCGGGTTTGGATGTGCAAGAAGCACGGTATCTACAAATAAAGTTTTCACCCTTTTAAAACAATCGTCTACTTCCTGTGTCCATGACCATCTTTTGTTTTGTTTCAATAGGTCACACAGAGGCCTAACCTCCTCACTATACTTTGATATAAATCTACGAAAATAGTTTATTAATCCCAGAAATCCTCTTAATTGTTTTATGGTTCGAGGTGCGGGGAAATCCAATATCGCCCTTACCCTATCCGGATCCATTTGTACCCCTTTGGTATTTACAATGTGTCCTAATAACTTTACCTCCACACATAAGAATTTACATTTTTCCTTCCTACTCGTTAGTCTAGCCGCCTCTAACCTGCTCAGTACTTGATCTAGGTGTTCTAGGTGTAACTTTAGGTCCCCCTTAGTGAACACTACTATGTCATCTATATAATTTATACAAAACTCGCGCACCCCTTCTAGTATCGAATCCATAGCCCTCGAGAAACCTGCCACCGATGTCTTAAGTCCTTGAGGTAAAACACAATACGTATAGGTTTTCCCCATAAAAGTGAACCCTGTATACTTTCTAGAATCGGGATGTAATGGTATCTGAAAATATGCATTATTGAGGTCAATAAGACTGATGTAATTAACCCCATAAAAGGATTGTATGATTTCTGATGTAAGTGGTGGCGCCCCCGCGTCCCCCACCATCTTCTTATTGAGTTCGCGCGCGTCTAATAAGAGTCTAATTGTTCCGTCTCGCTTTTTTGTAAAGGTAAGCGGACTACAACACGGTGTCGCCTCCTGACGGATAACTCCTAAACTCTCTAACCCATCTAGTTCTCTTTTTATCTCCTCCCTATGCTAAAGGTATTGGATAACTTCGCTTTATAAAAGGCGTGTCGTCGATTAATTCAATAACATGCTCGTATCTGTCCGTCAATCCTAATTCGTCGGTAAACACTCTACTATATCTGTTTAAAACGGGTAACAATAGTTTCTTTTGTTCGTCATTTAAACCCATCTCGTCCAAGTAGGTAGCCACCTTTCCGCTATTGTTTATTTTCTCGCTCGCCTCACTATACATCGCCGGTTGGGCGTCCGTCTCTAACATCGTATTTATCATGTTTGCATTGTCTCTCCCGCCTAACCGTTTTAATTCGCAACTCGAATTTATTTTGACACTAGTCCTGACTCCTAAGTGCTCAATTGATAACGTCCTTTCTCTGCCACACTCCACTATCCCCTTGACACGTTCCAACCAGTCGTATCCTAATATCATTGACCTAGGAAGCCTATGCAGAATTAACATTGACGCTTCAATGATTGTGCCACCCAAACTTAGCTCTATTAGTACCATACGATTCGCACTTTCACTCCGTGATCCAAATGCTCCCTGCACCTGTATAGCCGGGATAGCGATCTCGGGCAAATCACCTCTCTCTTTCCGAATAGAATCGTGTAGTTCCCTAGTTATAGCGCTTATTTGGCTCCCTGTGTCTATCAATGCACTTATACGCATCCCGTACACATCCACTCCTATCTCGGGTAATCTAGGCAACGAATAATCAACACCTAAGTAATCTGACTCGTCTAGCTCATGTGATATCGACAAAACCTCTCTACCCCTGCTTGTACAAAGATCACACGCAAGCCCTTCTTCGTCACATTCTATCACATGATTGAATTGATTTTCCAATAAGACACCTATGCTACACGCTATCGCTCGCAAACTGTTGCTACTCACTGACACTCCCCCGGTCAATGGCCTCTTCAATCCCTTTCCGTCTGCTCCTAAACCCTGACCTGGCTCCCATCCATTTTTAACTAAAATCTTATACGCTATATCGTCTTTCCTATTTTCTGAAGTCCATTCATTCCCCTTCCTACACTTTGATAACCGATCGGACTCCGCTTGTGTAGGGGGTATTAGTTTTTTGTTTTATCCTCCCTCACAGACGTTGATAATGTTGACCCCTCACCTTCCTTCATGAATGTTATAGCTGGCCTAGTATTTATTTCACCCAACACGTTCGACCGTGATGTATTCCTATTAGAATATGATCCGTAACCTATCCTGCCTCGTCGGTGAGCCCTTCCCCGAGTCGAACCGCCTCTGCCTCGCCATCTTTCCGCTAAAATCGTTGCCGCAACTGGATAATCTGTCTGTGTCCTACTGTAACGACCTCTCTGATTATTTCCTCTCTCTCTAGCATATCTACCTATCTCTCTCTGTCCCACAACTACATTTTGTTCGATACTCCTAAGAAAGTTCGCGCCTTTCATAATAGTGGGTTCCTCTGCTCTCGTAAACCACAACCGTTGAACATCCAAAGGATAATGACGCATTATCGAATTTACTAAATCCCTTTCACTAAAAGATATGGTCAAGGACTGCATCGACTCAACATATTCAGCAAAATGTTCGGACATCGAAATTGCTGATTCACTTGTGTACACCGTGTTAATCAACCTATACCTAACGGATTCTTGTATTTGTTCAGTCCAATAAGTCCGTCTAAAGTCGTCCTCAAAATCACTAAAAGTATTCCATCTCCTTGAGTACATCTCCATCAATTTTCGTGCATGTCCCGTGATGCAACCTAGCGCTATATCAATTTCGCGGTCCTGTCCGTTCACTTCTCTAATATATTTTTTTAATCGTTTCAAAAACGCAATAGGGTTCGCGAATGGTTTTCCGTCAAAACTCGGCTTCGCAACTGAAGGCTGTATGACGTATAAGTTTCTAGTTTCCGAATTCGCGACACTACCACTAGCTATTGTGCTAATCGACTCTTGTCTAATCGTCTGATGACTATTTTGCACATTCCCGCGCGACTCTATCCTCTCGTTTAATCGCTCCGCGCTCAACTGCCGTAATGTATTTTGAAATTCATCCATTCTTTGTGACATCTGTTGTAAAGTTATGTTATCTATATTTCCCGTTTGTTCCCCTATGCTTCCGTTACTCTCGCGACTTTCCCCTGTCCTATCTTGACCTCTAACCCGTCTCTTACTGCGCCTAGGCATTATAACGTCACTTAACTCAACTGCCGACAAACTAGTTTCGATTTAAACTTTCCCCTACTCCTAAATGCACAGATCGTTCTTTATGAGAAAGGTAGATAGTTCCACATGTGATTAAAATACTCATGATAACAGACTTACATTGAAATGTAACAATATCTTGAGAATCTGCTCCCGCCTTTGTCTCCACCTAAATCACACATCTTTATTATGCTAACCTTTTTACGTACAGTCAAAATCGTCAAACGCGCTGCTATGCTTTGAATAATATTGGAAAGTATTTTTATTTTACTCTTTTATTGTTTATTTTGTTGGGTAAGATTTCTCCACGTCCTTCCCTTTTGTCTTTAATGTACAACCGTCAAATTTTACTTCAATGGACAACAGCAGTTAAGTTGCAAACCAATAAAACATTAACCCTAAGGTCTCCTTTGTCTCGCTTCCCATTCACAAGCTTGTCAGACAGGCTTTTGTCTTCCGTGAACAAATAACTTGGCTATACAGTTGTCTAAAAATAGATTCTTTTAATTTTATAATTTACGAAATAGGTATGTATATTTTTTTCGATCTCGTTGATAACATTATGACGAATTCTGACTGTAACTGTGTCTTTCCCCTACATTCAAAAGACATGTAAACAGTTTAACACAATAAAATAATCACACCATGCACATAATTAAAATAATTATTCCATGCACAATTTATCTCGCCTCCTTGTTTCGCATCACGATGTCTCGTAACATCCCTGTAAAAGTATTCCTTTCAACTGACCACGATTTCTACGTTGTGTTTATTTTATTTATTTTTGTTTTATTTATTTATTATAATTATTTGGTCCTTTTGATCCAATCGTATCGTTATTTCGAATACGTATTTGGAATCCTGGTCGACACGGCATCATTTTCTGTAGTGGCTCAAATCCTAATTTGTATATGTGATCGTCTAGTTATAATGTTTTTCTATGTATTTGGTGGTCTTGGTGAAAGTCGATGTTACTGGCATCTAAGTGATCTGCGAATCGTGTTTATGTTTGTACTATTTAGTAGCTGCGTGTGAATGGAACGGAGGCTCATCGAGATAAATCCATCATTCCGCAGGCCTATGGTTTTAAATAACATTGCGAAGCTTGTTAATATTAAAATGCAAATTGTTTTAATCTGATCGCGACTTTCGCCTCTCCTCTACACTAATTACCTAAGCTATAACCAAAAGATGTCTGCTCATGATGTGGATTACACTCTGGTCGTTTAATAGCGCCTACAAAACCTTCTAGGAAAAACCCTTCTGGGGTTTATTATTTGGGGAACGTCAGCCATCTTTGTTACGCTGCGGAGCGTTTGTCAGACATCTCCAGGATGTGGACATTTATTTACTTTACTTTATAAGGTGTTCGCTAGACACCTTTCCCCATAAAACCATGGTAAACTTTATTTATTCATATTTGTATTAATTGAGAAAGTTCGATTTGGCCAAATCGGGCGATGGCTGAACGCTATGAAAGTGCAAATGTGACGACGACCCAGAAATGCTTCTACCCGTTCACTGGATCCACACGCAGATAGCCTTTAGGCTCAATAAGGCTGAGCTCGCGAGTACCGGCCATAGCATCCCGTTCAGTCAAGTCTAAGAGAATAATCTCTTATAGTCAAGAGCCCTCATTCGATTAAAGTCAGTGGGTGGAATGCCTAGCTCGCAGCCTCAAGCGGTCAAACACCCCAGGATCTAAACATCCTGTACAAGTTCAATTTCATCACAGATCACCTAGTATACCTATCCCTATTTCCTATCCTAAATACAAGTCTATAAGTGCACCTAACAATGTCTATGTCCTGTGTAGAGGCAAAAATGTACTTACACATTATACCTATTCAACACTAATACATTATACTTCCTTCTGCTCAGCTCCTGTTGTGTCTCTCGTCCAAATTCAGCAGCTAGACTCCTTTACTAACACGTTTAAATAAACTACCTATACACAAGTAACCTCAACGGTTTGAATGTAGTCTCTTCCTTAGTCTTTAATCACTCCCTACTATCCCATGTTTATTTAATTAGGTATATGTATAGAAATCTACCTAGACCTAGACTGAAATCTAACGAATTTAGCTCATAGAAATCGTAATTCAACTGAAAGGTATATGTGTGAGAACGCAAAGTGTTAAACGAAGCCAAACAAACTAGCTCAAAGGTTCTTCTAAGTATTTCTTAGTATTTAACACGAGTTTGACTATGCCTCACACTGTGCCTCCTCTTAGGAATCTTATCTCTAAGCAGTAAAACATATAATTATGGAAAAAAAATATTATTTATTTAAATTAAATGTGTTTAGTTTAACTTCGAAATAGCAAAAGAAACTGGTTTGATTATTTAAGCTGTCACCTATAGGTTGCTATATAATGACAGCTAGATTTTCAGCTCCTATCTTAAGACCACACTAAATAGAGAGAAAGCGAAAATCCAAAGAAAAAACTCTCTAAGGTCATCTAGATTCACACTTAATTTTAATTAAACACACACTAAAGTTTCAATAGTTATTTTACAAATTAAGTCTAAAGTGAGATACGAACACATTTATAGAACTAACCTGATACATTGATTGAAAAATGGAAAGAAAAAACTATTTCACATATTAGTCTAATCTAGACTTGATTATTAACATGATTATTAACATTCATAATAGATATTAGTGTTTCGTATTCCACCAGGCTACATAAAGTTACAGTCTCTAGAGCTTTAATTAATACTTTCACGTTAACCATCCTTATCTCTGAGGTTAACTATGTATCAAGAAAACGCAATCCAATTCAATCTAACCCGGCTCTTTGCATTTCTATCTCATTTGGTAGACCATCTTGCAAATACCTCCGTCTATTTAATATTCGACGATTGCAATAACTGAATATCTTATATCCACAACACCCTAATACAACTATTGCGCATATTAAAGTCAACACAAAAATGAGGTGTTCTACCGAGTTCCATTCGGTTATTAAAGCGAAACCCCTAGAATGGAGTTGTTCTTCGTATTGATACATTTCTACGTTGTATACGATATTCTGCTCGTTAATCTAGAGATTGTACCTTTATTGACACACGAAATAAATCACAATGTACACAATTACATACCCCACTCGACGTTGTTTGGATTCACTTTGTAAAATAGTTACACTTGTTTTAATATTCAAATCTACAATTTACTTAACAAAGTTAGTATTTATTTAATAGTTAACTCTTTAGTCTTTATTTCTCACACAGTTAGTTACAATGGAGTCACGAAACTCCCAATCTACCACTCCTAAAATATTAAAAGCGTCCGCGCCCTACTGTCTGTCTTAGCGTCTGTCTCCCGAATCCCAGTTGCATCGTCGTTTTATCTCTTCCATTCCTACTGAAGTTTTTCTCCGCCCGCTCTACGCCCATTTAGACCCCTCATTGGTCAGCTTGATGCTTGCAATCTTCACGGCGACGCCTACGCACCATTTCTCACGATCCGCCCTACCAATTCTGAGAACTCAAGTTTTTTTCCTTCCTTCGACTACTTCACCCATCTGTAACACATTTAAATCTACCAAACTCTTAGAAATCTGTGCATTTCAACTAAAATTGTCCATCATTCACCAGTTTGAATAGTTTGTATGACAGTTGAGCGTAATTTACGGCCTACCCAAGACTCCATTTGTCTTAGTCCCCGCTGTGCGCTAATAAAACTTGTCGCTCTTAATCTATTAGAAGAAATATTCGAAACAAAATTTTTTATTCCTAGTTTTGTTTTACGAGCCCGGCCCTCACATCTGCTAATAATACGAATGCCATCACAATATTTTCGTATTTTGTAGGTATGTATGAAGTTTTAGCATAAGAATAAATAAGACTGTATTTATTCTTATAATTCTCTATTAATGATAAATCATAAATCATAATAAATCGATGGCTAGACCAAATGTTCAATTTATGAAGCATACGGTTTTTCCTCAAAAATAAAAGTCATTGTATGGAACCGAATTGCAGTTTACGTTCCTTTTTTTTTGAGGAAATCAAGAGCAGTCAGTATTTCTTTTTGAACATTCAAATCATCCATCGACATATAAATTATTGCAGAGATGGTTTTTTTTTATCAATAAGACTGTGAATTGAGCATGTTTCTTGATATACACACATCAACTTTGTCTAGGGATACAGGTGTTATTTTCATACAAACGAGGTAACTTTGTAGCCTTGGTGTCCTGTCAGGGATGTACTGAGCTGTGATCTGATGATGGCCATCCAGGAAGTGAAAGGAGGAGATTCAGATCGCTATACACACCCAACTGATCTGACCAGCATTCTACGCGAAAATAGCGTGAAAATGTATGGAAATCCTGAAACTGAGAACTCTGGCCCATTAATCTTTTAGAATGCTGATCAGATCAGTTGGGTGTGTATAGCGATCTGAATCTCCTCCATTCAAAATACAATTTTTGTAAAAATTAAAATAAAACAAAGTTGATGAGTATACTAGGTATTCGTATGAAAATAACGTGGTGACCCGTTTTCTTTGCTGGGCCCAGTGAAGTTTTAATTATTTTTCTGACCAAGAAAAAAAAGAGAAGAAAAAAAATACGACACGATGCCGGGAAAAATGTGAAGTTTATGAAAGCAGCAGTGTCAACAAGAGTAGCACAAAGTTAGTTCAAGGATAAATAATTGCCTCTATACGAATAATTGTAAATATATGGTTAAAAGGATACTTAAACTCCTTATGCAATTTGCTTATAGTAGCATCAAGGCCAACTAATCAGACTAATATGCCATTTAAGACTTTATCGAAGTTTGCCAACGTTAATCAGCTTAAGTATGAGAACTAAAGAGGTCTCCAGGGCATCATTGATGTAATTCCGCAGATTTGAAGTCACCGACGACGTACTGAATATACCTCACAAAATAAAGTAAGTTTCCCAGGAGGAAGCACGTGCTGTTGTAAAGAAAACTTCGTCATTATGAACATGATTCTGTTCACTTGCATGTCATTCGCAACTGTTTTAAGCACTTTATGCAACAGTGAAATTATAATCCAAGCCGCGACAAATTTAGCGAAAGTTACTAATTCCGCAAAATATGAAGACATTATGGGAAATATAAATTTTACAAGAATAGGAAATAAATGTTCGAATTCTTTCGATTTAAGTTATGGACGAGTGGTGAGAAGCATTGAAGAGGCAAATAATACAAGCGCAGAAAAAGGGGAGGAAGTGCCCTCGACCGTTATGCAGAATACAACTGAACCCACCAACATTACGAGCGAATACAAACATGCTTTAATAATCGAAAATTTCAAGCTATTGTGGCCCGTAGAGAGATGGCGACAAGGGTTTTTTTCGGATGACTACTTGGATCTGATCAATGAGCACTGGTTGCAGTTCCCTCCACCTTCTGAAGCCTTGCAGAGGACCCTGGGTGGACTCTACTTGTTTTTCGCGACAGTCGGCTGCTGGGGCAATATCACTGTTCTATTCATGTATTTCAGGTAAATTATTACTTATTTAAAAAAAAAACGTTTTGA
>OX467315.1:6600000-6945000 GCA_950108535.1 Agriphila straminella | reverse complement strand
TTAACTGTCATCGTTGTTCACTATGAAACAATAGAATGTCGGAGGAAATCAGCTATACGTTTCCAGAAAAGCTAATTTTTTTTTTTTTTTTTTTTTTTTTTTTTTATTTTACTACTGCCTCTAACATATGGTCAGAGCCTATTTTTACATTTTCCTTTTCTTCTCTTTCATACTAGTTCTCGCTATTGTGCTTCTCGCACATTCATGCTGCATACTACACATTCATACATCTCTTTCTTACTTTATCAGCTGGGGTTGCTGTCTGATTCTTATTACCTATTGTAAATAATATATTTACTTATATATTTTATATTTATTTGGGGTTCTTGGGGAACACTACACTTTTTCTTTATTTAAAAACTTTTTGTTACATTTTCCTTATTTCTATTTTGGTTCTTAATTATGGTTTTCTTACTTTTACTTATATTTTTCTCATAATAATATTTATTTTTTACATATTTGGCATATTTCTAATACAATTTTCTTATTTTTACATAATACATTTCTTTCTTATTCTGTTAACATCTTAATAAGATTTGAAGACAAGCTTACTACATTTCTAATTCATTTGCTTTCTTTCTTCTAGTTTCTTAGTTGCTACTTTTCTTATTCTATCTTTTATTTACTATAATTTATTTTCATGGTGCTTATACAATATTTACAAATATTGGTGCATCATAATTTTCTAAGCTGACTTATTCCTATTGTTTACTTTTTTAATTATTTCTTCACAATACCTAAGAAAACTATTTCTATGTTTACCTACTATTATTTGGCTTAAGTTTTCTCGCTCGAGTTTGTCTCCTAATACCATCTCTATGTTATATCTTTCTTGGATAAAGGAAGGACATTCAAGGATAACATGGAGGGCTGTTTCATCTACTGCTGGATCGCATATACACGATGGGCTCTCCTTACACTTGAATCGGCACAAGTATTCGGAGAGTCCACCGTGTCCGGTTAGGGCTTGCGTGGTCCATTTTGTTGGCTCAAATTTTCTAATAGTTTTATAGGCCGCAATTGCGCTTGGGAAAAATACCTTGGTTGTGGATGCCGTTTCACCTGTCTTATATCGTCTGTCCCACTCTTCAAGCGTGTACTGACGAAGTTCTCGCTTGGCGAACGATACAGGGCACTGGTCATATTTGTGCCTGGTTTTTAACTTTAGGGCGGCCTCCTTTGCCAAGTAGTCTGCTCTCTCGTTTCCCTCCAGCCCTGCGTGCGCCTTAATCCAAAACAAGGAAACATCTTTGCTCTGTTGGGAAATAGCTGTTAAGTTTTCTCTGGCTTTGACTGCTAAGGGGTGGAGTGATGTGAGACTCGTAACTGTTTGGAGGGCCGCCATTGAGTCGCTATATATACCAAACGTCTGTGCCTTATGTTTCAACACGATTTCTGTTGCCTCACATATCGCTAGAAGTTCCGCCTGATAGACTGTGCAGTACTTTGGCAGGCTAAGCTTGACGGATCGGGTTTCTGCCTCACCACTCCATATGGAGAGCGCAGCACCCACCTTTCCGTCAATCTTGCTGCCATCTGTGTAAATTTTGACTGCGTAGTTGCTGTTGGCGTTGAAGCTCGTCATATCCGAAAGGCACACAAACTCCCAGCTGATATATTTGGCAGGATGCGGCGCTTCTATGGCTGGGGCCATTCGTTCGATCTCTCTGTCACCAAGTCCTGGCTGGGGTGCACCCTTCTTGATCTCGTACAGTGAGGCCACCTCACGTACGCGTAGGTCAAGTGGGAGCACTCCAGCCAACACCATTGCTGCGTTCAGAGAAACCGTCCGGTACGCCCTACATATTTTTAGCGCGAAACCACGTTGTACTGTACCAAGTTGCTTTTTGATACATATTTTGTTAGCTGCCGGTGCCCAGACGCTCGCCGCATACAGGATAACGGGCTCAACTGTTGCGGTGTATATGATACGAATCACCTCAGGGTGGAGACCCCAGCTGATTTTTGCTGCTCGTGTTAGCTGTTTCGATATGTTCAACGCTTTCTTGCATACATTCGCGACGTGGGTGTTAAAGTTTAATTTGTGGTCGATTGTGACTCCTAAGATTTTAATTTCCTTAGAAATGCCAATGTCGACCCCGCCCATGCTCAGGAGTGGTGTGTCGTATTTAAGTTTTCTCGTTAGAAAAAGAATAGAATAGAATAGAATAGAAAAATCTTTATTTGAGACAAAACAACTATTTTAAAATACATTGATGGTTACGATTTGTCCCAAATCGGTCCCAACTCAGCATAATACTTGGCCCCTGACCAAGTGCTGATCTTCCGTTGGAACCGGTTTGGTGATGCCACGGAACAATGACCGGCAAAACATACTATGAAACTAAACATTACAATTTAAAGAAAACTAAAAAAATAAATAAAAACAATATAAACCAATTATGTTATGATCATAGCCTTCGTTTTATGTGGTGCGAACTTTAGCTTGTTTGCAGTTCCCCACCTCCTGACATGTTCGAGAGCGGCATTGGCATCTCTTTGGATTTCCCGGGCTGTCTCCCCGTCAAAAATGAGCACCACGTCGTCGGCGAAAGCCTGCGCGTATTCTCCTCTTGTTTCTAGGTCTTTGAGGAGCGGATCTAACATCAAGTTCCACAGTATCGGTCCACCTATCGAGCCTTGTACACAGCCTTTATTGGTTTGTCTCACGTGCTCTGAGCCGGCATATCTTACTTTGACTTTTCTTTCGCTAAGGTAGCTGTCAATAACTCTTCTAATGTTCACCGGGCACTTTTCCTCTGCCAGTCGGACTCTTATAGCAGGCCACCAAGCGCTATCGAATGCTCCCTCTATATCTAGTGATACCAACGCTACAATCTTCTTTTCATCTAGTTTGGACTTAATGTGCTGCATCATGTTATAGAGGGAGTCCTCGGTGCTTCGCTGGGGCATGAATCCGTACTGCCGAGTACTCATCCTCGGAAGGATGAAGTGTTTGATACGCGCTACTAGCATTTTTTCGTAGATCTTTCCGAGTACCGACAGCAGCCCTATTGGTCTATATGATTTCGGCTCTGTATATTTTTCTTTCCCAGGCTTCCTTAAAATCACTACTGTCGCTTCTTTCCACGATGCTGGAAAGTACTGGAGCTCAAGACATTTATTTATAAGTTTTAAGAATAGTTTGGGGTCGTCGTCTATAAGATGCTTGCAGATATCCGCCGTCAATCCATCTTCTCCCGGGGCCTTTTTGGGGTTAAAGGTGCTTGTAACTGTTTTTAGTTCAGTTAGAGTAAACGGCGGATCCCGCTGCTCTTCTCCCATAGGTGTTTTATTTATCTCCTCTGCTTTCCTTCTTACCCTTCTCTGGTCATTATCGTCATCTTCCTCTCGGTCCTCTGGGTAAAAGGTCTCTGCCAGCAGCTTTGCCGATTCTTTAGCATCCAGAATCTTCCCATCTCTTTCAAGGGGAGTATCTTCCTCTCTTTTCCTAGTCCTTCCAATTACCCTATATATTCCCTCCCAAACCCCTTCTCTGTCTTGTTTTTCGCAAAACTCTTTCCAACTACTGATCTGGGCTCTCTTTGCCTCCTCTTCGTACTCCTCTTTTTTCTTTAAGTATTCTTCGATTACAAGGTTTTTTCGGATGGGCGCTGCATTCCTGATCCGGCGTTTCCTGGTGATAACTTCCTTCTGCATTTTCTCCAGTTCTTCGGACCACCACGGAATATTTATGGTTTCATTGTTTTTCTTTAGGGGCATTGATTGTATACAAGCTTTAACCGTTATGTCAGTCAGTCTGTCAGTAATTTTGTCTAATTGTTCTGTATTAATAATTTTATCAATTTCCTCGACTGTTACTTTCTGTTCTATTTTTAACTGTTGAAGTTTCTCATGAAACTCTTCCCAGTTTGCCTTCTTAGTATTAAACTTTCTAGTGGTCCGATTTATATTAATGCCTTTAGATTTTTGGAGTTTAATATTAAAGATTATTCCGTTGTGGTCCGAGCTCGTCAAGCCTTCTTCTACTTTCCAGTCCTCCACTAAGTCCAACAGATCAGTTGTGCAGGCAGTTACATCGACGTAGCTGGTGTACCTTTTATTACCTCTTACTGTGTCAAAAGTAGGAGTATTTCCGGAGTTTAGTATATTGAGGCCCAGATCGTGTAGAGCACCGGCCATTTCTTCGCCCTTATGATCGATTATGGAGCTACCCCACCATGTACTCTTAGCATTGGAATCGCCACCGATTAGGAGTTTATTCTCTCCGAGTTTCTTTACAATTTTCGCTAGATGCTTTAGATAAGGCTCAATGGGCTGATCCGGTTCGAAATAGTAGGACACTACCGTGGCTCTCCAGGCTCCGGTGCGGACGCCGACCACACAGATGTTGTTGGTGGTGAGCTCAGGGTATTGTATGATGTCCAGGTTTGGGTCAAAAACGGCAACTGCCGCTTTGACTGTCCCTGTATCATTTCCCTGGATTATCCTGGCGCCGCGATAGGCCTTCATACATCTCGCTCCACCCACATATGGCTCCTGTATCAGTGCTATAGCCGCTTTTCTCTTTCCTGCTTCAATTAGGATTTCATCGGTGGCTAACTTCTTCCTTTGCAAGTTTGCTTGGAATACATGATAGTGGGTTTTTACTGTGGTGCCCTTAGCAATACGCTACTGTACTGCGCGCTATTTTGTCCCTGCGCTTGCGCACGGGGCATTCTTCGCTGAAAGCATTATGTTCAGTATGATCGCTCTTTTCTCTAATGCAGTTCTTGCACGTCGGGGTGGCATCAGTTTTCCACAGTTCACATGCTGCTTTCAGGTGCGGACCCGCACAGTGACTGCACAGGTCTTCTGTTTCTTTACAGAACTTTTTACTGTGTCCGTAGGCCAAGCAGCGCGTGCACTGCACCAATGGCGATTGGTCTGCAACCCTGACACGTTGCAGGTCTATGCGTAATGTACCTGCGCTGGTTGCTCTACGCCATATTGTCGGGCTTGTGCTCATTACAATGTGGCAGGTGTGCGGGTTTCGTGCTCTCTTTCTGTATTTAAACTCTATTCTGCTCTCCTTCTTGTCGAGTCCTTCAAATATCTCTTTATTCTGATTCTTAATCATCTCCCGTATGATCTCATTCGAGTTGTCTGCGAGGACATCCTTAAGAATCAGAAGCGGGTCCTTGTTTTCAACTTCTTCGCAGACGAGCTGATTCCCTGCTTTCTCTATACGTTCTTTGAGTTTCTTCCTTTCTTCTTGCGTTTTGCAGCTCACGACTACTTTTCTATCCTTTGCTTTTCTAACTCTTTCGACCGTAATCCAGCCATCTTTTGCGTCAACTGCTTTCCTTAGTCTTCCCAGTACCTCTTCTCCGGTCTCCTCCTGTTCTGTGGATGAGATGACTACTGAATGCAGGGTACTTTGTTCTATGCTATTGGGCTTTCCTGTATTGATCGCTGCTACATTCGCGTACGTCGTACTCTCCACACTTTCTCTCTGTTTCCTTATCTCTTCTCTTAGTTGTTCCATCATCTCATTGTTCTCTTGGAGTTTTCTTTGGTGTACTTCCACTTTTGTTATTAGTTCGGACTGTTCGAGAGTTTCTATTCTTTTCTTTTTGATTTCTTCTGTCGCCAAATCCACTTGAGTTTTTACTTCCTCCACCCGTTTGAGTACCGGTCCACAATATCGGACCTGTAAAAGCTCATGAAGGCTGTGGTACTGCCCCTGAAGGCCTGCATCCATTTCCTCCAAGCGCTCACACAGTTTTTCATAGTGCCAGCTACTCTCTTGGTGGGGGACTGTAAGCTGGTCTGATGGTGTTGGCTGGGTCTGTTTCTGGATTTGCGGCTTTAGTAAAGCCTGAAGATCGTCTATTTTTCTGTCCATTTCGTCAAAGCAATTCTCAAGCATAGAAAGAATGTAGCTACCGCGTTCTGTTTTCTTTTCGAGAAATGTTTTAACATCCTTCCTCATATGAGAATAGTCTTTTACCTTCAACGGTATATCTTCCATTATACTGGACAATTCCTCTATGAGGTAGAAAAGCTAATTTGAAACTCTTTCCTTCAATGAATGCCGTAAGAAAACAAGTAAAAAGAAAAAAAAAACATTCCAATTTTCAAAATTGAAACAGCATTGAAAAATGTTACATCTCTTTTTACAGAAAAGAAAAAAAGAACATTCCTTGAAAATAAGAAACAGCTGACAAAATGTTCATACCATACGATTGAGAATAAGCACTGGCAGGTCGCGTCGTTGGCTCCTCGTCGGTATGAGAGTGTTATACCACTGTATACAAATACATAGGTCGCGTGAATACAATTACTTTGGAAAGAAAATAATTTTTAAATATAGGTATTTCTGAGCACTTCTTCATAGGGATGAGATGAAACGAAATCTTGAAACGCCGATATCACACGACATGAATCTTTTTCAAATACCTCTAGGGAATATTTTTGCTGCGTTCCAGATAACTTTTGAAATGACAGAATTTTAATAATGCTGTAAGCGTAGGCAGGATTTGGAATTATCCCCGCTAAGTTGCCGTTTACAGATAAAACTTAAGTATCTCGTGAGTAATGTACCAAGGGAATAATTTGTGTCATAGCGTGACTTTATTTATAAACGCCGGGACCAATAAATTCTGGTTTATGTTGAAAAGTCATTATTAAAATTAAAATTGTATTTCCAGAAGAAACTAAACGCTGTAAACTTATGTTAATTAGTAGAGTTAAAAGGTTTAAATAATTACCAGCATAAAGTAAGCACTCAGAAGGAGGAACGGGTCGCCTTTGAAATTGTTTTTGTTAATAATTAACGTCACAGCTAGTTAAACGTTTAATTTGAAACCCGTTACAGCTTCGAGCTTTTGTTCTGCTTTGTTAACAAACTCTCATATCTTTAATTTACTTTAAGCTTTCAGGACAATGTAATACGTTTTGCTGAGACAGCGCTGCTATGACCTACATTTCGCTGTGTAAAATAATAATTTAAGCCTAACCTATTATCTAGTAAAGGTGTAAGTAAATGATATACTAGATAAAATACCTACTCGATCGAAATCGATTTTTCCCTAGAAAGTATATCATTTAATTTAATTTAATCTTAATATAAAATAGCATACTAAATGCGAAAAATTATCCATAATTTTATAGTAGGTAAATATTGTGTATTTATCTTTGCATCAAAGAACCGGTTGTTGTAACTAAGAACATTTTAATCTGTTTTTTTAAACAATGTTTTCATATAAAAAATACATAAAAATCGTAGTTAAAAGTATACTATTCTTTTGATTATTTATTCATTTATTGAACCGTCCTTTCTGTAATAACGAAATTACATACCGCAAAAACAATTTATTTTGGGAAATAACTTCATTTTTCTACTTTTATCTAATAAAAATTCTTAGTAAAAATACCGTTTACTGCATTACCGGTAAGTTTATTTCCACTTTCTTGCTTCCGCGGAAATATTCATTTCTTCGTGCGGTCGTCATCCGCTATCCTTTCAAGATAAGCTGCGTGAGATAAATATCTCTAATTTCAACTCCCGTTTATTTTTAATAACGCTTCTTCGAGAAATGCCCGTTTTTAGGGATGGAAAAATATTTTACGTTCGTTATGACTCCGTTTTTACAAAAGGAATTCTTCGATCGTCGACGGGGTGGAAAACGCATTGTCTGGCCCGCATTCGCGGCATACGTCAGATCGTTGCTCGCACTTTGAAAATACAAGCTTCTGCCTAGTTGCCTGTTTTTTTATAAGGCGGCGGCGTCTTTTTGAAACTTTTTTGTTTAGCGTTAGCAGTACAAGTATGTATTTTTTTTATAACACATGTCAAATATTACGCCCAAACGTATCTTAAATATAACTACTTAGCTATTTTAGACAAGTAGATCACGCTTACAATCTGATACGAAACTGATTGAACTTACATAAGATTTACATGACTCATTGTATGTACCTGACCTAAAATGAGTCATGTAAATTTTTATATGACCTATAAATATTTACATGACCTATGTACCTTTGTCACTATGCCTTTGTTTTGTACCAATTAAGACGGCAACGATCCAGTTAAGAGGTAAGATGTCATAAGAACAAATTGCAATACCAAACAATAATCAAAGACCAAATGGTACGAGTTGTAAAGCATTTTCCGGAGTATAAAAAGTGTGTCATCAATCACATGCGTCATTTCTCGCCTCCAATGGATCGGTTTGATTTTACATTGGCTTTTTATTTGTGTAGCGATTGTTCTTTGTAGGGTAGCATTAGCAAAAAGTTCCGTATTCCAGGTATTTTAGTGACAGATAGATAACGTAAAGCTAAAACGCTAAAAACAAAAGGATAGAAAAATGAATGGACTCGATGTACCGAATTCGTATGGCTGTATTGAAGGCCACCTTCCCGGTAAAGGGAACTAATATTTCCAATACAGACATTGTCGTGCTACGGGTGTAGATGTGTTCATTGTAACACGTCGTCCACACTGAATGTCCAGCTTTGAAACGTGATCAAAAGCCATTTCGATCTACCCCTGGATTCGATTGTATGGCTGAAGTACCTACGATTGGAATAGATCCGACCTATCACGACTATACGCTAGAGATCACGAAAGAGTTAACTTCTATTGTTCATAGTTTACGATACTTAAATAAGTTCGCAGTGCAGTCTCCAAACCGAGAGACCACGTGTGACCGCTGCCGCTGTGAGGTTAAATTACGATCAAATCAATAAATCTCATCAACTAGATGTTGCAATAGTTTACCCATAGAACTGTCTTGGGATTATTCGAGTGTAGTATGCCTTGGAGTCGGTCCATTTATCTTGTCACTCTATGACTGATGGGTTATGACGCAAGCTGCGTGTTTCACTACAAATATGATAAAAAGAACCCTAGTTCCACATCCCCTGTTGACATTTATTAGATCTTCAGAGCGTTATTGTTACATTCGTTCATTTATTTTCATATAGCTGCAAAAGTGATTGTCATTTATTTATTTTCAGAAACATAAGAAATATGAATAAGGTTATGTACTATTCACAAAGAAATTTTAGGAGAAAAAGCTCTTCAGCGGATTTTGAACCGAAAAAGCCCGTAATCAAATATTATTTATTTACCTTTTGTAATAGAATGAGATAAAGGTCTCAAATTTTATATGGATAAATTAAATTAAGGAAACGTTAAGTAACACTGGAGTATGTCATAGGGTGTACGTACGGGATGGGTTTCATTAAAATATAAATTTAAAAAGCTCTAAAAGTATGCCTTTAAAATATGTCGCAACCGAGCTTCATAATATATATAAAAAAACTCTATATTCTGTGGTACTACCCTGAAAAAAGTGTTAGTGTAATATCTTGGGAAAGGACTACATTTTGGCAACACAAACTATGTTATGTTGTATTAAGCCAATTCAGGGATAAACGCACTTAAGTGGGAAAAATCACTTCAGTTCATTTCGGAGCCGTTGTGTTGGTACATAAACCCACCTCAAATTCGATTTGTCAATGTAGAATTGGTCAGTATTCGACAGGGGCAAACTATCGGCTCCAAGTAAGTGCTTTTCGAGCATTATTTGTATAGAACCTACAAAAACTTCGATAAATACGAATGAACGCAGAAAGCTCGTAAAATATGTATTTATTCAGAGCTGTGTGATTTTAACTGGCGCCTTTACACGTACGTATGGCATAAATTACATGGCACACGAACGTTTGCCGTGTAATTCATTTCATGGTTTGTTAGGCTTTTTAACCGACTTTAAAAAGAAATATACGAAGTTGGTTTCGGGAGAATTTGCGGTTAGGTTAATTAGGCACCTTATTCAAATTATTGTCTCTGTAATAATAAAGATGTACGTACAGCGCTTTTAAATAATATAAGATTGTATTTTATTTTGGTACCTCTACCTACATCTACTGCAAGACAGTGTTACTTCTGCATCAAGTGCATAATTCGTATTGAGACAGTGCCACCTACCTCTGAAGGGAACTAAGATTTCCAATAGATTATCTCTACCGAAACCTAACATACAACATTTGGCATATAACGGGTGTAACAAGATCCTCAACGAAGCCGAAGTCCACGCATTCCGCCCATCATCAGGATCATTTTTGTCTTTTAGACTATACATGGGAAACCAATAGCTACGAAGTTATTGATGGTCAAAGTCAAATTTTTTTTCAAAATGTTTATGAAATCTTATTTTATTCGTTATTTCATAATTTTTGACTACAGAAACATTATCAAAATTTTATTAAAAAACAATGGCTTCAAAACGTTATCACTCAATGTATTTCATGAGCACGCACATAAACGTTGCCTTTCAACTCGGCCGCACGCAGCTCTGTAGCATTCACTCGCAGGCGCGGTCTTTTGTACGAGTAACATTGCTTTGTAATGTATGCAATGCTTTTTTAACACCAAAAATTAAAATCGTTTCCCAGTAATAATTTTGAACAGAAATGGTCCTGATGATGGGCAGAATACGTAGACCTCGGCTTCGTTGAAGGTCTTGTTACATCCGGTATTTTATAGTTTTTCGTTCTTAGGGGCACAGTTAGTATCGTCTCATTGACGCTTCTGGGGGTGATCAAGCACGAATCAAGTTAGCTTTCCCATTTTGTTTATTCACAAGTTAAACGAATACCCCAGTGTTAGGAGCGGTAAACGATATAGCTATGGAATAAGCGTTTACCCCGACAATGGCTGTAACTCGTAATTGAATTCAACGGAGAAGATAGAAAAAAGTAAACTGACTACGTGAGGCGAAAACAAGATTCACGCCATCAACACTTGTTTTGTAAGTCAATGAGACAACACCATCCAATACCGCCCGAGTACTTCAGGGCCCGGTAAATCCTATACCTTATTGCGGGAACGAATGACGTCTTGGAAATATTAATGACGTACTTAGTTTATTCCTGTTTATTCCTGTTTATTCCTTGGGAAATCAAGTGGTATACAAATATCCTTATCCTTACAAACGGACTTTCGCATTTATAATATTAGTAAGGATATAAGTTCGTTTGTTTGTTTGTTTATTTGTTTGTTACGCCTTAACGTCTTAACTACTGAACCGATCACTATGAAATTTTACATACACGTTGTCAGAGGTACAGAGAAGGACATACTTTCATCCAGAAAAAAAGTATTGTTCCCGAAGGATAGTAAATTACTTTCCACGCAGACGAATTCGCGGGCGGCCGCTAGTAAACTAATAAAATGATATGGATGGATTCTTTTTGATGTAGATATAATAATATGATTTTTAAAAACGCTGAAAATTTTTCTGAAGCATCGCACTCCTGTACTTTTAAACTAACATACCTACATCGGTACTATCAAGTCATAAAGTGAAAAACTGAAACTGTTACAAATGTACGTAAAACTTTTCGGCTTTCAGTCATAAAGTTGTGTGTATCGCATAAACATAAAAGTATTTCAAACATTTTTAAAACTCGGTATTCCGAGTTTGAAAGCGAGCTTTACTCATACTTTTATGTCATCATTGAACTCCACTAACGAGTTTCGCAAAGTGTTAGATCACATTTCCTTATTTACTGTCGGTACAAATGAACGGTTGTTGAAAATTCCAAAATACGATTTTTTTGTTAAAACTTATACACAACTAACTTTAGTAGTACGCGTGATTAAGATAGTTGTACAGTTTTTTTGTAAGTCACGGATTACCAATATACCTGGTATTTATCAGTAGACCTTATTTTTTGGTTCCATGCTCACTTATCCTCTGACATGATGGGTCAGATATTAGGTAGGTACAGTCAGCCAATTGGGCTATAGGAACGTGTATGAAATGACGTCAGTGAATTATTTGAAGACTGGTTTTTTTATACTTGCCTACGTACCTAAAGATAATGCCCATAACATAACACAAATTATTTTTTTCCCATAAAAATTATATAGGTACAAACCCTGTAGCACCCTATACCTATAAAGGGATTTTCCCAAAACCTTTTCTTAGTGCTCACCTACACCATGAAAGGTATCTACCCTCAAAAATTGGTGTCTCTACCGTCAGCCGTTAGGACTCTATCACATATTTCAATTTTCCTATACAAAGTCCCATACAAACTGGAATACTCTGTAGCATCCTGAAGAACGTGAATTTTTCCAAAATCCTTTTTTCTAGTGCTCTGCTCACCTACACTATGGAAGGTATCGTATCGGTCCAAAAATGGGTTCTCTACCTTCATAGGGCTCTATCACACATTTCAATTTTCCAATAAAAAGTCCCATACAAACTGGAACAGCCTGTAGCATCCTGTAGAACGTGAATTTTTCAAAATTCTTTTTTCAGTGCTCACTTACCTACACCTCACCTACTGTCCAAAAATGGTGTCTACTTTTAGCCGTCAGGCTTCCGTCAGGGCTCTACGCGTATACCAAAAATCAATCAATCATTGAATCAATTTAGAGCTTTTTAATGTCCTATAGAAAGATAGTTTTAGCATAGTAGTAGTAGGTAGTTAAATACTCAAATTTTAAATTATTAAGTAATCCTACTTCCTACTAATATTATAAATTTTAATGTGAAAGTTTGTGGGTTTCGATGTTTAGATGTTTGGATATTTGTTCCTCATCACGCATAAACTACTGAACCGATTTGGTTGTAATTTGGCACACAGATAGTAGATAGCCTAGATTATAACATAGGATACTTTTTATCCTGATATTCCCACGGGAACGGGAACCACGCGGGTGAAACCGCGGGCGGCCGCTAGTAAGCAATAAACAAGTAATAAGTACAGCGAGATAAAGAAAATAATTTAATCATTCATTATAGCGAATAAACAAAAGAAGCGAGAATCAGTAATCGATTGTTAACTTTGTATCATCTTACTTTCCTTTATTCGTTTCATTGCTTTTAAACGGAAAAGTATTTTTCTAATTTTAGTATCAATTTCACTTTATAAATGTTTCCTCTTTTGTTCTGCTACAAGTATCATGGCGTTGTAACAAGCTTATATTACCATCCAACCGAAGTAGTATACCTACGACAAATAACTCGAACAAGGCCGGCCAGACCCAGGCACGCGGGCCACAAATTGGCCAGCCAACGCATTTGAATTTGCCCGCCAGCAGTCGGCCCAGCGCGCTGTGGCACCGCTTCCACCTGATGGAAACCTAAAATTTGTAGCCCGGCGCCGCCACAGTCTAAAAAAATTTGTTCACCTAGGAATTCTATTGGCCAGCCTTGAACTAGAACATTAGAAAAGTGAATTGGAAAGTAAACATACCAGTAGAAACGTCACAATAATTATTACTATAACAAAGCCCAAACTCACATGAAACATAATTATTGTTCTTAAAGTTATATTTTTATCTTAATTTTAAAGCAAACCGCCATTTATTCCAAAATGCTGTCCAATCCTAAATGAAATTAGTGTAATTATTACACTACTCTTTTATAGAAGTAAATAATATTATCACTAGAAGATAAAGTTACATACCCATGATTTATAATAGAGTCAGTAAAATAAGACTTGTGTTTAAAAAGATTGGAAACGACAGATAGTATTTAAAATCTGACATTTAACATAATATTTAAACATAGGTAAGTCCACTGCTTTTCCCGTTGATTAATTCGTAGTATTCGTATTAAGTAGTACTAGCACCACAGAATAGATATAAGTACTGTAGCACGCTGCCTCCGTAATTAATAATTAAGGGCGCTATATACCTCAAAGTGGCGCCCTTATCTTAATTAATTTTATTGTTCGCTTAGTAATAATGAAAAATTTACATGTACAGATTAATACTTAAGTTCTATATAGTATATTTGTAGTAGTAGGCAAAAAGTGACCACTTTAGGCACTTTTGCCTACTACTCTACAACAAACTATATTTTACTGAGGTAGGTAATTGTTTATAAATAAACTATAGAAGCTTTGCTTCTATCTGTACATGTGAATTTCCTATACATTATGTACTTAGCGAGCAATAAATTTAATTAAAATGTTGGCGCTTGGACTTGAGGGCTATGGAGCCTTAATAAAGAAAGCTCCAACTTACCTAGAAATTATTTTAATAATTTTCTCCATCTAGTCTTTGAGAGCTTTGAGTTGGTTCCAAGCAGCAAAATTAATTTTATACCCTCTACTGGTGTAAATCTAATCATCTGAAATCTGAGAAGCTGCCTTCCTAAACAGTTGGCAACTTTTGACTTCTCTAACTTCTTGAATACGTTTTCTCAGTGTGCGTTTACCAAAAGTCTAAACTTAAGACTTTAAGTTAAGGTGGTACCCTGAGCGAAAGTGGCGCCGCGGTGAATTATAATTAATATTATAATTCTAATACACAATTTTAAAAATGTTTATCGTGGAGATTTTAGGCCCCACAGTCTAGTATTTTTAGACGGTATCGTTACATTCCCTCGTAGGCACTGCTAGAAGTAGATAGCAAAACTGCTAAAAGTGGCCGTTTTTGACACATTTGCTATCTACTTCTACGAATGACTACGAGGGCATGTAGTGATACCTGCTGGAGTACAAATTCCTTTTTTTTTATTCTAAAAGCCCCACCCGACTTCAATAGACGTATTTCTATTATTACGAATATTATTTCTTGCTTTTTAGAGATAGGTTTTTTGAAGTCGGTTTTTTGTTTTTTTTTAAACAATTTTTTATTTTTTTATTTTTGGTGTAGGTACAAGGTACCTACACTAAAAATAAAAAAATGGAAAATTGTTTAAAAAAAAACAAAAAACCGACTTTCAAAAACCTACCTCTAAAAAGCAAGAAATAATATTCGTAATAATACAAATACGTCTATTGAAGTCGGGTGGGGCTTTTAGGATAAAAAAAAGGAATCTGTACTCCAGCCCCACCCGACTTCAATAAACGTATTTGTATTATTACGAATATTATTTCTTGCTTTTTAGAGGTAGGTTTTTTAAAGTCGGTTTTTGTGTTTTTTTAAACAATTTTTTATATTTTTTATATTTTTTTATGTTTGAGCGGGTACGTACAATATGGGCATTCGACATGATTTTCGTCTTATCCATGTTTATCCTGAGACCCACTCTTTGGGAAGCACTACAGAGATCTTCGAGCATTGTGTTCAGGTCTTCCAAGCAGCAAGCTTCTCAGCCTTAAGAACTATATTAACGGCCAAACGAAGGTGTGTTAGGTACTGGCCATTAATATTAATGCCGAGTCCTTTCCAGTCTAAGAGTTTAAAGATGTCCTCCAACGCAGCTGTGAATATCACCTCAACACCTCGATATACAGTGGTGGCCATATAATTAAGCTGATTTTCATACAAACGAGGTAACTTTGAAGCCATAGTTCTCCGCCAAGGATTGACCTAAATGTGACCTGATGATGAATATCCAGGGAGTGAATGGAGGAGATTCAGATCGCTTTACACACCCAACTGAAACTGATCAGCATTTTAAGATATATAAGGATCGGAGTTTTCAGTTTCAGGATTTCCATACATTTTTATACGTATTTCGCGGTATTTTTAAAAACATCCTTATATCTCTTAGAATGCTGATCAGATCAGTTAGGTGTGTAGAGCGATCTGAATCTCCTCCATTCACTCCCTGAATAGCCATCATCAGATCACAGCTAGGTCAATCCCTGGCGGAGAACCAAGACTACAAAGTTACCTCGTTTGTATGAAAATCGCCTATACAATAGTCAAAGAACGCCAAAAAAGTGGCAGATTATACTCCTTGGTCATCTGTATAACTTGCCGCAGCGTTGGGATGTGGTCTATGGTGCTCCAGCACATGGGTCAAAAGTGAGATGGGTCTGGAGTTCTTTAAGAGAGACTTGTCTTGTTACCCTTTATAAAGATAAAATCACCTCACTTCCATGTTCCATGCCTTCGGCGTTCTACCCTCGACGATGACGGAATTGAAAAGCTTCTGGAGGACTTTAAGTATCCATTTTGATAACGCTGTCAAATTCCAAATTTAGGCATTGAATGTGACTCAATATCATTCTTTTAAATATAACAGTATACAGAATAAATAAGTACCTACATAGATTTTATTTCGTTTAATTTTGTTACTTACATACATACCTATTTAAACCAAAAAAAGCAGTTATATTATTAGGTAAAGCTGTCTGTATATCTTTTTGTTTTATTTAATTTCTAAATTTAGAACATTGTTGTTTGAATAAAGTGTTTTAATTAATTTTTAATATTCAATCCTGATATCCAAAATATCCGTATTATTCGGATATATCCGAATATTGATTATGCATTATCCGTAATATCCGCATACCAAAAATAAGCGGATGACGCCATGCCCTCGGAAATTGAGTTAACATTAGTGATAAAGTGACAAAATTGTTTTATATAGGTAAGTAAGCTATTGATTAAATTAAATAGCATTAGCATTAACTAGCAACTTATTTAGTAGAAAACGATTGTACTGTCGGTGTAATAGGCAAGTAATGTAAGTAATACCTATTTAATCCTACTTATAGTTATTTATAATAATACTTATATTTATTTATTTATTTATAATATCAGGTATTGGATCAGTTCCACATAGCACCAAAACCGAATTTCATAAATCGTGACTGCATCTTTCGTAACCTACCTACCTGAATCAATAAATTAATACATACCCGTGACTTCGTTCGCGTGGGCATTTAAAATATCCCAAATTTAACCGGGATTAGAAGCAACCTATGTTTTAGTAAGTAGGTAGTTTCATAAATTTGCTAAGTGCAAAATTTCACCCTAATCCGTTTTTGCGTGATTGAGTAACAAATATTCAAACAAAAAACATACAAACTTCCACATTTATAAAATAAGTAGGTAAGTATTAAGTAGGTTTTCAAGCAAGTACTTACAGGCCTCGGCAATTTAGCGTGGATCTTGAGCGGTGAAATTTAATGCGGAGAAGCATAGCCGCCTCTATTGCTACTCCAATTGAGGCGCTATGCTTCCGCCGCTCAAGATCCGTGCCGGTTATATAGGTACTTACCTATTCATCCAAATCCTTGCAACCGTTTTTGCGTGAAAGAGTAACAAACATCCAAATAAACAAACATACCAACAAACTTTCACATTTATTATAAATAAATATAAGTAGGATTAAATAGGTATTACTTACATTACTTGCCTATTACACCGACAGTACAATCGTTTTCTACTAAATAAGTTGCTAGTTTATTGCTATTCAATTTAATCAATAACTTACTTACCTATATAAAACAATTTTGTCACTTTATCACTAACGTTAACTCAATTTTCGATTAGGGCATGGCGTTATCCGCTTATATTTGGTATGCGGATATTACGGATAATGCATAATCAATATCCGGATATATCCGAATAATAGGTACGGATATTTTACGGTAGCAGGCTCAGACGGGATTCGAACCCGCACCCTTGGGATTCCGGCCCAATGCACTAACCAATTATGCTACCGAGTCGCTTGTGGGCGGCGAAATTTTCTTTATTTTGATTTTCTTTATTCAAATTAAAAGTTTATCTTATAAATATCTGCATTTTATTTATAGTACCTAATAAATAATTTACATTATACTATTTACCACTTCATGAAAAGCTAAAGAAAAACATCATTTAGCTAAATAATAGACAATAGTGGTTACGTAACGTTCCAAGTATCTAACGACTTTATTCTAGGCATTTCCGTAAAATAAAAGACTATCTTTTCAAATCAACCACCGTCTTCAGTATTTTGATTGTAGTTATCCAAAGAATTATTAGTCACTAACGTCCTTTAGCCAGATTAAGGAGTATGGCAAATTTACTTTGAAGTAATTATGGCAATCTGACTAAATTATCTGATCACCTTTTAAGTCGTTGTGATAGATGTGTGAAAATGGAAATTGTGTCTTAGAAGTAATTCTGGTACACCAGTTTAGTAGTATACCTATAGTAAAAGAATTTTTGTCATACTTCTATTTCTTTATTTCTGTGATATCAGTACTTTTAAACTGCAAAAAAATTTAATTTAACAGCTTTAAGTAAATCTGCCTTGCTCTGAAACGAGGTTGCTATTACTGAACCGCCACTTATTTCCTAAACTTTCATTTGAAGCCTGATCCAGCATATTAATAAAATAGAAGAAAAAAAGCCTTTGCAAAATCAATTTAATTGATCAAAATCGGATGAAATGGTGAAAAGTTACGAATTTTTTTGTAAAAAAAAAACTTTAAATGACTTTTTCTCGAAACGGTGTTTTGGCGTTTCAGTAACTTTGCCTTTCCACTGACGATATGTAGAAAAATCGGCTCAGCCAAACGTAAGATAATCGCGGTTAAATACGGGTCAAACTGAGAACCTCCTTTTTTAAGTCGGTTAAAAAATTACACTTAAGAAATCCCTCTTCCAACAAAAAAATAATTATCTTATTCAGTTCATAAACAAAGAAGTAATACGACCAATCATCGAGGTAATTCACACAAAATCATACTATTTTCGTGCTTTTTTCAAAAGTACTTGAAAAGTACTGAACCGATTTCCAAATTTTAAAAAATGGGACCTACTTGGGAGTGTTCCTAATGTATAATGTAATAACGTTTGAATCATTTCAATCGGTTCAGCCGTTTTGGAGTAATCGGTGGACATACACAAAAAAATATATATATATATATACAGACGAACATAGAACCTCCTCCTTTTTTGGAAGTCGGTTAAAAATACTAGACCATGGGCCCTAAAATCTCCACGATAAACATTATTAAAATCTTTTTCTATTAATAACTTATTAAATAAAAACCTCTGAGGGCGCCACTTTCGGTCATACAACCGCCTTAATTGGTATTGTTACTTTTTTATTTTTCTAAAACTTGCTTACAATGTTTTGTTTTCATGCTCTTCGGTATCTTAATCATGTTAGAGACTTTTCTTCATAAAAATATTCGCGGTTTCCAGTCAACAAGCAGTCACGACTTTTAAGAAGTTTATTGTTTTTATTTCCGTCTGAGTGCGGCAGTAACAGTTTTTCTTATTCCCTTTTTTACTGAAAGTATAATGGAAATTACTATATAATTTCTTTAGGCTACACATCAAACGCCTAGATTCTGTGCTCCTATAGTTAACATAAACTTCCAACACTATTCAAATAACTTCTAGAACAATATAGTCAAAATAACTTACACCGTTGTAGTTTAATTTCCTTTGGCTAAACTTCTGAAGTACCAACCGTTACCTCGAGACTGATTCCACTGGGGAAATTAATTTGCTCCTCATCTCTTCAGGCGACGATAAATCTCTAACACTTTTAAAGCTTATTTTGTGATGTAGGTACTGTTTTAAACAAATTGTTGAATTTTTCAAGAAAAAGGTTTAGGTACTCGATAATAAAAGTAGGTCAGTCACTCTACGTGGTCTGCACATGCGCGCCTTTTCCCATAATTATCATATTTTGTTTTTGTCGTATATGTTGCTGTGTGATAAATTACTTTGTCTTTTCCTCGCAAATGTGTTGAAAAACGTCGTATGAAACTCGTGAGCTCTTGCTTATTGCACACTCGGCTGAGTTACGCCCTCGCCTGCGGCTCGGGCTGCAACCCACAGCCTTGTGTGCAATAAGCAACCTAAGCTAACTTGTCTCTTTATAGCTGGAAAGACAAGAGTTTTTATGGTGTATTCCCGTTGTCCCCATTGACCATGTCCCCATTAATGGGGACAGCGGGAATTCAATAAAATAATTAAAATTACTTCCCCTTGTCCCCATTCGCTGTCCCCAAATTAATATCCTGTATATGCACAATGTGGAGCTCGGTGGCGCAGTGGTTTAGCGCCTGGCCCAGCGATTGCGGAAGTTAAGCAACGCTCGCAAGGGTCGGTCATGGGATGGGTGACCAAAAATGTATTATCTCGAGCTCCTCCGTGCTTCGGAAGGCACGTTAAGCCGTTGCTCCCGGTTGCATTTGCAGTCGTTAACACCCACCAATCCGCATTGGGCCCGCGTGGTGGGTTATCCGTCCTCCTTACCACTCATAAGGAAGGCCTGTGCCCCAGCAGTGGGGACATTAAAAATGGCTGATGGACACATATGCACAGTGACAATATGGAGGTATTGTTTACCTTACCGACTACCGCTGTATTTATAAAATCGTAGGGTAAAACCGGGATAGATGTCCTACTTTTTGAAATGGCTTCCTAATTTAAAAAAATATTCATTAATATGAATAATTTCTTTGAAAGTAGGTTGGCTTAATCATTTATGTTGAATTAAAATTATTTATTTTTGATCTATCAATTACAGATTTTGCAGAATTTAACTTTTCGTGGAACCCTTTTTTGAGGATAGATGCCTAACCCTATGGATAGTTGCCCCACCATGAAAATACTAAGAAGGATAGATGCCCTTAGTGCGGGATAGTGAAAACGAATACCCAACCAAATTTCATGAGGTCGTTCTACTCCTAAAACAGCAATATAAACGTAAATACATAAAAATAGATCAGAACAATAAAAATAATTTAAAAATATTCACTGACACCATAATATGCTTACAGGTGTATGGAGGGATAGATGCTCCTAAGGGCACCTATACCTTGAAGCTACAATGAGTAAAGAGTCCAAATATAAATATATGTAAATGCATAAAAAATATAACAAAACAGGAAAAAATATTATAAATACACACTGACACCCTATACGGGCATATTATGGTGTATGAAGGGATAGATGCCCCTAGGGGCACGTATACCTCGAAAAATCAGGGCCACTATCCTTTGTGACAGGGATAGATGCCCAAGTAGTTTTTCAATAAATTAGAAACAAAAGAGCAATTATTTACACCCAGGTGCACACTTAATGAACCAGTACATTGACGTAATAAAAAATATAACGGAATTTATTACTACTTATAAAGTTATACAACGGCAAATACTAACATTTCAAAAATTGACGTTTTTGTGAAGTTCGTCGCGGAGTTGGTTGCACACATGAGCGAAACGCGTCCACGCCGTACAACAGCCCGTGGACAATTAGGTGCGGGATGACTGCGGCTCCTACTTATACTATTAATTCTTAGTTGCGAGTTTGGGAAGTTAAAGTTTTTGAAAATGGGCCACCTATCCCACTGCGGCATCTATCCCGGTTTTACCCTATAGAAACTAACTTTCATCGTGATTCGCTCTCAATAGTTAAACGTTACATGAAACATTCGTGAAACATACCATTTTCTGGTCTCTATAGGACAGGATACATTTCGTTGAATCTGTTGACCAAGACATGTACCTTAAGGCTTAACCCTACACCAGCATAAATCATTCATTTGATCGTTAGTTTAAACATTTCGGTCACGAAAGGGACAAGGTTTGGGTGCTATACGATCAGTAAAGATGCTACACGTTAAATAAACCCTATGTACACCTTATTGGTAAAAATATAAGGTTTCGAATCGATTCTTACAAGCAAACTTATATTACCACCTGGATCGTCTTGGTTCTAGTTGTTTTTCGATACTGCCAACGATGTTTTGTTTAGATGGGTGTTTCGGTTTTCTACGATACGTTGTATGCAGATGAGAACAAACAAACCCTTTTTATATTTTTCAGAGCTAGGTAAGGAAACATACTTAGCGAATCAAAGGTAGGTATGTCTATTTCTTTAGGAAAGGCGGATTCGACGCGATAATCTTGATAAAATGAAGTGATATCGAAAAACATTTATTTATTGCTACTATTATTACAAAAGGTTTTAAGTCAGGTCTTTTCCAACCTACTTTCTAACAAGTACATCAAGTTTCATACAATATATCTCAAAGTTGCGGGCACAACAGTCTTTAATAGATTATTGATTGACATTGAGTCTACTTATAACCACTTGAGTGATAATTTATGATGAAAATGTTTATGTTAATTTGTAGATCTTTCTGGTAGAACAAAAAAGAAAAGGATGTATGCCCCTTCGTGTGGCCAGGCCGGTATAGCCAACTTTATTGCAATAAATAATCGTGATAATTTATTCCTAAATTAGAAATTTATTCAAAACCCACGTTCTACGAGAATGTCCAGGGTGTGTTTGCAACAAAATATCTTTCTTAATTCATGTCGGACAGAGTAGGCAGTGCTTTACCTATTCTCTAGAGATGGTCCGTACTCCCAGCCGCTTATTTCTTGGAGAGCTTTATGAATAATTCTTATACACTCTGCCTTTTTCCTGCACATTTTGATGAAATTTTTATACTCCCAGATATTTGCATTGAGTACTTTTACGAGTTGTGCAGCATAAAAGTTCTGTTTGAAATTTCGAGCTGAAATCTCATGAACGGATGAGATAAAGGATAAAGAATTTAATCCCGTTTATTTGGCCAGTTTATCTCATCCTTTTCATTTCGTTCCATTCTTTGCATTGTTTATTTTTAATTGAATACACTGGAGAACTAAATTCAAATCCTCTTTTTAATTAAAAACATTCCATTGATTTTACTGGATAAATTAGATAGACATCAATAATGTATAAGTAGTTGTAACGCTAAAATATTTGTTTTACTTTGATACTGTACCTAGTTTTTAAAGATAAGTTGTAGTTTTTATAATAATATTGTGTTTTATTTCGTAGTCAAAAGGAAAAAAACAGTACATATCTACAACAACGAACAATGAAGTACCTACAGTACTTCATTGTTCGTCTGTCTGTCTGTCAGGACTCCTTTTCTCAGAAACACAAGAAGGTATTCATTTTACACTCATTTACACATCATCAACTAACTACATGCACTTCTCAAGCTTACGCGCTCACTAGACATGAAATAAAACACTTTGAACGGATACTAGCGCGGTTTTATTGAAATTACTTTGGTAATTAGTTGGTATCTGGTTTGATTTTTTATTTGGTTTGATTAAAAACTTCACCGCTGAGGGTAGGCTCACAAGTAGCTTCAGTCCCCCGTGACCACAGCAGCTGCAAAGGTGCCGAAACGTCGGGAAAATAAAAAAAACAAACAAAATACAAACAAATTACCAAAGTACTTTCAATAAAACCGCGCTAGTATCCGTTAAAAGTGTTTTATTTCATAACTACATGCAGTAAAAAATACGGCTAACTATTTAGTATGTAACGGCCATTTATGTTTATGGTATTTTTTATAGATAGGTAAATCAAAGTTGTCCGTTAGATGGAAACTTTTGAACATACCTGAGATTAAAAAAAAATATACTATACGAAATCACAACAGTAAAAATACTAAAGTTATCCATTTCTTTCATAGATTTGTATCGGTTCTATAAATCCTTGTGCCAAATCCTACGACGCGCGACGGCTTGTCCTATCACCAACGCTTTATCTCATTTACTAACGAATGGCGTTTTACGACACATAAACTCAGAAATGAACGCTGTAATAACGTGTAGTGATAACAAGGCTTCACATTTCGTGATACTAAAACCACTGGTGAAGAGCTGCCTCACCCCTTTTGGCATAACCTTAAAAGTACTGTGTCGCGCCAAGTATTGCGTTCTTAAAATAGATGGCACTCCCTGAATAAGAGCTGTCATAGATGGTATGATTCAGTACTAAAGTGTTCAGCTACTTCTGAGCCTTTCTGTACAAAGTGAACTGAGTAAGAAAGGGTAAATTAGATAAAAATCAAGTGGAAATATTTTTCAGTGCAACGTGGTCAGGGAAAATCTATTTTCTTTTTAACTAATTGTGTACTAAGATCTTTTGAATAAGTCTCTAATTAAGCTCACATAGATTAATATAATAAAAATAAAGATATCTATAATTTTTATGTGTGTGAAAATTGGTTGCTAAAGATGTGAAAGGTGACTCGACTGGACATAATGATTGGGTTTATGTGCCCATCCAATGAAATCGTGAAGTTTATTTCTTAGTTACGATGTGATTCTTTGTAGTACTTTGACAATCGTATACGTAGTATTATTGTAATGGTCTGTGGACAATCGTGGCCGTTTTTATTACAAGCTTTTAATTAGTTCCACCTGTCCGCAGTCCGTCCGTATGTTATCAAATGACAAATGGCTTTTAAAAGAGATGATGATTAGATGTCAAATAGTACCATACCATATCTACTAGTTATCAAAATTTTTACTTAATGTAACTAAAAGCTTGTTTTTGTTTTTAATAGAGCTTTTAGATACTTTCGGAATTAAGATTCAGAGAAAAGATTACGTTTGAATTCCTGGTTTACATCTTATCGTTGACTATAAATAGTTTTTGTTTTTTTTTATTTTAGTTTCATTCACAATGCTATTATTATATTAAGATAATTTATATCAGAATAAAATGAAGAAAAAAACGACCCACCTATTAAAGCAGCAAGCAGCTCCTAGACGATCAAAATGTGATTAACAAGCAGAAAAAATTACGTGCTTGACGGGAAATGCTATACCGTTTCAGGGGTTCGATTACTTGACATCAGAAATTTTCAGTTTGTTAGTATCCATTTATAATTTGAACGTTGGTGCGCTTCGAGGAATAAAATTATTATATTTTTAATTGATTTTGTTTGCGCACCTAAAGGGTGCGCATCGAGGAATAGTTTAGGTGCGCAACGTTAGGTGCGCTTCAAAATGGGTGCGCTACGAGGAATACCATTTTTATCTGGTCAGTACTGAAAATATTGTCATTTTTGTAACTATTAGGGAGAGCGCCCATGAGCAAATTTTGTGTCTGCAACTTTTTGTCTCTCACATGGTTTGTATGAAAAGTTGCCGACTGTCGCGTCGGTATATTCATACAAACCTGATACAAACCCGTAGACTTGATGTGAGAGACCAAATAGTTGCGGAGACAAAATACCTAAATGAATTTTTCTATAATACATTCTTGTACAGAATGAAACTATAGATTAATCACTATAGGTCTTGTGTAACATTTAATTTAAGATTAATGTTTTTAATCGTGTGTACGACCATTTTGTTTCTGAATAAATAAAATAAAAAATTAAAATACTGTACTTACTTACAATAAATTAGAAAGCAAAAAGAAATTTTAAGCGCTTTTATCTTTGCTGCGGTTTACAAAGGCTTGTGATAAGTACCTACTCACATTTTCTATGCAATTTAAAACACGTTAGAGAGAAGTCCGTTTTCCTTACCTGCCTTTTGAATAAACAACCTTTAAAGAAAGTTATATGTACATGTTTAACAACAGTTACAATTTAAATAGTATGAAAACCTAAATTGACATGTTGTTTTGTGCATCATGCACATAAATACCCGTAACACGAAATCCAGTGAAAAAAAATCGATTGAGCAATTTTATCTACCGAAGAAAAGCGATAGACATTTTCGGTGGGGATACCCTAGCTGTGAAAATCTCTTCTCCTTCTCTCTAGACACATTTTTCTTATAGTCCCCGCTTTGGTGGAGTCCGGGCCTAAATGGTTCTTAACTTTATTTAATCCTTACTAGGTAAGTATATAATATTATAAATGAAAAAAGTCAGTTTGTTTCTTTGATACGCCTTCACGTCATTAACTACTCCAACGTATCATACTTGCACCCCTGATATATTTTCACAATCGAAATCGGAAAATTCACGATTTTCCGAATCCTTTCATCCCGAAAAAAGTGTTATATACCTATGTAATTGCTTTTGTATGTGTTATATGTTTAAAAGACCGTAATCTAGCATTAATAGTTATGGACTGAACAATTCACGTACCTACGGCGATAGGTACATCAAACACAATAAACAGAAATCAAATGAAAAGAAATGAAAAATTATTTACTCAAATAAACATAGAAATTAAGTGCTTTTGAATTTTTTATATTTTCCTACGACCCATTCGAGATTTTTTGTATTTTTAGAAAAATGTATAATACACACAACCGTGGACAGGCACACCTTTCTGCCTTTTTTCCGTTCCGCAGACACAACGGGGCGTAATGCGGGTGAATATGTCATCCCCATTACAATGGGATAGAACTGTGTGGCATTTATTATTCCCAGCGGCTCGACCGGCCCGCCCATGTTTGCACCCGTCACTGACGAAACACATTCGGCCACATTTATATGCATGCAAATTGCAAATTACCTATGCATGCATATTGCTAATGTTTTTCGATTTCCTTTATTTATGTTCTAATTGGTTGTGGAGCCTCTTAAAAATAATAATAATTATTATCGTATGTACATCTGTCATTTTCTAAGGATGGGGGGGGGATAAGGTTATTCTTAGAAACTTAACTTTTGACATGATTTTAGTGGTTTATAATAAAAACTATTAAACTATTTTGACCAACCAGCCCATGTTTGTACCCGCCATTTATGCACGCAAAATTCCAAATAGACTTCAGTCGTTGTCATTTGCAACAACTGATTACGAAAAACATTTAAAAAATTGCATGGTAATGAGTGAAAAGTAGTTGATAGATTGTGTGTGGTACATTGTATAGTATTGTAAAAAATAAAAAATCTAGGTAAGTACTTACTTGAAAGTTTAATTAAATAACTTCCAGTCAATAAAATCGGGCCCCCCTTGCATGGCTGACGAAACACGGTACTTTTAAATCGCGTAATACACCTAGCGTTTATCGACACCCAACTGTCAAAATCCATTGTCTTTTGACAGTTAAACGTGATAAATCACTATATGTTTCAGTGGTCATGCTAGATGGGTTGAATTACTTACAAAAGCGAATATTTAGTATAAGACTTGAATAATTAGTCCGAAACAGTTTATAAAGTACCTATGTGATTGATAAAAAATATTTCACAACATATTTATTTTCATGAAATCAATTTGAAAATGTAGGTTCTTTATTATAATGGCCAAAAGTATAAAACACTGACTGAGGCTAGCAAACAATGGCTAGCGGCGCCGGCGGGCGCCTCGCATGTCGACGTTCTACTTCCTTCTACCATATTATTATGACCCTTTGCAGAAAACGACCTAACTACATACGAACGAGTTTTAATATATTGTTACATTAAGTACTTATAATTTAAATAATGTTTTAACGGTAAAGCTGTTCAAAATGTCAGAGTTTTGATCATGCCAATTATTCAAAATGGCATAATCAAAACACTAAGAAACTATTAAGTCGTAATAGTTTCTTGAAATAAATAATTTTATTGATACTGACGTTTACTTATATCGCCGCAAAAAATGGAAAGTACAAAATATCGTCGGAAAATGCAAAAATCAATTTAAAAACCCAATCAAAACATCAAATCCTTTAATGGTATCACATTTTATTTCATTTATAAGGCTGATAAAATAACGTTATTATCTTTATAAGTGAAATAAATCACTTTTCAAAGATAAGTAGGTACTGGCGTGGCTTTATTTTGACAAAATCAATTATGAAACCAAACCAAAAAAAAAACCTAAAAAAACTAAAAAAAAAAAACATAAAACTGCGTTATTATCCGTATAAAGTGTTTTATTTCAATGTAAGTACGCGCGTAAAATCTCAACACATTATAGCAGAAGAAATGCATAAATACGTTCTAAATATTAAACCTATTGAATGAATTAATGAATGAATAAAATTTTATTTGGTTACTTACAAATTACAAACAAAATGGTTTACAAAAACATTCACTTACGCATTCTAAATTACTATTATAGTAACCAAAAAGGCAACCAGCTCAGCTAACAATATCATGACCACTGGGTCACGACGCCGATTTTCAGCTGGGTCTGAAACAGAGATAGGTACACGAGAAGGAATAACAAGAACGGTGGTTTTTAGTAATACATACTTTTGAATGCATAAAAAACATAAAACGGTGATTGTGCGAGTGTTGATAGACAAAAGATGTGTAATATAGACAGGTAACTATATACCTAGAGATTGATAATGATGGATTTAAGATATTTAGAATTAAAAGATACATAGATGTACTTTTTATAAATCATAGAAATGTACTGCAGCCGTCTTTTTGTTGTAAAAGAATAGGGATGTTGACTATTTTTTTTATTTTATGTTACATAAATTACTTCTCAAAAAAAGAAACATTGGTAAAAGAATTAATTCGCTAGCATGAAAACTGCCCGAGATATCACAGTGTGAAATGCACACAAATGGACTCGATCAAAAACGCTCCATACTAATGGCTTGCACGTTATGACGTCACGCCTTGCAAGTTTGTATGCAACGCATAGGAAATTTGTTCAGCAGCTATATTAAATATTGTGTTTATCAAAATGGTTTCTTCGACAAATTTGCTATACATTTTACGGACTAATTAAAGGTATCATTTATTTTAATAAATTTTATACTTTTTAAATGGACTTGTCCACCCAACTTAGAAGGGTCATAAAACAAATAATATGCAATATATAAAACCAAGAGGTATACAAGCTACTCTAAAATTTTAATATGTTTACGATTTTTATTAGTATTTCGTTATTTTATTCATTAGTCAACATCCCTATTATATAGTTCTGTAAGTCGTTTATGAAACACTACCACACTACTCAACCACTATTAACGAAATACCATACCTAATAAAGTCCACGTAGGTATGCAACAGTTCTTGAACAGTTGCATACTAGGTTAATTTAATTTGAGACAGTACCTACAACAAAAAAACCGGCCATGTGCGAGTCGGACTCGCGCACGAAGGGTTCCGAACCAAAAACGGCAAAAAATCACGTTTGTTGTATGGGAGCCCGGAGCCCCACCTAAATATTTATTTTATTGTTTTTAACAGTATTTATTGTTATAGCGGCAACAGAAATGGGTTTAAGTATGAAATTCCCGTTTTGTATGGAGAATTTTGAATTGTCATTTCCCATACCTACTAAATGTTAGTAAGTATAGAAAAAGATGGAGCACGATAAAATTCGTATATTTGTATATTAAACTGAAAAGCTCTCATTTAAATTTTCTTAAAAAAAAAAAAAAATTGTCTTTTTATATCTGAATATCTACGACTGGAAGTCTCGAAATTAATGATGTGACTAATAATATTTTTACGGGACTGGTCAAAGTTTCGTAGCCGTTTGGCAAAATGTTACAGGTCTGGCTAAGTGGATTACCCTATGAATGTTGACAAACGTCGTGTTGTTTGACCATTCACTTGGCCTATATTCGGCTGAATCTCTGATGTAAATTATTCTGGATACAACACGAAAACAAATGAAAGTTGATTGAGATTAACGCTTGCTTGAAACAAATGACGTGAGATTTGACTATAGGTAAATAAATTTGTTTCTACGTAAAATTTCGTAGTTTTCTCAAGTTGCCAATATGTAGATGCATATCTTTTTGTTTGTGTTTTGGTGTGCAAGTAGAAATGTCAGAGAGCTTTAACTTTGGTATAAAAATATATAAGCACTAGATCAATTTTCGGACGGGAATTCATCTGGTACGAGTCGTATTTTTTCTAGAATTATTTAGTATTGTAAAAATAGCATTGTGAATGCAAAAGTTTTAAATTTAAAAACGTTTCTTATTTCATTTGCGATTTGACACCTCTATGCAGTATAATATAGAGTTTCGCTTATAAGTATTCAAAGTAAATATCGTATAATGTGCGGTGTACCTACTTTAAACCTTCTGGATTAACTTTATTGACATAGGTACAAAAGTAGACAAACAAATAAGGCAAATGAAAACTAGCATTAAAAACTGCATAAGACTTAAAACAAAATTAATAAGACCTTATCTATATTTATCGCAATTATCATGTTTATCACTCATTCTTGTATCGATAATACACATTTAATACTTGCAGAGTAGTTTATAAAGCGATCAAGAGTGGTAGCATAATATAAAACATGGCAAAGGTAAGTGTAGTTATTCATGTTATAATTAAATATTTATTTAAACTAGCTTCCGGCCGCGACTTCATCCGCGTGGACATTCGAAAAAAATTGAACCTTTGATCAGGATAAAAAGTATCCTATGTTTCAATCCAGGCTATGAACTATCTGTGTGCCAAATTTCATCCAAATCCGTTCAGTCGTTTTTGCGTGATTAAGTAACAAACATCCAAACATCTAACTAAACTTTCACATTAATTTATAATACAGTAGGATCATTCGAATTAATTAATCATCACATCAATGTGCTGTTTCTGGTGGGAAGTGAACAGTTCTCTACTTTTTTTATTTATATTCTTCTTCTATATATTCCAAAGTCGTAAGCATAGCATTAACTTACAATTATTATCTTTGAATTTAATTAGAACTATCGACGTGTTGCATAAGTGTTTGTTGTGTTAATTTATGCTTGTGTAATACAGGTGAATATACCAAAAGTGCAACTTAACAATGACATGGAAATCCCAGTGTTGGGATATGGAACGTGGCTTGGTTTTGATGAAAAGGTACTTACAATTTTATTTATATTTTCAGTTAAAGTAACCATCTCTGTCTTCTACTTAAGGGACTACAATTTTTTTCCCACAAATTATGGTAAAAAAATATTTCTTAATTGCAGCTTCAAGTCAAAATGTCTGACACCCCAAAGTTAAAAGAAGCCCTGTCTTATGCCATCGACATTGGGTACCGACATATTGACACTGCGCACCTCTACAGAGTAGAGCCTGAGGTGGGACAGGTTGTCAATGAAAAAATAAAGCAAGGAGTCGTGAAGCGCGAAGACCTGTTTATTACTACCAAGGTAATTTTATATGTAGAAAGTATTTTAATTTAGACGTTAATTAAAAGTATATTTTGAATATGCTGAATAGAAAAATACCTACTGTTAAAAAAGGAATAAAAAACCGATCAAGAGCGAGTCGGCCTCGCGCACCGAGGGTTTCCGTACCAGCATAATAAATATCATCATCATCACTGCAGAGAAAATTATTATTGCAGTATTAGGTCAGCACCATCTCTTGGCCGATAGTGGAACTATGTTTTTCTAGCTAAAGGCACTGAACGTATCCATAGAAATATTGAATATGGATTTTGATATTTCACAAGTTATTTTATGATTATTTTTTATTATGTAGGATCAAAAAAAAATTATTTGCTTTTATAATACGTTATAACAAAGTTGTTACAAAATTTGTTTACAGTAGGTATACATACATGTAATGTATTGCTATTATATATCAAAATATATATTAACCATAATACTTTTAGGTTTGGTGCCACAATCATCGTGAAGCAGATGTTGAGGTGTCTGTCCGCGCTTCGCTGAAACGACTCAATCTGGATTATTTGGATCAAGTATTGGTTCATTGGCCCGTGTCGGTCACCGTAAGTGCTAAGCTAAAGTGTTCACTTTTTGCTTATTTTTGCTTATTTGCCTACTACTACTACAATGATCTCCTTATTCACCCATAAGGAAGGCCTGTGCCCCAGCAGTGGGGACATTAAAAAAATGGCTAAATGGTCAAAGTCACTACAAAGAACTATACACTTTATTTTTTAAGTATATCCAAAAATGAAAAGGGTTTTTAAATTTGAGATTTTTGCATTCACAATGCTATTTTTATACAATACTAAATGATATACTAGAAAAAATACGACTCGCACCAGATCAATTCTCGGACGGGAATCGAACCCGCGACCTTTGAATATCCGTTCCAATGCTCTGACCACTGAGCTACCGAGTCAGTTAGTAGCGTTAATGAGCTCCTCATCTCTTTTTTAGTAATTTTTTTTATTACAAAGATTATAATATAATAGATGTTGTCATGTATTTTTCAGGTCTAGGTTAAATTAAACATTGTTTTACGACATGACCCTAAAATAGTTAAGGGACTTAGGATTAACATAAACATTATTAAATAACACAAAATAGTTAGTCAAATACATTTACAATGTTTGTGGTTCATTTATGCTTCCAATATTTAAGCTTTAAATAATCCGATATTATTTCTATACCTTTACAGAAATAATATCAGATAATTAAAAGCTTTCATCTGTCATTATTTAATGAATTATTTATCAACATTATTAAAGCACAAATGGTTGATATATTTTGAAGGAGAACGGAGTTGATGAGAAAATTGATTATTTGGAAACCTGGCGAGGATTTGAATCTGTTTTGGAGAAAAGATTAACAAAATCCATCGGAGTTTCCAATTTTAATGTGGACCAATTGAAGAGGCTTTTGGCTAATTGCAAAGTGATTCCGGCAACCAATCAAATTGAAGTGAGTATTGAATAAGACCATACATAAATTAAAATACGAGTTAAAAAACGTAAATTCAAGTAAATCGATATCTATCAGTATAATGCATAATACTAAAACTAGCCTAGTGAAGTCACCTTTTATGAAATTATGTCCTTTGAGAAATATAACATTAAACAATACTTACTCAGTTTTACAAAGATTTACTGACATCCTGTTTCTACATGTGCTACAGATGTGCAATACTGAAATGATCATTTTTAGTCTTCAACGTTTTAAGCTACCTTTACAATTTTTCGATTTTTTGAATAATTTTAACTTATCATATTTTCTACAGGTTAACCTCAATCTCGGACAAGAAGAATTAGTCAAATTTTGTCAGGAGAACAAAATAGTGGTGGTTGCTTACTCACCATTTGGGACCATGGTCCCTGGACAAGGACCTCCATGTAGTCCAGAACCGAGGCTCAATAATCCAACTTTGGTCGCTTTGGCTTCAAAATATGGAAAAACTGTACCACAAATCACATTGAGATATTTGGTACGTCTTTTATAGGTTTTTGATAAATCAAAGATCAAGTTTAAATTGTCAGGTCTGCCCTTGTAGCATGACCACCGAAAAATAATACACATGATTTAGCGTTCTAGACCGTTATTTATTAAAAAAAAGGCAAAAAAAGAGGCCCGCCCGCCTCACGCTTTATATGCCGGGCGGCGCGCGCGCCCTCCGCGCGCCCCTCCACGCGTCGTCCCACCATCACGCGATGCTGACGTCACAGACAGGCCACGCCTCCTTAGGCCTATTTTTCAGCTAATTCATGGTTATTTGCTGGTTATTATATTTGTATTGTAAAACATCAACAACCTCGCAGGAGTAGATTACTTACATCATAACTCGAGCACTGCGGACGCCAAACAACATGGCTACATGGCTAATACGTGGACATATTCGGTTGCTCACTGGACGCATTCGACGTTATTTGTTATAATAGTTAATTTTAAGGATAAGTAAAGTAGTCTACCTATCGCATTAGGTTCAGAGAACAGGCTATTTACAGAATGAAAAAAAACATTAACAACAACGTTTGTTCTACTACTTTTCCGAAAAAGACAAAAGAATAACGACTTTCTATCGCGTGAAATAGCAATTTATAGAAACCAAACTGTTAAAATCTATTGTCTTTTGACATTGAAAAGTGATAAATCGCTATTATCATTTATATCATTATGTTTTGAGAAAAAGCGTTTGTTTTTAAGTCATAGATGTTGGTATAGTCGTTTTTTAGTCTTGAAAAGTTATTTAAGTTATGCTTAGTGAGGGTCATAAATTATTGATATGAGTTGTCCGGACTTTTGAGGTTACCTTTCTGACTACTTTTACCTAAGACAAACTGGTTTGTTTTTAAATCTGTTTAAGATTTAGGTACTTAATATAATATCTTGTATTTATTACATTTTCAGTACCAACGGGGATTAGTAAGCATTCCTAAATCATTGACCAAGTCCCGAGTGCTTGACAACGCGTCAATCTTCGATTTTGTCATCGACTATGATGATGTTAAAGTTCTGTCGAAATTCGACAATGGCTACAGAACAGTACGGTCTACCTTCTATCAAGATTTCGAGAACTATCCGTTTGACAAACAGCCTGGCGTGAAGGAAGAAATCCCTCTGGCACTACTCAAATGGAAGAATGGAGAAAATGCTGATATTGAATGAACTGTGAACTTGAAGTCCTGAAATACAGGACTGTCCTAGTTTAGGCTCCAGTCCATCAAATGTTTTATTGTTCCTTAGAACTCTGGTAGTATTACTTACATAGATAATCTGAATGTAATGTAATTTTGATGGAACTAAATCATATTAATATTTTTTAAATTTTTCAACTTATTAGGGTAATGATGATGTATGTACCAACCTGAATAAATTTCACTCCTTTTTTTTTCTATTGACTGGAAAACATATTTTTTGTTTTCAATTGTACCTTCTTTTGAAACTTTGTAAAAAAGTCGTAAATTAGCTAACTATTTACGACTGTATAAAAAAAGAAATTGTAGCAAGTATAAAGAAAGAGTACCTAAGCATGCAAAAGTTGCTTTTCACCGCATTGTTTAGAAATGAACTGAGATAAAAAAAAGAATATATATTAGATTATCACAATTCGCATGCAAACGTTATCATTATTTATGAATAGGTTATCTCTTAGTCAAGTGCACACACACATTGCATGATGCATATAAAGTCTACTTCTCATAGCAGCATATTAGGTTTTCTAAAACTGTCTTTTTTCCAATCAATTCAAAACTATAACTTGTTGGATGTAATAATATCAACATAACATAAAAAAACCATAACCGCTTTTAAAAATATTCAAAGATTATGGATTTTAAAACGTGTGCTGCTTCATGCATTGTTTGAATATGTTTGAGGAGCTCGGTGGCGCAGTGGTTAGCGGCTGGCTCTGCTAATGCAGAGGTTTTTTAAGCAACTTTCGCAAGGGTCGGGGATGGGATGGGTGACCAAAAATTTATATCTTGAGTTCCTTCTTGTTCGGAAGGCACGTTAAGCCGTTGATCTCGGCCGCAGACAATCCGCATCGGGCCTGCTTGGTGGGTTATGTTATGGCCCATTCCTCCTTATCCACCCATATCCATCCATAAATAAATGTAATTAGTGATTCATTATTCTTTAACGTTATCATAAAACCTACTTTTTACAAAAAGGTAGGAATAATTACAACAAAATATAAAAATATTAAAGGAGTAGAAAAAGAAACAAACTTAACTAGATAAAATTAGTAAGGTAATTAATTAGGTAACGTGAAATCACTTTACATCAAACTTAGTTAACTTGTTTACAATGCATTACGCAGATATTGATATCTCGATATCTTGATATCATTAGATATAGACAATCATGTAATAATCGATGTATACAAATATACTATCACAAATTTGCCATACACATTACGTATCGAAGTAGGAAACATCTCGCTGGAACATTTTTGGGATCAAAATGGCGCCCAAGGAGTCTGAATGGGACAATATTGCTCAGGTGAGTTGAAAGAACCCATGTTAGTTTCCCTCAGTTGAAGTACCCTTCTCTTAGAGATGAACCCGTTAGAGATCCCATACAATGGCTTGAGGGAAGAGCCATGGATGATGGTGCTGAAGGCCTTTGGCGCGTTCATGATAAGTTATACGATTTCACGAGTTTTATGAAGCGACACCCAGGGGGCGAAGAATGGTTGGAGTTGACAAAGGTAAATTAACATTACTTAGCTTGAATAAAACCCATTCTGTTGGCATTGGAGTACTTTTTTTTTAATATTTACATGCTGCAATGCTAATAGGGAGTGCTTAGACATAATAAACAAAACCAGGAAAAGGTTCATAAATTACCCCGTCATTGTATCTTTTCAGCTTTTATTTATCTTGCAACGTTCGCACTCTGGCATTTCCAATGCAAAGAGTTTTCAACTCCGCCTGTCGATATGTTAATTTGCTTTGTTTTGCTTACTCCTTATTTATTTGTTCAGGGGACTGACATAACAGAAGCGTTCGAGGCCCATCACATAAATCCAACAACACAAAAACTCTTGGGCAAATACTACGTCAGAGACGCGAATACACCGAGGAACTCCCCTTTCACGTTCAACGACGATGGTTTTTATCGAACCCTAAAAAAAGCCGTATACGAGGAATTGAAGAAAATACCCAAAGATGTGTCTAAAACCGCGGATAGGATAACAGATGGGCTATTTGTATCTCTTTTATGTAGCTCCGCAATGGCAGCTTCGGTGAAAAATTACTATGCGGCGGCTGCGTGGTATGTTTTTGCATCGGTAAATCTTGCGCTTTTGACAGTCGCGTGTCATAACTACATTCATAGACGAACCAACTGCGGGATGTATTTGTTCAACATGAGCATGTGGTCTTACAGGTGGGTGCACACTTCAATTGTTTCTGTAAAACGTAAAACGTCATTGCTGCAATCTATTTGCCAAATACAAAGCGAAAGTAAACCTAACCCAACGTAACCTTATTATTATTATTTTTAACCGACTTCATCAAAAGGAGGAGGTTCTCAATTCGATTGTATGTTTTTTTTTATCGTTGTTCGCGCGTATCTTCGACATTTATGGACCGATTTAGATAATTCTTTTTTTGTTCGATTGAGTTTTCTTGCGAGATGGTCCCGATTTTTTTTTTTTTAAATCGGTTCAGTAGTTTACAAGTAATCCTGAAAATACTATGATATTAAATCAACTAACTTGACAATTTTGTTATTTATGAACCGAATTAGATGTTTTTTTTTGTTGGGGAAGGGATACCTTTGTGTAGTCTTTTTAACCGACTTCAATAAAAGGAGGTATTCAGTTTGTATGTATGTATGTTTCTCCGCGATTATCTCACGTTTGGCTGAGCCGATTTTTCTACCTAAATAATATACCTACACTACCTAATACAGAAGGTACTTACACTAAAAATAAAAAAATTGTTTAAAAAACAAAAAAACCGACTTCAAAAAACCTGCCTCTAAAAAGCAAGAAATAATATACAAATCATTAGATACGCATTATCATAGTTTTTTGAAGTCGGTTTTTTTGTTTTTTAAACAATTTTTTTATCTGATTTATAAACCGTGAGCCAGCGAGCCATGCCACGCATAGCTTCGTGATAATTTGCCTCGCGAGCCAAAGCGACATTGCCGTATCAATGCGAGCATTTGACGAGCAGCCTCGCAATGTCCATACACGGCATTGGCGTGAGCTTTGAGATAACTGATACAAAAAAGATATTGGAGAATATTTTATATTTCATTTTTAATTGATGTGTTTTGTAACAACGTACGTATGAACCTCATAAATTTAAAAAAAACTGAGTTAATTATCATCAGTCACTTTGATTTAAATTCTTTTGCAGAGATTTTGGAGTCTCTCACGTGATATCGCACCATCTTTACACGAATACTCTAATGGATTTGGAGATCAGCTCACTGGAGCCGGTTTTGTTCTTTAAACCAAGGAAAGATAAGCCAGTGCACGCACGGATGGGCTTCATAACTGAATTATTCTTCTTTCTATTCATTTTTCTTAGAGGTTTTTATTTAATAAGTTATTAATAGAAAAAGATTTTAATAATGTTTATCGTGGAGATTTTAGGGCTCATGGTCTAGTACACTACATGCCCGTAGTCATTCGTAGAAGTAGATAGCAAATGTGTCAAAAACGGCCACTTTTAGCAGTTTTGCTATCTACTTCTAGCAGTGACTACGAGGGATTGTAACGATACCGTTTAAAAATACTAGACTGTGGGCCCTAAAATCTCCACGATAAACATTTTTAAAATTGTGTATTAGAATTATAATATTAAATATAATTCACCGCGGCGCCACTTCGCTCAGCTCACCTTAAGTATATTTTTTTATTGTCCACACTAAATTGACTTCATGAGTTGTGGAAAGTTTTTCAGTTTCATAGACTGAATACTTCGGTACTTACATTTTTTCTTTATGGGTGATCATGGCGAAACTCCAGATCTAGCAACCTGAAAAATTTATACAATTTAATTTTAATTTAATTTAATTTATTTATTTATATTCAGGCATCGATGGCCCATAGATATATACCTTAAAAACGAAACATATATAATTTATAAAACAATGTTGTTAGTAAATAACTTAAAACATTATGTTAGTAAAAAAATCAAGTAGACACTTTGTGTGTCGAATCGGTGGCACAAGGCAGCGTCCCTCTGAAGCGCCTGTACACCACGCCCTGCGGCCAGAAGTCCTCCTTCATGAAGAGGTCCAGCCTTGCTGTCGGGATGCGCACCACAAACGCCTTAAAATTGGTATTATGGCGCGACTCCAGTGGCTGAACTCTCAAACAAAAGTTGGATTTCTTCTTTATGTACTCGATCACGTCCTGCACTGTGGTACAATGATATACAACTCTGAAATTTTTTCCTGCATAAATACGTAACTGATACTACTTTTATTTATTTCAGATTTCTGTCAGTGTTCTTCAGAAAAGGTTTTTTCAAGAGACACTATCGTTGGCACGACGCAATAGGGTTTCTCCTGCCATTAACAATGTGGATTGCGAGTGGTGCACCCATTCTGCACGTTTTATATACATGGCTTTGGATCAATTGTACAGGGAGCCTAATATTCTACAGTATTGGAACTAACACTGCGCATCACCACCCTCAAGCAATAAAAGATGGTGATAAACCAAGAATATTTGAGGCATTGTTTTGGATTTAATAGGGCCCTATGCTTAAGATGATAAATCGACATTGAGCTATATTGCATTGTGCTGTGCTGCGCTCCATGGAGTAAATAAATAATATGTCTGCTGCATTGAGTAAGCGGGTCCCACGCGCGGGCAGATGAGTGGGTGCACTGAGACCTCCTGAGGTCTGCACATCAGTTAAAAATGACCCCACTGCTGGGTCACAAGCCTTCCGGCCAGGATTAATAGACTTTTTTTTAAATATTGGTAAAAACTTAAAACGTCATTTTATGACATTATGATGGTAAAACTTAAAAAATGAAATGTTTAAAAACTTTTAATTAAAATGTTTTTTGTTTAAATACAGGAATGAAACTCCAGATTGGGGCGAACATCAAGTAGAAGCTCTCTTAGACCGCAAAGATGTGAACGGGAACGTTTTCGCCGTGGTCGTTCTATTCGGTGACCACGCTTTACACCACATTTTCCTGACCTTAGACCACGCAGTGCTGTGATATTTACACCACCCCATGTTCATTGAACACTGTGAGAAATTCAAGGCGAATTACAAAGTTTCTACGCAGTTCCAAATGGTTTTGGGACAAATTAAGGAATGCATGCGAACTGAGTTTAGAAAGAAATAATGTTACTATTTATTAACAGCTTACCTGTGAAATTTCCGATTTGTAAAATAGTAAGAGGGTATTTCATAAGTATAAGGACTTAATACAAAAGAAGTTAAAACTGATCTTTAATTTTGAGATTTTTGCATTCACAATGCTATTTTTATACAATACTAAATAATATACTAGAAAAAATACGACTCGCACCAAATCAATACTCAGATGGGAATCGAACCCGCGACCTTTGGATATCCGGTCCAATGCTCTGACCGCTGAGCTACGGAGTCACTCCGTAGTTACGTTCCGTTAGTGACTCCGTAGCTCAGCGGTCAGAGCATTGGACGGGATATCCAAAGGTCGCGGGTTCGATTCCCGTCTGAGTATTGATCTGGTGCGAGTCGTATTTTTTCTAGTATATTATTTAGTATTAAAACTGATCTCCAGATTATTAAAATAAAACTTTTCTAAAATTATGAAAAAAGTTGGAGTGAGTCTCTTAGGAAAAAACTTAATAATAATATAAATAGGTAGAACACCCCTATATTTTTTATACGTCTATTGCGTTTTTTATCTACGAACAACATAAAAAAGTATTTTAGTTGAACTTGATTTTATTACCATATGAACCTTTATTATATTTGAGGTTAACAGATACTTAGGCCCATATTACACGAGCGGTTTTTCCGCAGCGGAAATTTGCATAAAGTAATAAACCGCAGCAGACACAATTTATTATCAAAGCGACCGCGGCGGAACCACGCAGTGTAGATTGTAAATTGTGTCTGCTTCAGTTCACATGCGGATTTCCGCGACGGGAAAACCGCTCGTGTAGTATGTGTCCTACTGACAAAAATGTAAAAGGTTTTATAGTGATCTTATGAAAATGCGTTTTCTAAACATCAACAAGGAAGATAAACAAGCCAAGTTTCCTATTATTTCGTACATAAAAGCGCTTTTTAAGCTGTCGTCATATATTTTACTAGCAACCCGCCCTTGCTTCGCTTCGGTTTCATCTTTTTTGCCAAATGCGACCTTCCAACAACACCCAAAAAAAAACGAATACCTTACAGTCCTCACCTCCATTTTGCTCCAAATTCAAAAAATTGTATTGTTAAAATTAAGAGGATTGTCAAGCAAACGGTCTCCATAGAAACGGCGATAACGTTTCCCACCCTCTAAACCTTAACCTACAGTAATAAATTTTTGGTATGTTTTTGAAATGCCTAAATACTAGGTCTGTACGTTTTGATTTTTTAAATATCTATAATAGATTTCAAAATATTTGCATTTTAGTGATTTCATACAAAACACAGAAGTGCCAATATTTTCAAATCTACATCTTGCTTGATAACCAACCTGTTTACCAAGCAAGATGGTAGTCAAATGCAAATGCAAATGGTAGGCAAATATGCCTGTCCAGTTACCTACTAATAAAAAAACCGGCCAAGAGCGAGTCGGACTCGCGCACCGAGGGTTTCCGTACCATCATAATAAATACAGTGCAGATTGCAGTATTAGGTCAGCACCATCTCTTGGCCGATAGTAAAACTATTTTTTTTTCTTAGGCCAGCGCCATCTCTTGACTGATAGTGGAACTAATTTAATTTTACTTAGATCAGGGCCATCTGTTGACTGGTAGAGGAACATATGAATTTTTTGTTTGTTTTTTGAATTTCTAAAAAAGTGTGTCATATTGAGACATCGTTTTATTTTTCCTGTAATCTTTACATAAACTACTAATGCATAGAATTATTTCAGATTTTTCTCTTTGCAAACTTCGGTGATACATTTTTCATCATAAGTCGAAAACTATGCGGCCTAAAAAAAAATTTTCTTAAATGTGCAAACAGCGCTCTTTCATTTATGACACCCCACATGCCCTAGTCGCTTCACTTAAAATTTTTAGGACCCATTTTCGGTCCCAGTTGTAAAAAAAATTTGGACAAACGTCATTTTAAACTATTCTCAATTTCAAGTTGATAATTATCGAGATATCCAGCTGTGACAGACAGACAGACAGACAGACTGAGTCACACCATAAGGGTTCCTTTTTTACCATTTTGGTACGGAACCCTAAAACGGTATTAATTAGACTATTCTTTGTTTAATAATAAAGCCGTTGAGGGCTTTTAAAAATGACAAAAAACTGTAGGCTCGATAGATGGCGTTGATAAAAGGGTAAATGTCAAATGTAGAAAACGTAGGAAAACTTGGCCGTTTATTTTTCAAAGCCAATTTTGACACTTCACTTGACCATCAACGCCATCTAGTGAGGCAGTTAAATAGTTACTTTTTATACGATACTATTGTATTGTGAATCTTTTGTAATTGCAAAAATCTCAAATTTAAAAAAAAATAGTTATACACGCTGAAATTTTTATCATTTGGTTCCCGCAGTAGGGTGGTTCCATTCATGATTACAAGCAACTTTTACTATGGGGCCAACCCTCTTAGCGCGAAAAAGAATCTGCTGTTCTAGGTATTGCGCTTTTGTATTGAAAAGCAGATTTTTTTTCGCGATATGAGGGTTGGCGCCATAGTAAAAGTTGCTTGTAATCATGAGTGGAACCATCCCACTGCGGGAACCAAATGATTAAAATTTCACGCTGTATACCGATGAGATTTGAATAGGCCTTCATCAGTAGATGGCTAAGATTATTTCGAACTCTTTCTAGGGTTCAAATGAAATTATTCTGTGGCTAATCCATCATAGACTAAACAGTGAAAATTCAACTGAATTTTCGTAATTATTCAGACTGCCTTAAAAAGGGTCAACCCTTTAACAATTCAGCTCGAATTTTTGATGAGCTGATGAGATACTTATGAGTAAGTAATATTTGTATAATTCCAAGCGTAATACGAGTATATTTTAATTAATAAAGGTCAGTTGGAGTTAACTTTCAGGTTTCTGAATGTTGTTAAAAGCCATTAGAGAATTAAAGCTGAATTATGTTAGCTAGAGGAGCTCGGTGGCGCAGTGGTTTAGCGCCTGGCCCAGCGATTGCGGAAGTTAAGCAACGTTCGCAAGGGTCGGTCATGGGATGGGTGACCAAAAATGTATTATCTCGAGCTCCTCCGTGCTTCGGAAGGCACGTTAAGACGTTGGTCCCGGCTGCATTTGCAGTCGATAACACCCACCAATCCGCATTGGGCCCGCGTGGTGGGTTATGGCCCATCCTCCTTACCACCCATAAGGAAGGCCTGTGCCCCAGCAGTGGGGACATCAAAAATGGCTGATGGACATGGACATGTTAGCTAACGTAAAATCATGTAATAGTCAATTATAAGTTTTTTGAAAGTATTTAGCCATTTTTTGTTCACGATAATAGACGGTACGGTAAATTGAAAATAATAGAGACCATTCAGTACGGTAGGTGAAAAAAATACAAGTTCATAATTAAACGACTGTTAATCCATTGCCCATTTATTTTTTTCGGTTTTTATTTTTTGTTGTTTATCAGAAATAATAGGTACAACGTTACACAGAATTTTATTTTAAAAAGTCACGTCAGTTACACAAAAAGCCTCAAACAAAAGATTTATTTACAAAGGAAAATGAAAATTCAAAGCCATTTGTAGCGTACTGTAATTATTACTTTAAAAAAAGTTTAGCCTTGAACTTATACCAACTTGGGTTTTCCTAAATAAAAGAAATTGAAAAAAAAGTGTTAGGTAGGTACAATAATGTACGAGTTTTTTTCATTTTTGGTATTTCTTTCATCGAAAGAAAACATTTATTTTTTTTGTTTATCTGTCAAGACGATTTTTTATAGGTACGGGTAGAGGTATCACGAAAATTCCTTGATCCATTGTGGATCTGGCCGATGGATCTTCTGAGAATGAAGGTCTCATTAGATCAATTTTTCTAAAATTTGATTTTATGAGAAAAAGAAAATCTCACTAAATTCATTGTGAATCTGGCCGATGGCTCTTCTGAGAATGAAGGTCTCATTAGATCAATTTTTCTAAAATTTGATCTTATGAGAAAAAAAACTCACTAGATCCATTGTGGATCTGGCCAATGGATCTAGTGAGAATGAAGGTGTTCTACCAAGAATCTTATATTAATACTCTATTACACTGTTCTACCAATAGAAATAGAATGTCAAAGAACAACAATGTCAATAAACAGGTGATCCGAAAAACTATGTATACATTTTATATGAGATACGTAAAATATGACTTACACACATAAAATATGACTATATTATGGCAAAGGAAATTAATAAACTATGTTCCATACTGTTTTCTTTGTCGATTTAAACGAATAAATGTAGCGAAATTTGGTTTTAGAGAAATGTGTGGCAATATCTTATTTACCTGTGAAAAGTGTGATTACTTGGATTGTTTTTTTTTGTCACATCACAATCACTAACTAAAAAAAAAAATTAAAATTCTAATCAAGTTTACCAAATATTTTAAAGAAATTGTGATTGCTCTTTTGCCAGGCGGGACGCTGGTGCTCTTACTGTAAAAAATGTTGGCACATTGTCACTTGATCCTTTGTCTCTTTTTTTCATAGACCGTGTCCGTATAATGTTAACTTCTCTTTTCCACGCTTTGTTGGTCTTCTTGAGCGCAGCGAAATTTTTTCTAAGTCTATGGTTCTACCAATGAACCTATTATTTTTGTCAAAAAGACATGTGTCAAAAAACCCGCCTGCATAAAAAGACAAGTCGATTGAAAAGATGGAAACAAGATTAAATAAATATTAAAGGCAACATTTCATAATAACATGCAGTCGGAGGCATGCATAAAGAAAGTGACATTATGAATGATTGAATTACATGCCTCCGACTGCATGTTATTATGAAATGTTGCCTTTAAATATTTATTTAATCTTGTTTCCATCTTTTCAGTCGACTTGTCTTTTTATGCAGGCGGATTTTTTAATTTTTTAATTAATTTTTTTATTTATCTCTTTTTAGTTATTATATTTTACGGTCATGATATACCTTTTTGAAATCCTTATAAAAAGCCCTTTAATTTGACACCCTATTGCTGCAGTATTCTAAAAAAAAAAATTTTTTTTCACTACGTATAATAGCACCGTACAGCCGCCATGTTGGTTTTTTTATAACGCCACCTTCTTAAGAACACTTGGGCTGAAAAGACCAATCTAACGATATCCTAATCATAGAAATCCGTTCAGCCGTTTGAGAGATATGAGGTAATAAAGAATATTACATACAAACATACATACATACATACAAACATACAAACATACAAACATACAAACATACAAACATACAAACATACAAACATACAAACATACAAACATACAAACATACAAACATACATAGCATAGCTAAAACATTGTATAGGTATGAGAAAGCATTTTTTTCGTTTTCAGCCCATGTTCTGTCCACCCTCTTTGGCAAAAATATTTAGTTTCATTTTTAGAACTCTCACTTAAAGGGATTTAAACGAATAACAGTATACAAGGTTATTTTTAGTATGAAAACTGTTTGTTCAGAACAATAATCTTGTAATCATGTTCAGAATCAGTAATAGAATCGATTGCAATATTTTTTATATCATGGTATATTTTAAGTAAATAATTTTTACAAAACCATAATTAACGCACACCAATACTAACCTAATTTTAGCGCCTGGCCCAGCGATTGCGGAAGTTAAGCAACGTTTGCAAGGGTCGGTCATGGGATGGGTGACCAAAAATTTATTATCTCGAGCTCCTCCGTGCTTCGGAAGGCACGTTAAGCCGTTGGTCCCGGCTGCATTTGCAGTCGCTAACACCCACCAATCCGCATTGGGCCCGCGTGGTGGGTATTATGGCCCATCCTCCTTACCACCTATTTAAGGAAGGCCTGTGCCCCAGCAGTGGGGACATCAAAAATGGCTAATGGACAATACTAACGGGACAACACAAAAAGTTTGTAACTTCGTGAGTTTTTAAGGTATCATTATATTTTTTTTAAACTTACTGATAGAAAAAAAATATATTAAAATAGGTACCTATGTGACCCGTGTTTCGGCTTTGGTATACTTAAACAAAAAATGATGTTGTATGTCAGAACCCAAAACCACTTAACTATTTACCATTTGCAAATACTTAACACTGTCTTGTAATTCCAAGGGACAAGCAAATTGTTTAGTTAAAGTTATAACACCACACAAAGTTCGTCTGAAAAGACATTCGAGGGTTGATAAAATCGCAACGATAACCGTAATTAGACCCTTTGCGGAATCACGGATTCCATTGTTTGCATTGCGTTGGTATATTTACGAGTGAGTTTATACCTGACAATTTCTCTAATTCGGCAAAATCCATGACATAAATCCTTTATAGCTATTGTTTATAAACATAGTCGAAACTGTTCATCGATAGTAGCGAGAAGATGGCAAGAAATATTTCTAAAAAACTGAAATAGTCAGAGGAACTTGGGTGTATCTATTCTTTTTGTAAATTTCTAATATTATCATTACCAAACAAAAGTACTTAATAAGAGCAAATTATACGCAGAATATTGAATTTGCATCAAAAATACGGTTATAATCAACACGATAATTACTTAGTTATGCAACGATGGAAGAACTTTTGATCAAAGTTCTGAGCCAAAGTTGAACCAATCCAATCTCCAAAAGATCTTATAAGTAAAGCACTCACTGTAGTTACTAAAGATTTAAAGGTAATACTTTTGTATTTTTTTCTTTTGAATGCAGATGTTAGAGTTACATTAATGACCAGTGTGTTTGCCTAGTGTTTTTAAACGTTTGAAATGATTCACAAAATATATCACTATTACGAATCCTTCAACTATGTCGTGTGGAAAATTATATTTTTTATATATTTAGTTGTATTTTGAACAACAACTTTGGTTTTCCACGGGTCAGAAAGGCAAAGAACGTATCATTTTAGAACAATTCTATCTATCGGTTTTTTTAATATAGGTTCCTACTAATGAATCGTGTTATCCTAGGTGCTTATGTATGGATACTGATGTGACTGTGGCTTGAACGCTGAAATGTTGTAGCTTCTACTACGTTATACCGTTTTCCAGAGTTTAATAAAATGAAATAAAATTTCTTTTGATAAAATTAATTACCTTTAGTTTGGCGCGGCGCGCTAATCAGGCTATTGACTTAAATTTCTACTCTTAAAATTTATACTTTTGAAATCATTGCTATACACTAACTAAACTAATGTTGTGGCCCATAAAATTCACCGATCAATATTAGCTGTCTTTATTTTTAACTTCATGTGGATACTTTATAGGTATCTTCAGTAATCTCATCCCTTATCGTCGAGATACAAAACTATAACACTATGGTTTTGGCGACTTTTTTGTAAAAAGTAAAAGTAATAGCGATGCTTTTAGCGTCCTATCTAGTAAAAGGATTTAAAACCAAAGGTAAAGATTAAATTTCTCGCTTCTCTTGAGCATAATAAATGAGAAATCAAAGCTGTCAGAGGTCAAATTGTATTACAATTTGATCGGACCCAATCTGGTACCTATAGTTTGATAAAAAAGTTCTCAATGGCATTTGAAATTGAACAGCAGTTCTTCTGTTTTGTACTAAGGAAACAATAGTGATACCTCAACCACCCAGAGTCGAAACATAATGAAAAAGTTTTTCTTTATAGTCAAATAATGTAGAAGTTGAATCCATATATGATAACGCCAGGCTTAGGCACTTAGTTATAAAATGCTCTCAACGTTGAGAGCTATGTTAAGATCATACCTGTGATGCTATTCCTAGCAGAAGAACATCTTAAGTAGATATTATCTCAAGTTAGCTCTCAACGCTGAGAGTGGTTTATAAATACGGGCCTTAGTCCAGGATAGCGTACATGCGCATTTACCAGCCATTTTCTTTTGTTGTCAGTCGATTCACGATTTTTAAAATATCGTTATTCAAAGGTCCGTCACATAATAGATTTGAATAACTCCCCATACCGACCATGACCCACTTCAAATAGAACCGTACTGTTTCACCCTTAAAGCCGCAGTTTGTATAGAAGTGACGGTATTGTGCGGACTAGTTGTCTCGCGGACTGCATTGTAGTCAGCCAGCGACGTCACGAGCACATCCTGTTTCCTGCGTGCCGCTACCGTTTTGTTCTCTTATATCGTTGCTGTTCCACATCTGATACTTATTATGTGTACTATCATAATGAGGTACAGTTTTTCCTTATTATTTTGCATTTCATAATATTATATAAGGTTACGCGTTTCTAGTAGACAGATATAGTAGGAGATCATTTTCTTTACACAGTCGCTTACATATTTTCCGCTTCATCTACTTTCATCAGAATATTTTGCACAGTTAGAATATAAATTAATGCAGTGAAATAAAGTATAACAATAATAGGATGTTTTTAAGTGTAGTATAAGTAGCTCTTTTCAGAATACAATAGCAAAACAATAGTAAGTAAAATTGGTAAATAAGAAAAACAAAAGACCTTTCCGCAGTACCATGTTTGTATAGAAGTGACAGCATTGTGCAGGCAGACAAGTAACAGTTGTCTCGCTGGCTGTATTTTTAGTTGAACAAAAAGTATTCAGGAACGTGTAATGAGTCCTACCGTTAGACGCAGTCCTCCACGACACGTACCCACCTACATATCGTCGAAACGCTACAAAAAAATCTAGAAAACTTAATAATAAATACGACACACGCTCCGTATTCACTGAATGCAAAGTCTGTTTGCTACTCGAATAGGTAGGGAAATAAAAACTGGATGTTGAATGCTGCACCGCCCGTGGAACGTGTCGCGGGTTCAAATAGCCAGGAATTTGCACGAATACTTACATGAATTACATGAATGGTCCCTCTGATATTCTGTAGGTCTCCCTGTTTAAGGCACGTGCATGCTCCAAGTGAGCAACGCTAAGTGTTTTGTGTCACAACTTTTTGGGTAATATTTTACAAGGGACATTATTTTAAGGTAGTCGGTACATTACAGAATTGCTTGAAAAGGTTTTTTATTGTGTAGTAAAGTTACATAATTATAATTAAGAGGGTTACTGCGCTACACTAGCACCGCCAATGTAAAAAAAATTGTAGTGCTTAAATAAAGACGAAATTGTGAATTGTGTTCATCTAGTGTACTCCGAAAAAGCTTTGTTGTGCTTTCTATCGCTTAAAAAATATTTTCTAGTCTGTCGTTTAGTTTAATGGAGTTTTATTGCTAAAAGTGGCCACTTTTAGCAATAAACTAAACGACAACTAAACGGCAGGTTCTATAATATTGTTTAAACGATAAAAAGTACAACAAAGCTTTTTCGGAGTACACTAGAAGAAAACAATTCACAATTTCGTCTTTATTTAAGTACTACGATTTTTTTTCCATTGGCGGCGCTAGTATAGCGCTTAAAGCCTCTTAACACTTTCACTGTCCAGGGACGTACATGTGGGATCCGGACTACAAGTACGGGGCCCACACGTGGGTCTTTGGATATAAAGTCACTTAACGCTGTAGTACTTTGTCATAACAACTTTTTTGATTAATGCTTTAAACTGTGAGACATCTGTTTATGGGGATTGGTCATATTTGAATATTGTAGTAGGCTGCAGTCAAGTAACACCCCTTCTCGATAGTAATTGTGTTTCATTTACTAGCATTTATTCTGGGAACGTGTATCAAAGCTCTGAATAATAAATAAATAAATAAAAGTTTATTGCATAAAAACAGATTACACAGTTTACAAGTTACTTATGATAAGAGGCAAAGATGAGCATAATGTTGAAATCAGTGACTACTGTTACCCATGGTAGGCTAACCTGTATTACAGGCAACAGGGGCTAAATGAATCCGACATGGTGCCTGTTATTTGTGGTTTTGCAAGCAGGAAGACACAAATACTACATAATTTTAAATAAAAAAATATAAATTCCACCGTAGCTTATCGACGACCTAAACTTTAGTTCATGAAAACTTACAAAAGGATGTACAGTCACGAGCAATAAAATGTACACACTTTAGAACTATGTCACATTCAATCAGTATAATATCTCAGTGTGATATTGTTATACCTAGGTTATTCAAAACGTAATGTGACCAAGTTCTATGGTGTGTACATCTTATACTCGTAATACTCGTGAATGTACAGTTTCGTAGCTTTGAAATACAGATACTAAGTATTAATAATTTTAACACATTCTAAAATTCTAAAACAATATTAATACTTAAAAATTTTATTATTATTTATATTAATATCTATCTTATTTTTTTTAAATTAGCTCGTCTACTTAATTTATTATACTTATACCTATATATTATGTAAGTATTCTATGCTTATACAGTAGTACTATTGCCAACTAAGAGTAATTTTGTAGTAAGAAAACTAGCAGGCGCAATATTTACTAAACCTTATATCTAAGTAAACTTACTCTAAAAATAAATTACTCGTTTAGTTGTGAAATATTTTTTATGACAGAGTCACACCAAAAGGGTTCCTTTTCACCATTTTGGTACGGAACCCTAATTACAGACATTTAAAATACTAAACTAAACTATTTACAAAAACTTCTCTATCTAATACCTACTACAGTAGCGTACATTTGGCCTGATGCCAGTGGTAGTTATAGAGTGGTTCTACAGATGCACTGAGCAAGCTAAAACGTGATCAATGGGCCACTCCGTTTCAATGTAGGGCTGCCTTGTGACGTTTATGAAGCTTTTATAGTTAACGGCTGAAAATCTACGCTTTTCTATGTGACCCTTCAAGCATCGCTTGCGGAAGTTAAGCAGCTTTTGCAGGGCCGGTCATGGGATAGGTGACCAAAAATGTGTTATCTTGAACTCTTCCGTGCTTCGGCAGGCCGTGGGTGTAAGGTGCAGCTGCATTTGCAGTCGCCAACAGCCACCAGTCCACATTGTGTTCTCGTGGTGGGTTTAGTCCATACTTTTTATCCACCCATAAGGAAGGCCTTTGCCTAGGTTGAGATGCTAAAAATGGCTGATCTGCTATTTGTGACTAATTATTTTTGCTACATTGCTAGCGACAAACGCTCACAGCACATTTGAAGTATACTTCATTACAGCTGCTGTTGCAAAAACGTGATTAACGCGCTTCTGTCTTCATAGTACCTAAGTGTTTTTAAGGTGCTGAACTTGCGCGCTAGATATACCATTAGTAGGTATCAAGTATAATTTATTAAGTCTTAAATCAGGTAAATATTTAAAAAAGTTAACAGTCAAATCGAGATATTAAGCAATTTGCACAGAGTCAGTGCGATTTTAAGCGAAGCATAAAATATTAATGTTTGACTGAAATTAAATTTAGTAATTTTACTAAGGTTCGTCTCCTAAAAATAATTAGTAACTCGAAGCCCCATTAACATTTTGTTCACCTTCAGTCACCAACCTACCCACGTTTTTTTTATCAAGGCATCCAAATAAAATTGTGACTGAACGAAAAGTTCTCGAGGGACACATACAGTTAACAAATAGCTACAATTTCCAAAGTGTTACGTATTTCGATGGCAATTTTGTCAGCGATGTGGACGTTCAAGTATCAGAGCCGTGTTATCGTTCATCAGTGTTGAGGTCGATACTTACCATAATCCATTTTTTTTTTCATATTTATAACATAAATATTAGGTAAGTATATTTAATTGTAAATAATACGGTTGTTAACATACGGAAAATTAACTATTCGTTTAGCTCTAGATTATTTATGTGATATTTTGACGTAAAAATTTTAGAAAATTTTCAAACATTATAATCAAGTATTAATACAAAATTATGATTAAATTAAATCTATTCTAACATCCCGTGAAACGTAATTGATTAGCATATAAAAGCTTCATCATCGTGAAATACAATGGCTGACTGAATCACATCAGAATATTCGAACAAAATTAACATTTCTCTGGTAATCTTTCGAGCGTGACAATAGAATGAGACAAGCGTCTGGAGATGCAAAGAAATAAATTAGGCTCGTGTTTAAACATAAAAGAAAAATAAAACTGTGTCCGCGAAAAGGAAAAACAAGATAGAGCAAAGTAGTTGAGGATTCTCAAGTAAAATGCAGATTCCACTTTATCCACCTTATCACTAGATGAGATATGTCAAACCATTTAGCCATTGCTGGATTTAGGACAAGACATAATCCCATTTTAAACGTCAGCTGCTGTGCATACATTCGATGGTCCATAAACGCATAATGCAAATTTATTTAAAAGTAAACCATAAAAGAGCTATCTAACTAAAAGTTAAGTCGCTTTCAAAGCCACGGTAAATCCGAACTTTATTCGCAGAAAAATGAATGTGTAGGTAATTATTGCCGTCAACAGTCTGTCTGTTTAATCAAAGGAAAACAAACCTCTACTTTTATTTTCAGATTTTGTGAACTGATATGTATTATTTGTTCTAAGTACTAAGTAGTGCTTCGTAGTTAAGTGGAATGAAAATTTAAAATACTTTATGCATCGGAACAAGAAAACCCTGAGAGTAATTTCAGGCGCCCAAAGAATGGCGCGAGTAGGGACAAATATTACAGAATTTCGTCCATTAGTATGGATGAGAATACTTCGTGCAGAGACAAATTTACATGGCAGTGTTGCCCGGAAAATCGTGTATCTCAGTTAGGGAAACCTATTTGTGAACTTGTGTGAATTAGTTAGGGATGCAGTTCTGCGGAATGCAAATGCCAGCTAAAATGTTGGCGGCCGTACTGGGGTCAGTACCCTTAGCACGAACAGCTATCGAGAAAAAAAAACGCACGTAAAATTACTCGATAGACAATTCTCTATAGAAAATTTCATTTCGCTTATCGGCGATAGATGGCGTTGTACAAATTTCCAATACAAAATGTATCTATCGAATGATTTTAGGCGAGTTATTTTTTTTGATAGCTGTTCGTGCTAAGGGTACTGATCACGTTGCATTAGATTGGGACTTCTAAATTGTTTTATCGCTGTTCATTTAGTGACGAGTTAATAATAATATAATATTATCCATATAATAGTTGAGATGGACATGCGATTTTATGAAACTTACAAATGTTATTCACGCAGTTTGACTTTACCTTCTAAAAATAATGGCACTTTTTCTGGTTTTAACCCACATTCCCAAATGTATTTTGGTAATTGTAAGGCTTATTATTTCATTTACCCATTAGGCTATTAAAAAATAAGAACTAGGGGACCAAATAAATAAAATTGTGACCCAAACTTGTTGTAAACATCGATATTTCTTAAGTATGATAAATTATCATATACTCTTTATATCGAACATCAAAGTACACTTACACCCGTGTAACACGCCCTCTCGAACTGTCCAGAAGCTTGAAGTGTTTCATTAATCACTGGAAAAGTTTAACATGTGACTAATCCTGGATTGTGTTATGAATATCCGGAAAGATTATTCCGTCTCAGGGCAGGGCACAGCGCAATAGGAATCGTCTCAAAATTTCCGGCCAAATATTTTTTAGCTCTGGAAGTGTCAAGCTTTTTCTGACGAATTGTAATAAGTACTAATTATTTTTATTCAACGAATCAATTGATATTTAACGAGGGCCGTAAATGGAAAACTGGATAATATTGTTTATTTTTTTTACATACACTGAATAGTGGGTTAGTCATCCATTTGTAAAGTAGATATTTTACTAACATACTTACAATAAAACTCCAGGTATGTAGGATATTCGAGATGCATTAAAAACATTAATACCAATATAATTCACAAGTTATATCACAATATCGGCAAAGTTCTGGGTTACTAATTGCCTTATACAATAACCGTGTATTAGCACAAAACAATGTTAATAGACCAGGAGCTTGATAGATTAAATTCGGTTCATATTGAAATAAAAAATATTCAGAAAAATCATTACCTTAATAAAAATAACCAATAACAAAATTGCGCTTTTTGTATTTTTTTTTAATTCTAAGTTTTATCTTAACCGAGAAACAATAAACCTAATACCAATAACCGAGATAATGGTATTGCGGTCTCCTCAAAAATAATAAAAAACCGGTCAAGAGCGAGTCGGACTCGCGCACTGAGGGTTTCCGTACTGAAGCTGCAAGAACTGTAGAATAATAAAATTATTATTACAGTATTAGGTCCGCACCATCTCTTGGCCGATAGTGGAACTATATTTTTTTCATAGGCCAGCGCCATCTCTTGACCGATTGTGGAACTAATTTAATTTTAATAAGGTCAGGGCCATCTGTTGACTGGTAGAGGAACTAATTAATTTTTGTTTGTTTTTTGAATTTCTAAAAAAGTGTTATATTGAGACATCGTTTTATTTTTCCTGTAATCTTTACATAAACTACTAATACATAGAATTATTTCAGATTTTTCTCTTTGCAAACTTCGGAGATAAGGGGGAGGGAACGGTATTTTTTTTACATTTTTGATCATAAGTTGAAAACTATGCGGCCTAAAAAAAGAAAAAAAAAAGAATTAAAATGTGCAAACAGTGCTCTTTCATATGATACCCCACATGCCCCAGTCGCTTCACTTAAAATTTTTAAGACCCCTTTTCGGTCCCTGTTGTAAAAAAATATATGTTTATTTTTTTATTTCCTTCTTCTTTGCAAAATAGTTGGACAAACGTCATCTTAAACTATTCCTAATTTCAAGTTGATACCATTAGTAGTTCTCGAGATATCCAGCTGTGACAGACAGACAGACTGAGTCCTTTTTTACCATTTTAATACGGAACCCTAAAAAGAAACTACAGTAGTTTCAATGCAATATTTTGTGAATATCATAATAACGGTTTCGATGAAATAAAATCAAAATATCTACGGCAGGCCTATAAGAGCGTCAATCAGATCTACAACTTAGCTAGTTTTGCTAAACTTATTGAAAACTGCCAGACACCATCTGGAGTAAAAAGGGGATTAAACTTAGGAGTAAACTATAAATACGTGAATGTAAGGATTTGAATTTTATATAATAAATTGTGCTGATTTAAAGCAGCCTGTTCTTCTCACCTAATTTTGTATCGCATAATCATAATCACATTGCCAATGTACAGAAATTGTCTCAATCATCATTATTTAGAGTGATATGATCTTTTGAAAGCAAGTCGTTCAAAACTTTTTCCACATTTAATATTATTTTGATTCTGATCATAATTCAGTCAATCAAAAAGCCAGTCAAAGGAGAGTAATTCTATTTCAAGCATTCATACGTGCGTTATTTGTTTTTGTATCTTATATCATGTGATCACAATAATGTGGCTGGCTCCCGGATTTTTTCCACACATTACACTCGTTTCCTCCTTCAGAAGGGAGTTTTGTATTATATTATATTACGTGCTGTTTATTCACCTTATTATTGATCGATGGAGTCATATCACCGTATAGGAACAGATTTGATTTCGCTTATTGTGTTATCTGTTAATAACATCCTTGTTATCTGTAGATATAATAAAATTAATTGGGTTAGGGTAATAATGACATTATTTGTGTTTACCTTATTAATAATATAATAATAATAATAATCATTTATTTCATAAAAAGTTTACAAAAACTTACAAATTAGGGACATTTAAAACATGTTTTAACTCTTTTAATAAAATGTAGTTAATTGGTCATGCTGTTGTCCCTACTAGGCCAATAAAATGACCTGTATGAAGGACATCCAGACAAGTATACAAAAAGGACTAATAATTAGTTGGAGAGAGACAAAGTAAGTTTTTTTTTTACTTGTGTTACTACATAATAGCACTTAAGTAGGTATTTACAAGTTCAGGATTCCATACAACTTTTTTTGTATTAATGGTTGGGATTGAGATGTTATGTGTGTATGTGTAAATGTGTGAGGGTGTGAATTATGTGTGCGAGGTAAATATTGTATTAAGATACATATGGCATTACGAATTCTTCAGTTTCTGTGTAATTTTTGTTAAGTAAATAATTTTGAACAGAATTTTTACACTCAAATTTGGATAAGCCATTAAAATGTAGTTCAGCGTTTATTTTATTATAAAGAAGTGGAGCCAGATAATAGGAGAATCTTTTTGTGAATGTAAAATTAGTATATGGAACAGGACAAATTTTATCTTTTCGACGTGTAGTTAATATTAAATGCGGCGTGACGTGATGTTGTTTAAGAATAGCACTCAGGATGAAAAGCTGTCTCACAGTAAGCAGGTAGCATATAGATCAGCTGTTGTTGGATACAACATAGGTCTAAACGTTAAGTAACTTAATAATGACGTAAGTAAAATAAACAATATACTAAAACTTTGAACTCTATAACTTTGAAAACTCACTCGTTTCGATTAGATACGAATGTTACTAAACAGTAGTAAGTATATATCTATATGTTCGTAATTTTGGAACAAAATTATTAAAATAAAAGATCATTCGTTTTCAGGGTATAATTATTATGTCAAGAGCTTTTCCACCAAAACATCAAGACTAAGTTTCAACGCTGTATGTAAGTACTCGAATTAACTTCGCAACCTTTTGCTCCGCCCTTGCAATAAACGACTTAAAGACCTCCGCAGAAGCTTCATTTTAATTGCATCCATTACACGGTTGGTTAATTAAGAACCAACCACTAATTCCCACTAATTAAGAGGGAAAGAGAAATAAAGCATTTCTCACTGAACTCGGTGGTTACCCACTAACGTTTACTTTACTGAAAAGTACCCATTGATCCGCTTTTTTTAGTTTGTATAAACCTAAGGTTAAATTATAGATTCGCATCGTAATTGGAAGTATTTTATTGTCGAAGCATTGTTTTATAATTAATGTACCGAGTTGCCGTGTGGTTTAGATATAAAATATCCATTATTAGATCTCCCTCAGAGTCTGTTTCGAAACAATGTAATATAACATTGTTAATAAAATTATTGACTATTCGAAACGCTCGGTTACCGATATGAGAACGCTATGAGCTCCGTTGCAGTTTATTATTTCCCTAATATCCGAGCGTTGTTAGAGCCACATAGCAAGACACAGTAAGACACAGTATAGGCAAGTACATTACAAGGTGTATTTGTAACCACTCTCCAAATTTTAAGGATGTGTCCAGTCCATGAAACTGAACAACTTTCTCCATAGGAAACCCTAACTTCACTAGCAACTTCTAGTGCAACTACTCGTATAATAAAAAATAAAAATAAAATAAATAAAATACTTTTTTTTAAGACCATAGTCCATATTAACAAAATTACAATAATAAATTACAATATAATGATGAAAGAGTTTTCTAAAACAGCCAGCAGCCGTATTATGAGTTTACACTCACAGTGGTTGACATTAATAATTGTATAACAACTTTTAGTTCAGTGTAGTTACCGCCAGAGGCATTGTGCAAAATTGCATACGACAGTCGCTATCGAGTATATAGTAAACGTAACTGTGTAAACTCATATCATAATACAAGCACCGAGCGGTGCTTTTATATCTAAAACGCGCAGACTTATTTTGTACCAATATACTGCGTTGTATTTTGAAGAACTACGGTCTGTCTACCTGACTTTGACATTGTCCTATCCTATTTTAATCTGTATAATCCTCTTTTGATTAAAGTGCCGTATGATACAAAGGTATCTTGTTTACAATGTGTCTCACACCAAACTAAATATAGTGTAATTAACTACGAAATGGTAGGTGTACAGTTAAAGGGATTGTTTACGCCTAAGATCCCTTTCGGTCCATTATTATGTCTAGACAGCTAAAATAAGCATTATTACTATATAATTACTAGATATTTGTCAAAATGCTCTCTAGAGGCAACTGACAACTTTGAAGAAGAGAATCTTAAATAGGAAAATAAAGTATGAAAGTAATTGTTTCTAAGGATTGTGTCACATTATTATATATATTTTTTAAGATTAAGTGTAACATTGGCCTTGTTTAGAGTTTTATACAGGGTGTTTAGAAATAGCCTTATAAAGCCGAATATAGTAGATATGGTACCATTCTCATACAACCCCGGAAAATTAGTATTCGCCCTGAAAACCATCACTAACATGGCTGAGCAATTTAGTTTTTTATTTGTATGGAAAATTGCAAAGTGACAACCCTAGCCCAAATAGACTATAGTTTTCGATAATCGATCCCATTAAGGCGAGGCAGTTCACGAAATTTATTCTTTCACTGTCCTTAGAATAAGGTTGAATATTGCATAGCTTAAAATGACGCTTCGCCAGAAATTCCACGAAATTAAGTACATTTTTATTGATTTCTGAAATACTGGATCATTTATTAAAAATGTACTTGGTTATTGTGTTAGATCGATGAAAAAGCTATCCTTTTTAAATAAAAAATCATATCACTGTCGTTGAAAATTACGAAATTTGACAATTTGAAATTTATTTTTATATGTTTTTATGGGTCATTCAAGATTTTTTTACTGAGTTACCATGCCATTTTCAATATTCTGTTCGGTTATTTTGTTTCTTTTTCAGTCTCTCAATCAATCTCAATTTTTGTGAAGTAGAATTCTACATCAGTTCTTCAAAATGTATGAAACAGTGGTTTTTTTGCGATTTCAGAGTTGGTCCCATAGTAAAAATTGTTCGGTTTTACTATATGGGACCAACTCATAGTAAAACCGAACAAACCGATGGTCCCAATCTACAATTTTCGGCATTAGGTGTTATTTTGTAACACGTTGTTTATGGCCATTTCCAAACACTGTAAATAATTAAGATACTTAATATAATTGAAAAATACTAGAAAAAAGCGACTCACCCGTGCAGCAGCTCGCAGCTCAGACGGGATATAAATATATATAAAAAACTTAAATATAAAATTCTTTGTGGATGCTCAAATCTAAAAGTTTAATAACTGTAAATAATATTAAAACCGATTTAAGATTATAAAGTAACAGCGCATTGAGGGTTCCGTCCGAGTTCCGGCTGTTCCCTGCCATCAGTTATTATGGCTTTTCGGAATTTATTCTGTGGCCCACGATTGAACGTTATATTGTGGAACCGTCATTTATTTTTATGTGCAAATAAATAAGCATTATTTGCGTGAATTCAAAACAAGGGAATTTTTTTACTTTTAGGGACTGTACTGCTTTTATGTTCGCAGCGTGTATTGTCAACCACACCACTGGACCACACCACTTGGGTGTCGTTTACAATTTTTTTAGGTAACTTCACCATCGTAGTGAAGTTTTAATACTAATCCTGCATTTATCGATATACGACTATATACATACGACTCAAAAGAATTCATACATTTCTGCTGCTTTCAAGCAAAATGAATCAATTTGGTTGAACCGTGTGAAATCGGCATAATAATTGTACCTCAATGCTTACTTCTACTGTACTATCTATAGCATTATTTTATCTGTAATTGTCTTTCCTGATATTATGACCTCAAAGGTCGACCAGTCACGATTTCATTTATAATACAAAAACATACTTGTCGACAATTCAAGCTTGATTTAATTTATAAACATGACATTTTCAATATAAACGGCAAAAAAAGGAGTGGTTTATCAAAGTTACCCGTTTTTTGTATTCAAAATTCAAGCAAGTGTTATTGAACTCCATATTAACAATACTGTTTTTCATGATTTTTATTGTATCAAGCTGTGAATTATTAGTTGGTATGTGCTTAGTGCCAATAGCCCCTCAATGATGGCTAATCTTAGCAAAATGATTGGCCTTGCAAAGGGTCTTGGCTTTTCAGTAATATGTAGGTACGTACCTTCCTACGTCCATATGTATTTTAGACAGTGTGTCACTGGTATTTTATGTTTCTTTTTTGTTAAATTATATCTTTCTTAATCCGTATTAGGTCTATTTAAAGCCATAACGGACGTTGCGTGGAATTCGGATTGTTGAGTGTCTTGTTACACCCTAACAAGACACTCAACAAGCCGAAGTCCACGCATACCGCCCATCATCAGGATCAATTTTGTCTTTTAGACTATACCTGGGAAACCAATAGCTACGAAGTTATTGAAGGTCACCACCAACCACCAACCCCACCCCCCACCAACACCAAAGTTTTAAATCGGTTCCCAGCAATAATTTTGAACAGAAATGGTCCTGATGATGGGCAGAATACGTAAACCTCGGCTTCGTTGAGGGTCTTGTTACACCAGCCGCCGTACCGCCTAACTCTATCGCTTTGACTCTGGCTTTAGTTTATCACGGCAGTGCACTGTCCGTCCTTGTCATCGTTTTATGATATGATAAGGACGAACAGAGCATTGCTATCGCTCTGGCTAAAGCTTTGAGTTAGGCGGTAGGGCCCCCGGTATAATAGGGTACCTACCTAACTTACAAACATTTCGCTAATATTAAAAAACAAAAACACAAACATATTATAGCAGGGTACCGCACACTGGACGACTCTACGTGGTTAGGCTCCCCCGACTCGTAAATAGGTGACCGACGATCTGGTGAAGACCGTGGGAAGCAACTGGATATCGGCAGCTCATGTCTGACCGTTGTGGAGATCCTTAGGCTGTGGCGTGCGGTTGATATAATAATGATGAATGTAGTAAGTATACCTACGTCACTTTTTATTAAATTTTGTATCTACCCAGGAGGAGCTCGGTTGCGTAATGGTTTAGCACCTGGCCCTGTGATTGTGGAGGTTAAGCAACTTTCACATGGGTCGGTCATGGGATGGGTGTCCAAAAAATTATTATAATCTCCTCCGTGCTTCGGAAGGCACGTTAAGCTGTTGGTCCCGGCTGCAGTCGTTAACATCCACCAATCAACTTTGGGCCTGCGTGGTGGGTTATTATGGCCCATCCTCTTTAACCACTCATAAGAAAGGCTTGTGCCCCAGCAGTATGGACATTGAAATAGCTGATGTGGTATATACCTTTTTTTTCCTGGGTAAATATTGTGATATGTCTGTTTTAGTTCTGTAGTTTCTAAAAACAATTAAAAGAGGATTCCATTTACGTGCTTCCATAGTTACATATCGGATTATCACACCTACAGCTAACAGCCTTTGAGTAATATTTTATTTAATATTACCTACTAAACTATTTAGTTATGGTACAGAAGTATTAAAAACCGACTTCAAAAAACCTACCTCTAAAAAGCAAGAAATGATATTCGTAATAATAAAAATAAGTCTATTGAAGTCGGGTGGCGCTGGAGTACAAATTCATTTTTTTTATTCTGAAAGCCCCACCCGACTTCAATAGACGTGTTTTTATTATTACGAATATTATTTCTTGCTTTTTAGAGGTAGGTTTTTTGAAGTCGGTTTTTTGTTTTTTTTAAACAATTTTTTATTTTTTTATTTTTAGTGTAGGTACCTTGTAGGTAAGGTATATTATATATGTAGAAAAATCGGCTCAGCCAAACGTAAGATAATCGTGGAGAAACATACTTAAATACGGGTCAAACTGAGAACCTCCTTTTTTAAGTCGGTTAAAATACTACACTTAAGATATCCCTTTTCCAACAAAAAAATAATTATCTTATTCTGTTCATAAACAAAGAAGTAATACGACCAATCATCGAGGTAATTGAGACAAAATCATACTATTTTCGTGCTTTTTTTCAAAATTACTTGAAAAGTACTGAACCGATTTCCAAATTTTAAAAAATGGGACCAACTTGGGAGTGTACCTAATGTAATAACGTTAGAATCATTACAATCGGTCCAGCCGTCTTCGAGTAATCGGTGGACATACACAAAAAAAAAAAAAAAAAACAAATATACAGACGAACATAGAACCTCCTCCTTTTTTGGAAGTCGGTTAAAAAATACAAACGAGCACGTTTATACTTGTGCGACCAAAGACATTGACTTTAGTTCATGAGTTCAATGATTTCTGCGGTTTCGGGGTTCTTTTTAATTCTACAATGTCGTTTCGATCATTCGCCTCGTATGACGTCATTAGCACACTCATAACCGAATACTTAAAATTAAGGTGGCCTTAACTTTAAGATTCGTTTGAGTATAAAAAATAAACTTTTGTGATTTACCTCTATAATTTCTTTGAAAAATTTCCCATAATATTGATTAGGCAGCAGCAATTTATTTTTCAAAGTTAAGTAGTGAGTTTCTAATGTAAAGTGGGAGAAAGTAGAGGGATAGTTAACCTAAAGCTTATTCTTAATGTAATTATAATTAGGTGGCGAGTCACAATAGATCTTTTAAAAAAAATAAAAAAAAGGTCGCTACAGCTCTACTTAGCTGCAGACACTCAATAATAATAATGTAGCTCGCGCAACATAACTTGACCCAATTTTTTGTACCACGTGACCTGCGCACTCCAATTTTCGTGCTGAAAATTGCTACTGCGCAAGCTTCATTGTCTATGGTTTGGTTCAAGTTATATCATCAAAGTAGTATCAAAAACGTTTGCAGAACATTTCAGATTTCATACACAATAACAAAAATAAACGAAAATTTCCTTTGGGGAAAAAAGAAAATTAAAAGTTAATTTTAAAATTGAGGTCACCGGTGACCTACGCGGCGTCTAAGGTGTTAATTTAGTCTTTGTTGACTGACTCTTATCTGTCGGTGTATTAAAATCACATCAGAGGATGAACCTAAACAGCAGCCAAATGCATTTACTACACCTTTATAAGATAAGACAAAATAAAACTTCAACTTGAGTTAATTAACAATTATATTGTCAGTTTTGTAAACAAATATTGACATCAGTAATTAAAAAATAATAATGACGAACAAAAATATTTACAAGGCTGTTTATAAATTATTATCATTCCACATAATAAAAAGATACCTATGTTTTCTCCTCGATTGAAGCAAATCAATCGTTTTTATTAAAACTGGATTCGAATCTTTGACTAGTATGATTTTTTAAAACCTGTGTTTAAATGGTCAAAGGTAAAATCAAGCACAACACTGCTCGATGTCAGTTATTCACTCTCTCTAAACTTCAGTTCCTATATGGTTAAAATTAAAATTATTCTATGTTAAAATTACATAATAATAACACATAGAAGCCAAGTCCATGTCCGTAAAGTGAGGCAACTCAAACTGAGCCAGAAACTTTCCTACTTTTGAAAGTTTCATGTATTGGTAACATTATTTTTTTACTGTGTGCGTTTCGTCGAACGTAAACACAAGCACCTCGCTTTTGATAGACCGCTTTTTAGGGAACTATCGTTCTAGGTGTTATTATTCTAAGTTAAAATTATAAATATTTAATGGGTGGCTTCATAATTTTGTTAAGCTCACTCACTGTAAATATATTATGCATCCATAGAACCGCATTCAAACTTCATCAAACATTTTTTGACAAAAACAAATCATGTCATAATTATTTTGTTGCTTATTCCGAAACCTCTTCACCGACGCCATGACGCCATGACACCGTGCGACGACGCCGTGACGCCGTTTTTGTCGATTTTACTCCCAAGCCCAAGGCGCGCCAATAGATGTTTCACGCTTCGGTTTTGTGTTTATTCGATCATTGTACGTGGAGACAGATTGTGTTCAATCAATAAGTCTATAGATAAAAAAACTGTTATCCTGGACAGGTTACAAATTATTTAGGAATGTTATCTTTTTGTTACCTACTAAAAGAAAAAAAAAATTCAGGTCAGTGATTTTACGCGTTATACAGATCTATGAAATTCATACCATCTATAACAAAAGGAAAAGTTAAAAAAATTTGACATAAGGTATTTTATAAGTAGGCTACCATACTATACTAGCGACCCGCTCTCGCTTTGCTTAGATGTAGTGTGGAATTTGACACCATGTGTTCGGCGCGTGTTATTTTTTTGCGACAACTCCTAAGATATTCATTATGTTATATTATGTTGTAAAATATTATTTTTTAAGTATTTTAATTAATAAGGACTAATTAACTGTATCCTTCTAAATAGCTTTCCAATTACCGCATTGATCGTGATAATTTTTTAGAAGATAATAACTTAATGGATATAATATCTAGTAAGTTAAGCCATTACGGACTTTTAAAAGAGGAATATCTAACCATGAATTGTTTTGTTATATAAGCAGCGTTTCAGATGAAAGCTCCCAGGTGGCTTCACTTTTTCCGACGATTCCAAAAATTATCGTTATATTTTAACCAATTTACACAACACTTTAACAAATTAGACGCCTAAACCTTCCTTATGAATCACTCTATCTATTGGTGAAAACCGTATGAAAATCCGTGCAGTAGTTTTTGACTTTATCGCGATCAGACCGATAGACGCGATGGGGGACTTTGTTTTGTATGTACTTAGTGATTGGAAATTTGTGACCTTCCGCAATCTATTAAAAAAAAATCACCTTTACGTTTTGGCACACTAGCTTAGGTAATTCCTTCAAGTATTGGCTCTTGATTACTGTCTTTTATTTATTTTTCTACCCTTCCTGACAATCCATGCATGTGATATTGTTGCTTTATACATTTTTTGTCTCTCTATTATATTTTCCACTTTGTCTACTATATTGTATTTGTATTATGTGACTGGTATGTGGACTTTTCTTTGATGAAGTCGAAATCTATGAGTCGAGTCCGCACTATTTGTGCGTAGTTTGCTGCTGACAGTTTTGGTGTTCTTGTGCGCTCTGGACTATTGAAGTCTACATGGAAGAGTCCAAATTTAGTTCTGAAACAAACAAAAAAAATATGAACAGGTCACTTAATAACTCATACCAATAATATAGTTCCAATTTCCTCAAAGAAGAAAAAAATATAGGTAGCATAGTTCTCGCATTCCATACAACTTTGTTTGGAATTTGAATCAATGTTGTTCTTTTGTATGTTCGAAGAAATGGAGAAATTTCTGTAGTTATTTATTTGAAATGCTTATTTAAAAGATGACAATTTGGTCTATCCATCGACATAAAAGTCATTGCAGTCCTTTTTTTATGAGAATGTGAAGTGATCATGTTTGTAAATAAAATCACAGTGGCTCGATGTTTTTGCTCATATGTGTAGTTTTAAAATACGTTTATATCTCGGATAGAAAATGACGAAAAATCTTTTTATATAAATCAACGCGAGATTACAAAAGCCAGTTGATTTCGGCCAGGTACCTGGCCGAAGTCAACAGGCTTTTGTGATCTCGCTAAATCAACACAATAACCACAGGCTGGGAAAATTAGTCTTGTTTTTATATTGTTCGGCATATTTCATTACATTGGGAAATATTTAATTTTTAACCAAAACGTAAAAGGCGCATTTTAGCTCATTATTAAACGGAACAGTAAAAAAAGACTGTGATTACCAATTTTTTTTTGATTTCGCCGTTTGATTAGTAACGAACCAAATAAAATCGGCCTGTCTCGAATTTTGGTAAATTGCTTAAACTTTTCTGACTGAAAAGTAATTTCTTTTTTCGTTTATACCATTCGTTTCTTTTGTTTTCTCGCGTTCGTAATCCGGTCACGTTATTCTGTGCCAGCATCGTCTAATTCCTTTATTTTGTCAGTCTCGGTCAGACCTTGCCGTTTCCTAAATAAATTTGCTGGAAATTGGTTATGTCAAGCCTGCTGTACGACAGCCATGGATCAATGATTGATATAATTAGCGTGTGAGACGCAGCTGATACGGTATTATTAGTCATAGAAACATATAAAAGCAAAAGCAGCAACATCCATTTTTTTCCAAATTGGTGGAAAACAATGTTTTTGTTTTCGAAGCAGTGCAGTTACTATGGGATATTGCTGTGTTTGCTGCAATTCTATTATTTTAACGATGATTTTATATGAGTTGTTGCTGTTTTTGCTGCAAACTTAGTAAATCAAACGATGAAACTGATTTTACATTAGCACACTGCATTTAAAAGTTGCTTTTATTGAAAAATAGGATGTTGCTGCCTTTGCTTCTAATATGACTCTACTTACTGTGATAACTACATCAAAGAAAGTCATGTGTCAATTTTACGCCTGTAGCTCGACAATGCACCATACCAAAATAGAAAAATATACAGTCTGTGTGTGGACCACAACCTTACCGTATCGGCTGCCATGACATCAGACTGTGTGACAAGGTCTCCCACAGAAACCACCTACTGTGACATAATATGCGAAATTATTATATCATAACATCACGCACGAAATATCCTATACTTATCCTAATGGTGTGACTTCACCCATTCGTCTTGTGCTTTCAACAAAGGCATAAAAGTAGAAGATGAAAGGGAAAGCGAAACTGGAAATTGACTTGGTGTAGAGACACCACAATGGCAATATCCGCAAATCATAATTTCAATAGACACAAACATATAGTCCGTAAGCCCGCGACAATATTACCTACGTTGTGCAGAGCGAGGATCAGATGATTATCGCAAATTAAATTGGCCGGAAGCTTGAGAAAATCTTTCACTTCCGGTCAAAATTTTAAAGATATATTTGCGTCATGTGACATTACGAGACCCGTGGCGTGGCATCATTTTGCCCTTCAATAGTTAAGTAGAAAGAGTTTACATAAGTCTGTCACTTCTGAAATGGCCGGAAGTCTGTCAAGTACTTTCAGGCCATTTCAGAAATGACAGACTTATGTTAACTCTCTTTACTATTGAAGGCTAAATGATGCCACAGGTCTCGTACTGATGTCACATGACGTAAATAAAACCTTAAAATATTGACCGGAAGTGAAGGAATTTCTAAAGCTTCCAGCCAATTTCATTTGCGATAATCTTCTGATCCTCGCTCTGCACAACATTTCCGACCGTGTGCCATGCATTTCATCGCGATGTCATATGAAGTAGGCAATATTGTCGCAGGCTCACGGACTAATACTGTCAATACATAAAATTTTATTCGATAGAACCAGATAACAGTAATTTTCATGAAACCAAACGCACATAAAGAAGAGATTGATGGAAGCTTAATAGTTATACTTAAATGAATATTTAAAATACTTTGAAAATGACTTCCGTAATCTTTTGTTTATTTTATCCTTGAAACGTTTTTCACATACGTGTATTGTCTGAATGTAAATTAGTAAAGTATGGAAATAACAGTAGGTACCTATCAACTTTAAAACCTCAAATAAAGTTATCAGTTATTTATTATAACAAAGTTAGGCTTTCATTAATTTTCCATTGAACGTGACTCGTAATCAGGACTCGAAAAGACAGTAATATATCTATAATTAATATCAACGCCACACCTTCACTGTACCTACTATCAATTGTGTTTCCAAATGCTAACAAAACGCGAATAGGGATGTTGACTATTTTTTTTATTTTATGTTACATAAATTACCTCTCAAAAAAAGAAACATTGGTAAAAGAATTAATTCGCTAGCATGAAAACTGCCCGAGATATCACAGTGTGAAATGCACACAAATGGACTCGATCAAAAACGCTCCATACTAATGGCTTGCACGTTATGACGTCACGCCGTTCTAGTTTGTATGCAACGCATAGGAAATTTGTTCAGCAGCTATATTAAATATTGTGTTTATCAAAATGGTTTCTTCGACAAATTTGCTATACATTTTACGGGCTAATTAAAGGTATCATTTATTTTAATAAATTGTATACTTTTTAAATGGACTTGTCCACCCAACTTTGAAGGGTCATAAAACAAATAATATGCAATATATAAAACCAAGAGGTATACAAGCTACTCTAAAAGTTTAATATGTTTACGATTTTTATTAGTATTTCGTTATTTTATTCATTAGTCAACATCCCTATTAAATAGAAACAGACAATGAAATTAGCTAATGCTAAATGCCACAAAAAATGCTTTCATTCGATTTTCTTTTGCAAGTGTTTTCCTAGAAGCGGCATCACGCAGAGGGCCTATCCCGAATTCCAAACCACGAAAATAGGACGAAGTTTGTTTCGATTCGTGACATCATTGGCTTAAGAATAAGGTTCAAAAATAAATAAGTTATCGACAAACATAGCCTGATAATAGCCACTCTTTTTCATAGCAGGCCCTCAGATCTTGGAAAATTCTAATAGAATATTCATAGCCATACTACCACAATCTTGACATTACCCTCCTTATATTTAGGTCAATGCTAATCGATATCATTGTTTTTAATGATGAGCAACAAAGGCTTTTAGCCAACACTTTCCTTTTACACCCTTATTCCTTCGCGATAAAAATCATTCTGGCGTAGCTTTGATCCTCCAGTGTAATCAACAATATTTCGCAACATTGTAGAAATCATATTCAAATATTCAGCAGGTATCCAATCAACGATTTCTATTTCTGTAATTGCTATTGATCGTGAGACACGACACGACAAAATATAATATTTGATACATATTTATAAAGCAATTAGGTACCACTTATTTGCACGTTGATTATGATCTAGAAATATGAATTTCAAAACGTCATAGAATAAATATTGCGTGCGGAAAATGCACGTTTAATTTAATGTTCTTTAATCGGTAGGAAATGGTTTCTGTGGTCATACCACTATGACTACCAAGTGTGTCATCTCATGAAAAACACGACCCAGTTCATTCATTTCCTACAACGAGAATACTAGAATGCAGATTAGGTACTCAATCAATGTATGATAAGAGACTATTCAAATAACTAAACAAAAAACTAACCAAAGAAACGAATTATCTTCTTCTTCTCTTATATAAAAACGAAGGGGTGACTGACAGACCAACGCACAGCTCAAACCACTGGACCTAGAGACTTGAAATTTTGTACATTGGATACAATGATGAAATTCTCAGCAAATAAATGATCAGTTATTTCTGCTGTAATATAATATTGTATCATTATTTTTCCTTCATTATCTCCAAGAGACAAACTGTAGACGTATCGTTTTTTTTTGTTTATATTACAGCTATGATTCATTAGTGTTAATTAATTTTCTTTACTCACACATAGCCGTCCCCCCATTCAAAGTCATCCATTAGCGTCCAGGCGAAGTAGCCTATGACGTTACATTTGTCGATATTCACTGCGAGGAGTAGCTGGTACAGATATTTGTTGTAATATGATACTCTCTCGAAATCCTCCAACTGCCCGCCATCGCACAATCCGTTCTCGGTCACTATGATTGGCACTTCGCCATAATTTTTCTTTATGTAATTGATTATTTCCCGGAAGCCTTCAGGATATACCTGGGGAATGAAAATGATTATTATATTCTTTGTCTAATGGACTGACACAGTTTGGTAACTATATTACATGATCGCTTATCTGAATAGGGATGTTGACTATTTTTTTTATTTTATGTTACATAAATTACCTCTCAAAAAAAGAAACATTGGTAAAAGAATTAATTCGCTAGCATGAAAACTGCCCGAGATATCACAGTGTGAAATGCACACAAATGGACTCGATCAAAAACGCTCCATACTAATGGCTTGCACGTTATGACGTCACGCCGTGCTAGTTTGTATGCAACGCATAGGAAATTTGTTCAGCAGCTATATTAAATATTGTGTTTATCAAAATGGTTTCTTCGACAAATTTGCTATACATTTTACGGACTAATAAAAGGTATCATTTATTTTAATAAATTGTATACTTTTTAAATGGACTTGTCCACCCAACTTTGAAGGGTCATAAAACAAATAATATGCAATATATAAAACCAAGAGGTATACAAGCTACTCTAAAAGTTTAATATGTTTACGATTTTTATTAGTATTTCGTTATTTTATTCATTAGTCAACATCCCTATTGGGAAGCATAATGTTATTCGGCCTAATGACTAGTGTAAATGAGTGAGGTCGATTCATGCTTATTAACTTAAAAAGGGGGCATCCAGCACAACATGGGAAAAAAATATACATAAAAACTCGCGTGAGAAAGGGACACACAAAACTCAAATCTCTTTTTTGAAAAAATGTCGAAATCGCTGAAATATGATTTTTCGGCATATTCCCGTTGACTCGCACTGTTTGTCCAACGCTGATGGATATCGGGAAATAAAGTATGGATTCTATTCCACGGGATGTCGGGAAGAAATGTATAGAAAAAAACCTATTTTCCCGGTACCCCCCAGTGGTGGACAAACAGTGGGGGACAACGGGAATAGACCGAAAAATCATTTAGAAAATTATACAGTATATTTGAAAGTAAAGCTGTAATAGTCAACTTACCGAAAGTTGACCACTACAGCTTTCGAACAATTTCAAATTCAAATTAAATCAGATTGAATCTATCAGAAAAATACATTTCAGAACTTAGCTCATCTGAAATGATATGGCGACCCCTATTTTCTATTTCAGCAGTATATTATGATTAGTTCTGCAATAAGTATTGTTATTTACGGCCGTACCTACTCAGAGACGTCAATTAAGTTTAATGCTTCATTAAAGTTGGTGCCATCTCTTTCTTTTCCATAGTGATAGTATAAGACGTCATGATATTTAATGAAGCATTAAACTTAATTGACGTCTCTGAGAGTGATTCAGTGCGTCACGCCATGAGTGACAAGCATGATTGAATTTTCATAATTTATTAAGTTGCGTTTACGATCTTCACTTTGAATATAAAGTCAAATGAAATAACAATCACAAGGGTAGCCACATCGCAAATTTTACTTATTGCAGGTTATTGACCTATGTAGGATGTCGATAGTTGGTGTGTTGGAGACAGGTTCGTTGCCTAATTTGTTGTTATCCTTGCAAGTAAGAGCGAACAGATAAACACTTTAAACATGACAAAGATCCGGTATTTAGACCAGAAACAAAGTGGAAGTATTAATACGACTTTAGTTATTTTGTAAATAAAAAAATATAGCGTAAAAAATTGTGTTAACAATATTATTATTATTAGATGTAAATTACTTTTACCTAAACTCGCCCTAATCACTTAATTATGAACTAAGTAGACCTAGATACATTTATAAATAAGACCATAAAATAACAATATGAATATATTGCAGACTGGAAGTATGCAACTATAAATTATGCTGCAAGGAATTTTGTGTTTATGAAAGTGAAATATAAATAACAACAATACAATGTTTCGGATTAAATACGTCTACTTTATAACGTTCAAATACTTTACTAGCTGACAACTTTAACTGGAAAAGAGTTTTCAGATTAGCTGGTATGATGAACTAGTATCAGATAAAATAAAAGCACCGCTTGTTAGTTTGGAATTAAACTGCAAAATTAATTTAAGCAAGCCGTTTATACATGGCAGGGCTCAAACGTTTCCCCAGCTTAGTCCAAAGTCATCCCCTAAGAGTAAAGAAACTCGACTCTATCTACTCAATTAATATCATGCAAAAGTTTTTCTGTCCGTAACTTAATCAATAAGATTTGTATAAACACAATGGGTCACAAGTGGTCAATTGGCCTTCATCTCACGGTGTAAAGTGACGATAAGGCTGATGGTGGAAGTGCAGTACACCTGGAATCCTTAACCACTGACGAACTTACTATCTTTTAATTTCCGGAACACAACAATGTCAAATTGTTGGTGTCGAACTTAGGTCACGAAATAGAGATACTACAGAAGTTAATCTTAGTACCTACTACACGCACTCGAGGAAAATACACACACAAAGACAGCTCTCACCAACCCATGACACTGCATCAAGCACGTACTCGAATTCGTTTGAGATTCCTGTTATACAGTGTCGGTGAGAGGTGTCCTTTAACTACTGGTGGTAGATGGTGGTAGCTAGTCAGGTGGACTTAACAAAAGCCCTACCACCAACCAGATCAAGACAATGTATCATCCCCCTATCAGATGGATGAATCACAAGACCACTGACAAAAGTTTTTTTCTAATGAAACCCAAACAACTCGACATTACCATAAAAGTAATAAGTATTACAATAAACATGTTTTTATACTTACTGCTAGCCATTCAGTCCCCGGCTTTGCCCAACTTGGATCTTGCTCCATACAAACTCCATTGTCATGATCCATCGAAGGTATTTGCCACGATTTATCCCAACAGTGGCTAATCAGATAAGTTGTGTAATGATTCAATCCAAAGAAATCGGAGCTTCCTTTTAACATAGCTCTCTGAAATATAATCAAATGTTTATAATAAGAATTATTTAAGTATTAATGTTGTAAATTGTTAATTAATTTTACAAACAGTTTCTAGTATCAATTGAAATGTCTAAAACACATTTGTTTAATACACACTGAAAATAAAATGCGCCCTTATTATTTATATTTATTATTATATTTCTCTGACATTATTTTATGTCGAAAAACGACATAGTTTGAAATAAATGTTACGTTATGAGAATACGATCGGAAACGAAATATACGATCACAAAAGATTTTGAGTTTTCTTGTTGCAAATCTGAAAAATATATCTTATTCAAAAAGTTCATCAATCATGATGATGATTGATGATTATCAATGGAAATCATTGAAAATCACGCTAACTAGATTCTTCGATTTCCTCGCGTAGGTACTTTTCATGTTCGCTAAAACGCACTATCAAATGTATGTACCGAATAGGCCAGTCATAATTTGTTACATTCAAAATTGCAATAATTGCGGTAAACTTACCCTAGAAAGGCTCTGACGAGAAAGGTCACTTTTTTAATTAAACATAATTCCTGACAGTTTGAGTCCTAATAAAATTTTCTAGGTCTTATAGCTCCCAAGATACAGGGTTCCCAATGTTTTATATTTTTCCAAAAAGTTGAAAAATGAGAAATGGCAAATTTTCGACCAAAATATCAGGTTTAATTATATCAAATCTACAGAGAAATTAATGGGAGATGAAGTTGTAGCAAAAGCGTTTGGAGCTATTAAACCTTGAAAATTGGATTAGGGCTCAAACTGTCAGGAATTTAATTTACTTTAAAAAAGTAACATCAACCTTTCTCGTCAGAGCGTTTCTATGTCGTTTTTTTTGCATAAAAATTAAAAAGTGAAAAAAAATGTGGTTCCGTAATAACTCATTAGCGCTTACATTTTATAATGCTGCAAATCTAGATAAATGCTATTTAGGTGGCCTCATAATTATTGTAGTTTCAGCGTTTATTTTTGTACGATATGATGACTGGCCTATAAAGTTAGGCACTGACAAGACGTCCATTTGACAGGGACGTCCAAATGGAATACTTCTAAATGGACGTACCTACGTCCAGCTACGGAAGTGACGACGTTGTTGCGCCCAAATGGAAGTATAGTAAATGATACCCCATATTTTGTGATAGATAGGGCGCTTGACTGCTATTCTTTATGCTGCATCTTGACGTACTTCCATTTGGAAGGATTCCATATGGATGTCTGTCAAATGGACACTCGTCAGTGGCTATCTTAAAACATTTATATTTTAATAATACAAACCTCTTCTTCACTAAAGTATGGCAGGCGGGATCGACTGAAACCTTGTTCATTGCTCATGTGGTCTATCTTATTACGGACGAACTCGGGGTAATCGCCTGTGTTTGAGTAAATTGGATGAGCGTACAGGCCTAGCTGATGGACAAAAGCATAAAACAATTGAATTTAATCGCTCATAATAAAAAAGGTAATAAAAAATTAAAGACAATTAAATGATCTGAGGAAGGTTCATGTGGCAACTCTACTGTTGCCACATGAACCTTCCTCAGATCATTATAATTGATCAAGTTTAAAAATACGAAATTTGAAAGAAAGAAAACGTCGAATATTCTTTGTCGAAATTGAAATTTGTACAAATTCACTTTGACCAAGTATTATAGTAAGTACAAGTTTTTCCTTTTTCGAAGGGAGTTAAATAGATTTTTAATTATATTTTTACGTACATGCATTTGAAGATACTCTTCTGCAGCTACATAGTCGTCTGGGTTCGAGGCATTTTTTGGTTTAGCACCAAAGGAGTCCAGAGTTATTCCAATTTTCCCTATTTTAATCAAAACCAAAACAAAAATAAATTATCAAACTTCCAAATTTAATAGGTAAAAAACACAATAATATTTTTATAAATCACCGCGTCGAAAATTCCTATAACATGACATTTGAAATAGTTTTATAAACTTTGAAAATCCACTTAAATATTTTACAACTAAAAACTAATACCAAACTAAAATGAACAAACCGCAGAAATGAGAAATTTATTCCATGAAATGTACGGAACAATTTAAATGCAATAATTTATTTATTTTATTTTATTAAAGGGTTTCTGTGAATACTACATAATGGCACGTAAAATATGAATGAGTAAAATTACAAACAAAGAATGATTTATTATAGTTGCTGGATTAAATATTTCTGCATATTGCACTGCCCCACCTATTACACTTATTGTCTTAATTTATTAAGAATAGAATAGAATAGAATATTTCTTTATTTGCTTAAAAAGTGGTAAGTATATAAGATGTTACAATGTATATGAAGCCGCACACTTTTCTCCAGATACTGGCATGCAAATATAATTAATCACATATTATTATTATTTACTTAAGAAGCAATATAAACATTACAAATCAGTGTGTGTCATTACCGTCGTCTGTTAAAAAAGTCATTAAATTCATCGATTGAATAAAAACAGTTCTCAACCAACCAACTCTTCAGTTTGTTTTTGAAAGCATTTAAAGGTAAAATCTTGAGATCATCAGGCAACCTATTGTATATGCTTATAGACATACAATACGCGTTTTTGCTGTAAAGAGCTGTTGTTTTTATAGGAAGAACTAATTTATTAGGGTATCTAGTATTGAAATTACAGTGTTCCTTTTTCCTTGTAAATAAGTGGGGATTAGTTTTAGCAAATACACTTAGTTCGTAAATGTACATGCATGGTACAGTTAATAACTTATGCTGTTTGAAGAATGGCCTACAGGATGTCCGGGTATCAATGTTGCAAATAGCTCGAATGCATTGTTTTTGTGCAATGAATGCTTGGTTTGAGTGACATGAGTTGCCCCAAAGGAGAATATGATATCTTAACAAACTACCTACGTATCCGTGATATGCCTGAATGGCTATGAGTCTGCTACTGATCCTAGTCAATCTCCATAAGGCATATGCGAACGAATTTATTTTGTTGCACAGTTTATTTATATGTTCTTTCCAAGAACATTTGTCATCAACTGTTAAACCTAAAAATTGTGTTTGTGAGGATTCTTTAATGATTTCATTTTTAAATGTCAGATTTAAATTATATTTCCTACCGTTTTTATTAATAAATTGGATGAATGTCGTTTTGCTTAAATTTACTTTCAATTCATTATTTTCTAGCCACTTTATTATTTTAGAAATTGTATCATTAACTTCGTCATTATATTTTTGGTTGTCATTACATGGTATAGCAACAGATACGTCATCAGCAAAAAGTGTACAGTGGTAATTTGTGGCATCTGAGAGATCATTTATGTACAATAAGAATAATAATGGACCCAGTATGCTTCCCTGTGGTAGACCTAGATTTTTTGATTTTGACATTGATTTTATTTTCTTTATTTCCATGTTATCGTCTATATTTGTTATTTCTACGTATTGTGTTCTTCCAGTCAAATAGGAGTAAAGCCATTTATTTACTATTCCTCTTAATCCATATAATTCACATTTACGAAGTAGAATATCATGCGGCACGAGGTCAAAGGCCTTGCTCATGTCAAAAAATACAGAAGTGACAGATTTACGTTTATCCATATTGATTAACACCTTGTTAATTAACGAGAACGCTGCCAGAGATGTCGACTTGCCTTTTTGAAACCCGAACTGGTCTGACTTAATCAACGCAAATTTATTGGCAAATTGATAAATACGATTATGCATTGCCCTTTCAAAAATCTTGGATATGATGGTTAGTAGCGATATAGGCCTGTAATTATCGATGTTGTCTCGTGTACCCTTTTTGAAAAGAGGTTTAATTACGGCGATTTTAAGAGGTTCGGGAAAGATACCAGTTGTAAAAGATAGGTTGATTAAGTGACTCAATATAGGTGCAATTTCTGCTTTACACGATTTGAGGATACCAGTTTGAATTTCGTCATAACCCGTCGAATTCGTAGACTTAAGTGAGCTAATTATTTTACAAATTTCATCTTCATTTGTCGGGTGTAAAAAGAGGCTAGCATAATTAGATTTAATTTGAATGTCATTTTTATTTTTAGTCATATTATTTGAATTATTAATTATGTCAGAATAATGTTTTCACTCCTCTTGCTCAAAAAGTCCGTCATTGTAACGTACAAGAGCCGAGATAAAATAGCATAATTACCCCTAGGGGTTAAAGTTTTTTCTTTTTTAATGTTTGTCTATTACCAATGAGCCTACTAAAACGAAAAAGTATTTATTCATAATCACGAATAAAAACTCGCTCGACTTTAATACTGGGGGTCTATTACGAAAAGTTTCATGCGATACACGCAATTGCGTCCGTGCTTCGTTATGATTGTTTCCTAAATACAAAGCACTTGCGTATGCGATATCGCAAAGTGATTGCGTAAGTTTGACAGTTTTTCTCTAGCGTATCCGACATCATTCATTCAATAGTCTTTGGGCTACGATAGCCAAATTGAAAATGGACGAACTGCAGACGATTATCGTGACCAAGTGATTGCGTACGTTATTTTCGTAATAGGCCCCTGTTTCTCATTCTTATTTTTGAAAATGGAACTAAAAGCATCTCTTCGGTGAAATCATAGACTTATTTATACTCTGTGCACAGAGTGAATCGTAGAATGCGTGTTTGGGTTGCTTAGCTGCTACAGCAGAAATTAAAAATAGGTAGGTACCATGGCGCAAAACCTTTAGAATTTTTCTATAATTACATACTGATTGAAGTGACTGTAATAGGAAAGAAATGATTTTAATCTTTTGCCGTCAACAAATCATTAAGGTTAGTATTTAAATATTGTACAAAAAGTTTATGAAGTGGAGGATAGAAAAACGAGTGGATTCGTTTACGGAAGGAGGTAGGTATACTATTTAATATTGTATTTTATTTTCTCGCAATCGTAGTGAAAAGTATAGTGTAACACACGACGCTAAAACCCATTGTAACTCGGTTTCTATTTATTCCCTCGCTAAAGCTCGGGAATAAAACTACCTCGTATGCAATGGGTCCTTTTAGCGTCTTGTATAACAATCTACTATTATTAAAAGCATCTGCTATGTCATTGGGATTGCATATAACTTCATTATTAACTGTAATTTTATTTATATTTGCATTCGTAAAATTTAATGAGGATTTACCCTTAATGACATTCCATGAAGCTTTGCATTTATTTTTGGATTTCATGAGATATCATGATATAATTACTAATTACTACCTGCGTAGTAATTAATAAATATTACTGCTAAGTAGTATTATAAAAAATATTACTGCTAAGTAGGTAAATAGCAAACGGACTTGTTTACGAAAACTGACAGACATACAACAAAGTGATTCTAATCAAAGTTATAGAACTGAATTTGAGACCAACTAAGGCTAAAACAGCTCTGTCATCGGCTCGATACGTTTTCGTTTCGGCATTTTTTATGAACCGATTCTATAATAATTTTGTATTGAAACATAAGTTGCCTAAAGATGCGATAGTTGACTTTTGCTCAAAATGACTTCGTGTAAGTCCAGTTTTGGCCGGGCTCCGATCAATCTCCAGTCGAAGTTCGGTGCCATTCTAAACGAAGCCTTATTTTTTCCTTTTGTGGTTCGGAACAATAATGAGTACCCAGAAAAGGTTCACTTGTGTAAAATGTCCCAATCAAAAATCAGACTAAAGTTCCTAGATTATGATTTAGGACACAGCGTTGTCTATGACTTATGCTCCATAGCCCCCGGGGTCAGTTTAATATAAAAAAATAAAAAAATATTTATGTTGATTTTGGGGGCAATGGGTACTATTTATAGGGGTCAGAAGGGAATAAAAAAGAAAATTAATAAAATATTAAACTGCCCCCGGTGATAATGTAGCATAAGTCTTGTCTATATTCTCATTGAGTCATTCCTCCAAACAAGATTCTCTAATACTAGTTTTAAATAAGGTTCTCAGTAAGAACTAGTTTTAACTGAAATTTAAATATACGTTGTAGTAAATTCTAGTTTTGACTAGGTAAAACTAGTTCTTTCTTACAAAGGCACTTAGTTCAAACTAGTTTTAACTGGAGAAAATGAATTTTAACTAAAAACGGGTTTTTACGGTAACATCTATAAAGCGATACCCATTTAATAGTGGTTAAAGTATGAAATTGCCGATTGAGTTTTTTTTTTTCACACACGAGGCTCTCATTATTATCTTCTCATAGAAGATATGAGAGCTTCGTGTGTGAGAAAAAAAAACGGTTAAAGATGCTTCCGGCCACTTGTTATTATTTCAAATTATGATAATAACGGCCCACTATCAGCAATAAAAAAAGTTCTTCTTTTTTTTTTTCCTGGACGTTAAAAAAGTATCTTAATAAGAGTGACTCTTGACAAATGTAATCCTGATTTGTTTGAGGTGGTAAAATCTGCAAAAGATTCTCGCCTTCGCCCTAGAAAACCCTATGTTCGTACCCTGCAGTGTAAAACAGCAATGATGAATAAGAGTGTAGTCATGATGGCTCCACGTTTATATAATAAGTTGCCGGATAATGTGACAAACTTGAACAATACTAAGTTTAAAACTGTGTTGACCAAACTATTAATTGACAAATGCTATTATGACATTAGGGATTTTTATAATGATAATTTTAATAATGATATTGACATGATAATGAATAATTTCAATAAATATTTTTTGGATTTTAATTTATAAATAATCATTTACTTAGGTACTCAGTTGGTCCGGCTTTTTAATTTTTAATTTTTGATATTTAATTTGTATAATTTCTTAATAATAATAGAATTGTAATCTGTTTTATACTTCATATACCGAAAATGGTGAAACATAGATAGCACTATAAACCTTGTTTAATGTATAAGTATTAACATCATTAATGTACCTATGTTTATGAATAAATGAATTCTATTCTATTCTATTCTTTTTTCGTTAGCCGAAAGTTAGTTAAGACGATACTATTTCAGTTAGATGAGTGCTTAAATATTTGTGAATAAAAGTTTCAAAACATTAGCGTTCATGTTGTTAAATAAATTAAGACAATGTTAGTACAATGGAAAATGCAAATTCTTTAGAATTCTCTATAAAAAAGGCCATATCATACGTAAACCCCTAATATAAATCAATACTTCCTAGATAAAAATAATTGATTTTATGACAACTATATAAAATACAATTTATGTGGAAAAATATTTTTATTTTATTGTAACACAACAACTAGATTATGGCAACAGGTGAGTATTATTTTTCAATACACACGAAACTCGGTGGAGCTCGGTGGCGCAGTGGTTTAGCGCCTGGCCCAGCGATTGCGGAAGTTAAGCAACGTTCGCAAGGGTCGGTCATGGGATGGGTGACCAAAAATTTATTATCTCGAGCTCCTCCGTGCTTCGGAAGGCACGTTAAGCCGTTGGTCCCGGCTGCATTTGCAGTCGTTAACACCCACCAATCCGCATTGGGCCCGCGTGGTGGGTTATGGCCCACCCTCCTTACCACCCATAAGGAAGGCCTGTGCCCCAGCAGTGGGGACATCAAAAATGGCTGATGGACACACACACGAAACCATACATGAAATATGTAATAATTATTACAATATTTAAATTCATCCAAAATGGTTTACCTGTTTAGTCGTGAAGTCTTTTCAGACAAACAAACAGACAGTGAGACTTTTGCATTTAACTATAATAAGGTAATGGATATTTGATATTGTGTATCTACTTACCATGTTGATAAGGGTGAAAATCTCTATGGTACAGACGATAGGCGCGTGCGTGTGACAATAGTATGTAGTGTGAGCACAAATACTCCCCGATTCCATGTGCGTTCACTGCTGGTGCGAAGAAATTACCACCGTATCCCTGAAAAAAAATATCTGAAAATTCGACGAAGTACGTTGTGCTTCGAGACATTGTTTTTTCAACAATAAAATAAAAAAATAAGTGATTTGGCTTGCAATTAGAAAATATTGGTAGGAGTACTATTAGTTCACCTAAGTTGTTTTTAAAAAGGTATGAAATAAAACCTGTTAGGTTTTTCACTTTAGTATGAGTCACACTACATAAAGCTTGTTTGAATCATCAAATCAATTACTTAGTCATACAGATTTGAAGATTGTATGCCCATACTATCTTTAAATCACTATGTTTTTGATCATATTTCCTTAAAATTCCTTAAAATTATGGACTTTGACTTTTTTAGTATCATGTAATATTCGAATATTCGACTCTTTCCAGATAAAAAACAGCATTCGACTAATCTTTCAAACCACAGAAAAACAGAAAATCTTTCTCCATTTGGGTTGCGCAATGCATGTGTAAGTAAAAATATGTAATGGAATCACAGAATGTGATTAATTCGTTGTAGATATACTACATCACTTAAGTTCTAAGGCACCCAGTTCTAGCACCAAGAAACTTGACAGATTCAAGATAGTGAAGTTTCAAGTTTTGAACCGCAACACGCTTCTAAATTCTGTTTCACATAATTGTATGTATGAGCCACCCATTGTGAGCTCGACTGTCCTACTTAAAGTACACTGCATTGTTTCATGTTAGGTAAGTTTAAAAATAAACCAGTGGGTATCTATTCATTAAATAAAAGTCTTTTAAGGCCCACGGTAACGATCAATATAATTGCGATTGTCAATTTTTTCGTTACAGCCATTGTTGGAGGAATTGACAATCGCTTCAATTGCACGTGTAAATTTGCAGTAAGTGTTCGCATCAATAAGCGTCAATGACGTAAAAATTTACAATCGCAAATGATCGTTACCGGAGCGCTTAAAAACTTGTCCCTAATATGTAAAATGTCCTGATAAGACTTACAAAAAAGCAAGTTTTTTAATTACTTTTTTGTGAGTCTTCTTACTTATAAGTATGAATAGCCCGTTTCTTTAATTTGTTATTATCGTATTGTCTATAAAAAGTTGTAAAGTACTTATACAATATTATTGTTTTTAATTCTTAGGAAGTTGCTATGTTTATTTAGGTGTAATTGGATTTCAATGATTTTATAGTAACACATCTAAGTAAACGGTTAGCACTGCTGGTTTAATTAAAAAAATGTACTTATATGTTATCTATTCATTAAATTATACTAAATAATATACTAGAAAAAATACGACTCGCACTAGATCAATACTCAGACGGGAATCGAACCCGCGACCTTTGGATATCCGGTCCAATGCTCTGACCGCTGAGCTACCGAGTCACTAGTGACATCGCCGAATTTCTTATAGTATATCCTACTCTTACGCTGCAAGCCAGCGTTATTTCACCAATGTGAGGAATTACCTCGACATTCAATTATCAAAGTTTATTCGATCCTACCAGAACCTATAAAGTATGCTCTGGCTATTATTTAAATAAAACAAAACATAACTCACATTATAACAATGCTGATGAGGTTCATTAATTGTAGTCCATATTTTGACAATGTCTCCGAATAAGGTGAAAGCAACTCTTGCATAATCTTCAAAATAATCAACCAATTTAGGGTTGTTCCATCCGCCGAGATCCATTAGAGGGGTAGGCAAGTCCCAGTGAAATAAAGTAACCATAGGTGTTATATTAGCTCTTATAAGACTTTCAAGGAGTGTTCTGTAATACCGCACTCCATCTTCGCTTATGTGGTTGTCGGTCCCAAGAGGTAAAATTCTGTGAAAGATAGGAAAATAATATGTATAGAGTCGTCAATACATAACACCTTTCTTAAATAACAACGCAGAGTTTTATACACATTACACCATATCAACATTTTCACGTAATATCAATTTATTATTTAGCTCAAAAACATTGTTGTTTGTTTAACAAAATACAAAAAGAAGTGACGCATAAAATAATCAAAATATGTTTTAAAACAAAACCGCATCAAAATCGGTCCATTACTTTAGGAGCTACGTTGCCTCAGACAGACGGACATACACGTCAAATTTATAACACCCCTCTTTTTGCATCGAGGGTTAAAAACGCATAAAACCGGCTGCTGCAGCATTAGGTACATACTCGTACATTCAGCAACAAAAGTTTCTGTGAAACAAGTGTCAAAGAATTTAATATGACAAAGTACTAAAATGTTTAATGACTTTCGTTGTTGACCGTACATAATAAATAAGAATAAATTAATGTAACATAGTACGAGTAAGTTATCTGAATTTGTAATGTAACACCACACAATTCCATTAAGGTTTTTCTCCAGTAATTATAAATCTTCCAATTACGTATATAATGTACCGCCATAAAAAATCATGAGATGGTTTTTACATTACATTAAATATATGTAGGTGCGATTAATTTATTCATAATTAAGCGTGAATAACTACCACTGAGTTTCAAAAAAGCATGTGCTGCTTTTTAAACTTATTATCAAAAAAATATTATAAAAAGGTTTTTAATTTTTGTTGCCGTATAACATCAATTAATTCACTGATTTACTTTGCGTTCAAAAGAAAATAAGTTTGCTCGAAAGAAAGAATGAAGCTTTAATGTTATTCATGGCGCTCTGACAAAAGGACTACCTATTTTACGTAGTTGTATATTTTATTTTTATATTATTATTTATTTAAACAAATTAAACGCTTATATTCCGTCTTTCGATCAAATTTATATAATTTCAGACAGGCCAATGATATTTTAATAGGGCCCAACTTGAGCAAGACAGTTACCAATACTAAAAGTTTTATTCATCTACGAACGCAGGTAAACAACCACTATTAAAGTTCTGAACCTATCTTCACAAATTTCAATATGGCTTTAACTTTCTGATTAGTTTGTAAGACAAATACCATCTATAGGTATCTAATTTCACGTTATGCTGCTTCTGTTAATTTATTATTATTTACTCGTTTTATGAGTTGTAGACATACCTCTAAAATGTTTTTCACTATAATGTGGTATTTACACGAGTCGACTAGGCAGGCGGCTTTAGCCAATTAGCGCTTTTTAACGACATTCGTTTGTAAAATCAAATCGCCACCTCATTTAAATTAGGATTGCGATTAGATTTTACAAGCGATTGTCGATAGAAAGCTCTAATTGACTAAAGTCGTCTAACTAACGTCTAACTATTATCTGTATTATCGTTTGTGTTATATATTTCTTTGTGAAAATTTTCTTTACGAGTTTTGGTTTATGTTATTTGTTTTACTCCTTGTATGTCATTATTCGTTAAATTTGTGGTGTGTTGTGTTGTGTCCGACCACTGACTGTTTCCAGTCCCTGGCAGAATAACAGTGCTTCTGGGTCATTCTGACCATCTACGAATGACTCAGAAGTTTTTTTACTGAGACAGGGCGTTTTAGCAGCACACTTTGTTATCCTTTTTATCTCTCGTCTGTTCTGTGTAAATGTGTAGGTACCTATATATTGTTTTCTCTTAATCCTATTGTGTTTTTTCTATTCTATTCTATTCTAACTTTGACAAAGTCTATAAGTCATTATTTTAGGGCAAAAAGAAAAAAACGGAACCTTTATAGCATCACTTTGTTGTCCATCTATCTGTCTGTCCGTCTGTCTGTCAAGACTTTTTATCTCGGACAAGCGTGGAGGTATCGACGCATATACCCAAATTAAAACAATATGCCCTGAGTATACTCAACAGTCCCTTAAAGCTGTGAAAAATCAAACTTCTAAGTCAAAGTAAAAAAAAAGATACGGCCGTTTATGCCGCAAAAAACGCAATATTTCGACACTCTCAAGAGAATTTAAATTTATAGGGTACTTTCCGCTAACGCAATTTTACCCCTTTTAATATACTATATCTATGCAATTTTATTATATCATATATCGTCTTTTATTTAAAACAATTGACTATCATAACAATAGTTGTCACTGGTTTTTCATGTTGAAAATGTGCAAATTACTGCACTGTGTGTGTAATAATTATTTTGTACGGGATTTAATATATAATTTTTTTGTAAATTTAGTTTTTCGAAAATTTTCGAAAATAAACATATTTCAGTCATTTCGAAAAATGATCAAAAATGCCACAAATGCGATGTCTTCTGGTTTGTGACATTTTGAGCCAGTAGTGCTATAATGAGTTAATTACCTTGGCCATGAAAACGAAAGGCGATAGTACTGGACACCCAGACTCTCCACCATTGCGATATCTTCTTCATATTTGTGGTAAGAATCAGCGGCAATATCCCCATTAGAAGAGTCCAGAGTGAAATTCGGATGGTTGTGTATATATGTGTCCCATACACTTTCTCCTTTGCCTGTAAAATAAGACAGTTGAAATAGGTATAAAGTAAGCGTGCCCGCACACGATTGACTTTATGAAGGACCGATCTTCCCTTACTCTTCAGACAATAACAATAAATTCAATCCATATAAATCAGAATCCATGTTCAAAAATCCCATTTGTTGAGTTCCGTGTGGTGGGTTATGGTCCATCCTCCTTATCCACCCGTAAAGAAGACCTGTGTCCATCAGTGGGGACATAAAATGGCTGATGTCAAGCGACATGTCCTAGAAAAGTCCAGTCCTACAAAATTAAATGCGTAGTCTCCGATCCGATAATCGGTCCTATGAAAAGTCGATCGTATGCGGGCGCTCTAAAGGCCTAACGTGTGGAGTTAGAGTAGGTTTATGCGGGCTTTCGTCAGTAGAAACCACTTGGGGATAAAAGCGCTCAGTTGATGCTATAGGCCTACCGGCTACGGTAAAACCCTTGTGCGCCTCCGGCCGTGTCCCGAATCAATGTAGGATTTGCGTTGCATAGCTTCCACACCTCACTGACAGAAAAGCTTAGCTGGAGGTTTGAGAAATTATGTTGAAATATCACTGTAAATAGCGTATTAAGCTATTATCTATCTATGTAGATGAAAACATACAATAGTACATAGTTACATGGTTACATGGTTAACTGGCATAGATATAGAATCCTTTTGTACTTTAGTTTGTAGTACGATAAAGATTTTTATAATAATAGTAGTTTTTAACACACTTGCTCGTAAAGTGAGCCCTAATACATCGCTTTTAGGGTCATAAACCGAGCTATAACAAACGCGTGCAATAATATATGAAACACTAGTTCGTAATAGAATTAACCCTACAAAGTTAAATTAGTACCTTACTGCAAGTTCTATGCGAGTAAACAGAGCATTCCCAATTTAGCCGTGTAATACAGTTATTTTTTTGGTTACAACAAAGAGGTTTTATGCTGCTGAAAATTTATATTACATTTTTGGAATAAATAAATGTGTAAGTCCATAATTAAGTCAAACAAATATTTATTATTATCAAATTATTCATAATTCACAATATTTTGTTATAAATTATTAAAATATTTGCATTTTATCACTTAAAATTATAATTTTGACGTAGGCTGTATGCTCACTCACCCCTTTGTTCGCAAAATATTCTTGCGTTGGGCGTATGAAAAAAACAAAAAAAAACCTGCGCGCCTTTTCCCATAATTATCATATTTTGTTTTTGTCGTATTTGTTGCTGTGTGGTAAATTACTTTGTTTTTTCCTCGCAAATGTGTTGAAAAACGTCGTATGAAACTCGTGAGCTCTTGCTTATTGCACACTCGGCTGAGTTACGCCCTCGCCTGCGGCTCGGGCTGCAACCCACAGCCTTGTGTGCAATGAGCAACCTAAGCTAACTTGTCTCATAATGTACTATTATGATACAAGGTTGGTAATGAGTTTTAAAAAACCTTAACAACCGTGTGCCATACTACGTTTTTCAATACATTTGCGAGAAAACATTATAGGTACTACTGAAATTGTAATCAATACATATAATAAAACTGTAAATTCTAAATATTTGTGCGGGAATGACGCAAAAACAGCAAAACTAATTTTGATGAATTTTTCACAATTTAGTAAATAGAGGTCCAACTTAAATTCGAAGCTATGTTTCATCAAATTCAGGTGGGTGGAACCAGGGAAACAGCTTGAACTCTCCGTAGTACTAGCTTTTATACACTAAAGGGGTCATTTTAAACTGGTTGCAATATTTTTCTACTGTCCACGCGGATGAAGTCGCGGGCGGAAGCTAGTAGAAATTTAAAAAAACGTTCGTAAACAAAAACGCACGGCGCCGGCGTGCGGTAAAATCATCTTTCCGCACGCTGTACTAATCCGTAAACAAAAACGCACCGCGTGCGGTAATAGTACATTATGAGACAAGTTAGCTTAGGTTGCTCATTGCACACAAAGCTGTGGGTTGCAGCCCGAGCCGCAGGCGAGGGCGTAACTCAGCCGAGTGTACAATAAGCAAGAGCTCACGAGTTTCATACGACGTTTTTCAACACATTTGCGAGGAAAAAACAAAGTAATTTACCACACAGCAACAAATACGACAAAAACAAAATATGATAAATTATGGGAAAAGGCGCTTTTTTTTGTTTTTTTCACACGCCCAACGCAAGAATATTTTTCGAACAAAGGGTGAGTGAGCGCACAGCCTACTGCAAAATTATAATTTTAAGTGATAAAATGCAAATATTTTAATATGTTATAACAAAATATTGTGAAATAAGAATAATTTGATAATATTAAATATTTGTTTTAATTAATTAAAGACTTACACATTTATTTATTCCAAAAATCTATATGAATTTTCAGCAGCATAAAACCTCTTTGTTGTTACTAAAAAAATAACTGTATTACCCGGCTAAATTGGGAATGCTCTGTTTACTCGCATAGAACATGCAGTATGGTACTAATTTAACTTTGTAGGGTTAATTCTATAACGTACTAGTGTTTTATTGAAAAAAATATAAAACGAGTTTTATAAATCTGAATATGGTAGATATGGTACCATGCATAAACCCCGGAAAATTATAAAAATAAGAAAACCGCAACTTTTTGAAATATTTTTTCTTTTTATGATAAACAGGGAACTCAATAATAATTGTTTACCTCCTTCATTCCATCCTCCTTCGATTTGAAAAGCAGCGGTAGCGACTCCAAACATAAAATCTTCAGGGAACGTATAATTGCTTATACCCGTGTATAATTTTGTTTCGCTCGCCCCGTGCGCCAAACTCAGCAGGCTATGGCAAAAAATACATTATTATCAGAAGGTTTACAACATGTTTTATTATTCTATAATAATATTACTACTAGTGGCACTGTGAGCTGGTAGACCTCGCGTTTGTGACATTTTTGATAATTTTTCGAAACAGCTGAAAATATGTACTTTTTCGAAAAATTTCGAAAACTGAATCGATAAAACTGATGGATCACTCATAGAAGCTTATGTTGAAGCCTAAGCAAGGGTTATTTGCTTTGTAATCTTTGTTTATTATCATAATGTTTTCTCGCCCTGATTTTTTTATCTCTCATTTTATTTATTTATAACTTCTTCTTTGTCCAATGGTGTGCTTTTATAATTTTGTTTTATGTGTGTTGCCATAAACGTTTTTTTTGTTTTTTTTCGAAATTCTCTGATTCCGAAAATTAAAAATGATTTCGTGATTTTGCCTAGGAAAATTAATTTGTCCCAGTTTGTCATGACAGGAATGTAGTTACCGATTTTTTTTTTAATACTAACGTTACCAAATTTTATCTATCATCCCGCGGTTTTAATACTTAACATTTTTGTCACCAACAAAAAAAATAATATATTTATATCTGGCAATATATTCTGGCCAACTTGTCGTGCATAAATCTCGTGAAAATTGTCCAATTTATCTAACAGATAGGGCGGTGGAAATGTGAAAATTGGGAGCCCTATTAGCAAAGTGCCTGTGTCAGATCGGCCGTTTGCATAATTGGTAGAGTTTTCGCAGAGCTTAATTTTTTCCGGCTTTACCGATGGATATAGCGAAAAGTGAATTTGAGAAAGGATAGACCAAATATATTTATCGAGATACCTATTCATAAATAAAAAATCTGACGCAAGTAATTTTTAGAGGGTCTTGCTTTCTAAAATAAAAACCTTTTTTATTTAAGAGACTTCAAAATGCCTTTAACAAATAAGTAGGAGCACTGATTTGCAGGCAGAATTTTACATGATTTGACAAAAATGTTTGTGCGCTCCAGTTTATTGAAGATCTGTTTTTATTTCAAGCAGCCTTTTTATACTTAAACTAGCGTCGCCCGCGACTTCATCTGCGCGGAGGGTTTTTTTACTATCCTTCGGGAACAATACTTTTTTTCCAAATTAAAGGTACCCTATGTCACACCTATTTCCTTCTCTGTGCGCCTGAGAATGTGTATGCAAAATTTCATGATGAATTAAGACGTTAAGGCATAACAAACAAACAAACAGACTTTCGCATTTATATTATCAGTAAGGATTAAGGAACAATCCCAACTCAATCTGTTTGCAAAAATTACTAATTGACGATTTAATTAATTTTACAACATAACTACCCAGTATATAATTATAATTTATTGAGATTAATTGACGGCTATTTATTAAGGGGGATGTCACAAAATTCCGCTTGGTGGCGCTACTGCTATTGCAGACCTTTGTACGGGCATTTACCCCCAATTTTCCCGTTAATATTAAATTATTTCTAAAAATGGTTGATAGTTACAATAAATTATTATAGAGGCTAGGCAGTAAATTAATAAAAGATCGAATTGCAGAAAAATAAAACTAAAATGTGTTGGAAGAAAAATTTATATTTACGAAAATTTGCTTCCGAAATCCAAAAATTAGTACAAAACAACAAAATGACAGGTCTACATCTACACTAGCGCCAAGTTAGCGATAGTGCGCCGACTGGTGGACGATTTGTGAATCAACAAAATATGTGAAGCACTCTTTTAGTTCCCTAGTAGGTACTATACTATTTCTGCTACTTTTATATAATTTGTATAACAGCAATGATGAATACATTATTATTAAAGCCATACTAAATCCTACGTACACTGACACAAATAATTGTTTTAACAGTATAAGTCAATGAATGTACGTTTATTACCTTTTATCACTATGATAACTTATGTAGCCTAATTTATTTAATACTATAAACCGTGTCTGCCATCCTTTAGTTCACTAAAATAAGTTTTTTAATACACGGCATTGAGATAACTTAAGGTTTAGGCCAAGGTTATTCTAAGGAGGTTGGGAAAATAATGTTTTATCATAGAACTTTGGAAAATGCTAATCCTAACTAATATTATAAATGCGATATAGTAAGTTCATTTGTTTGGATTACACGTCCCACTCAAAAGATCTTCACGAGCATACCTACACATTGTCAGGGGTACTTATAGAAAAGGAAATAAGCACAAAATGTACAATACAAAAAGTACCTTACATTAAAAAAGTACAATTCCCGAGGGATAGAAAAATAACGTTTCAGCAGACGGAAACGCGGGCGGCCACTTAGTTCAATATAAAAGTAACATATCACGCAAAAATAAAACATGGTACTTAAATTAGGTGTTAAAAATAAATAGTACTAAAAATACGTATTTTGTTTAAGTATTGAAAATGATATCTTTCAAAGTGGCCGCCGCCGCCAGACATTAATTGGGCGCGTTTTAGAGCATTTTGCAGAACTCCCAGAACTTCTGGCTATAGATTCGCCACATCTGCTACCATATTTTCTTCTAAGACAGCAAATGTGTGGCTTGTTGACATAGACGTGCGACTTTAATTAAGACATATATACCGTAATGTTTGCGCAGTTGGTGACGACTAGAGAATTGACGACGTACGTACGTTGAGTTAACACTACTGACCGAGTGAGCACGAAACGCGAGCGAAGTGTCTCTGCTTCAGCTTGTGCAAAAATGATTTCGTGTGTCCGTCCGGCGCGGCGTCTGTCCGTTTGTTCTCCTCTACTCTACAGGTCGCATTTCTCAACTGATTCTCTTGAAAGTTCGTGACCTGCCCCCCTAGCCAAAGTAACATTTGCAAATTTTCGTTATCGCTTCGCTTCGCAACATGTATGGATTTGACGTTTTAAAATTCGATTGTTAACGAAACCTTATGTCAATCCCATACATGTTTCGAAAGCGAAGCGATAACGAAGATTTGCCAATGTTACTTTGGCTAGGCCCTCAGGTAAGATATTTTTTTCGAGACAGTTTAATGAAATTTTGCGAAAAATAGTTAATCCCCCTTTTGAAAAATGTTCGAAATTAGAAGCTCCATCTTGCTTCGAATATAATAAAAGACTACCTAACCTACCAAACAGCTCATAGTACTGCTTTTCAAAAGCAGGGCCAACCTTGTGGCGACATCTTTTAAATTAATTTCTATAAGTAAACAACATAAAATTTGAGCGAGGTCTACGGCTCACTGAGCCACTGATTTTTTTTCCGCGTCCTTGTAGAGTACAGCGCTCCATGATTTTTCAGTGTCTATATTACACAAATGTAGAAGTTGCAATGACATGAGACACCATTTAAAAAAAAATAGCACCTTCAAAAGAGGTGATTACTTTTGCGACAAAATAATATTATGGAATACAAAACAATACCCTTATTTAGATGTGCCTTAGGTTCATGTCTGATACGTTAACGTAATTATTAACATTTGGTACTATATTAAACTTGAAATAAATTGTGCGTAAAGCAATGACAAGGTTTCTTATTTTAATGGAAATATTTTTCACACTTAATACGTCATTAAATCTAAAATAAGGTCAATTATTGACCTTATTTAGATAATTAAAATGAAGGAAATCAAATAGCATAATTTAATATTTAGATTATGGAAATTACAAAAACAGATGTTACGTGAATAACAAGTTTTGACTGCCAGCAAAATGACTAACTAACTTAGTTTTAATGGATTAAAATAAATAAACTCTGTTCTGTTTAAGGTTTTGATAAAATTATAGTAGGTATTGTATTAATCTGTGGTAAAATGTTGGGCCTGTGGCATTTTCACGTATTCGTATGTTATATAATGTAAGATTACTGCCGTACTCAGGAACGTCAATTAAGTTCATTCTATATCTTTCGAAGTTGGTGCTATCTTTTTCTTTTCCATAATGATAGTAGGTAGGTTCTCATAAGACGAAGCAAACATTATTGACATTTCTATGATTAAGGCAGTAAGGGCTCTTTCAATTTAGACCACAGACGTATGAAATAACCAAAATGCCCGGGCGCAGTATGATTTTCAGAAAGATCCCTAGTCGTTGTCATGTCCTGTGATTCATAAGAGATTATCTACTACAATATTAATTTTCAATTGTCAGATTGGTACAAGTTTCGTGTTTGAACAAGACCTTGATGGTAGAATACTCTTGTTTATTATTATAGATTAACAATTATATCATAAAAAAAGGTCCGGTTGCAAAATTAATCTGTTAATTACAATTAATTGTATAATTGATTTTCAAGGAAGTAAAAATTCTTTAACGCAGCTTTTTCAAGGATAAAACAATTATAAATAACTGGTTTCAGTCTTATCGAAGTTTTACTAAAAAATGGTTGCTAGATTTCTTGTACAAACAAACAAAATAAATAAACAAGAAAGTGAAAAGCAAGAAATTTTTAAAGATGTTTTTGTTAGGTTTTGAAGGTTTTTTTTAACTTTTATATTTTATTATGTGTTAGGTTTATAAGCAACGATATTATCTAAATTACAAAAGCCTAATGTCATAATTGCTCACCACCTTTTACAAAATACTGCTTTTCCCGGTGCAGGGACGTTAATTGTTGAGCAATTCTCCTGATATTTCACTATCAGCTCTACTTCACCATATTATGCATTATGACGAGCATAAATTGCTTGTACCTAAAGCTATTAAGGTAATCGTAGTCACCCCAGTGAAAATAGTTCCGATGCTATCTATGGTTTTCATCATCAGTTCCACTTCACCAAATGGTACTTACCGAAAACAAATGCACGAGTTACTAAAGAAAATGCCAAAATCGCTATAGGCCTATAATATTTGAAGAGTTCCTATGATTACTCCAGGATCCCATCATCAGATCCTGAACTAAAGGTAATGGGACCACCTTGTAAGTATCTGCTTTCAACCAAAAAATGAATTTATGAAATCGCGGGTCCAGCCGTCTTCGAGTAACATAATATATAAAAAAAGATTCCGACGAACTAAGAACCTCCTCCTTTCTTTAAATTGGTTAAAACGTGGTGAAAAATATTTTTCCTCTATAAATGCTGAGGTACGCGAGGTTGTATTAGGGGGTACGCGGAACAAACTCTTACTTTTAACATCAGTAACCTTTTATATGTATATTATCACTCCTTGGGAGATGTAATAGGACGTGACTAATCTCTATAAAAACTAGCTTTCGCCCGCGACTTCGTTCGCGTGGTTCCTGTTAACCCCTGAGGGGGTAAATAGGGTAACCAAACCTAAAACTAAACATGGATATAGTTAATGAGGTTTTTGGAATCAATTGATGCGTCAACATCTTGACTGCCAAAATGGCATTTATTTTGAAGTCTAACACGATGGCCACGATTCATCCCTTAAAGAGGTGAAATGGAGGTTTATATTTTGTATCAAAAACTATATTAAATAAACATTTCTACTTGAAACTTCGTATTTGGAGAACCTATACTTCATAAATAAGAGAATTAGCAAACACGAATTTCGTGATTTTCCAAAAATCAAACCCTTAGGGGGTGGGATTCGTTCTTTTCCTTCTGACTGTACTCACCTACCTTTTCTTGCTCAGAAATACAATGAGGGGATCCGTTGGGAATTGAAAACTATAAATAAGGGGATCGGTCGGGATTTTAAATTCTCGGAGGATCAGTTACAGTGGATCGGATGGGAATAACTCGGATAAATATACCTAAAATATAAATCGATAGGTATAAATGTCGTTATTGAGGTTTTATGGAATGTTGATTTTGCAAATGGCATTTATTTTGAAGTCCAACACGATGGACATGATTCAACCCCTAATGGGCTAAAATGGAAGATTTTGTATGGTAAATATTATATGGGATATGGATATCCTACTGCATTATAAATCTAAAAGTTTGAATGTTAAAAAAATGAATAGATCCAAAAACATTTCACACAAAGCTGTTGAAAATTGTGTACGTTCACATTCAATGATTTTGTCACCCTGTTAAAAAATGAGTTCGAAATACATTTTATAAGTATCATGTTTTTTTTTAAAAAAACGGGACTTACCTACTTTTATTTACCTTTTAGAAAACTTTGTTTAAAAAAAAGTGATTTTTTTACCATTTAGACCATAAACAATTAAGATAAGCACAACACTATCCTTTACCGACCACTTGTTTGTATTAGGTAGGTTTATGAAAACCATTTTTCACTAAAAATCGCGGAAACACCTCACCTCAAAACTGTAAGAGCAGCTGCGCTCATGGCGACTCTACTCTTGGCCCGCATCGTATTAACTAAACTACAGGTGCAGCGGCCTGTTAACTTAATAAATTCATAGCTACATAATCCATTGATAAAATTCGAGATGAATAAGAATGGATCAGCTCAATTATCGATATCGATCTTTTTGGTTTTATTTTAGGACCAACTTTACATTCTCTCTTCTAAGATCTTTGTGTTTTTCTATTATTGCTCTTGTATTTTGTAAAAAAAAATATGTGTAACTACTTATCTGTGTTTTTCGGTCCTAATGTAATTACTGTGCTTGGCAGAATATCAGTGCAGCAGGCCCAGCCTGCTGCTTATACTGAGCTGAGTACAGTTTTGGCATCACGCGACGATGCGCAATGTTATTCGTTTATTGGTCTTGTATGTGTTTAGTTCTTTGTACTGTCTTTGTAATGTTGTGTATCGTTGTGTGTTTCCAAAATAAATGTATTTTCTTTCTTTCTTTCTTTCTTTCTTTCTTTCTTTCTTTCTTTCTTTCTTTCTTTCTTTCTTTCTTTCTTTCTTTCTTTCTTTCTTTCTTTCTGGATAACTCAAGCGTAGGTTCCAAGCGAAGCAAGCCCAGAAATTTCCTTGGTTTTTTATTTTTTATTTTTTATAAACTGTGAAATCATATTTTCAGTGCAACTTTAAGAAATTCTCATCTTCTTTGCCTAGGCAATGAAGACAATCAAAACGTGGGTACAATCGTGCCTGGCAATACTTTATATAAGTAGCATGTTTTTTTACTATCAATAGCTTTGGGCTTTATATATTCATTTCTAACACAATATCGATATCGATAAACGCAATTAAAATTATTTACCGTACATATTTGATGATATTGACGGTTCACGTTTGCTTGTCTTCACTGCGTGTCTCACCTTTACAAGACTTGGTGACCTTCCGTTACCTCGGAAGTGCATGACTAATACGTCAAACATTAATTGGCATTTTATTTTACTTTTTTAAGGTTAAACTCGGCTTATCTGTCACTGTCCTTAATGTTACCTTAGGAAGGGATAGTACTGCTTCTATATTGAAGGTAAATATGATTAATGCTACAAGTTTAACTTCCTTCTACTAACTGAATATCAGATATATTAATTTTATAGATTTGTTCGATGAAGTGGTTTTTGTATTTAAACTAGTATATTTACTATGCAAATGGATTTCAATTCAATATCAGTATTTAATTGAAATGAGTTTATAAAACGAACAGTGTCTATAATAAATAGTGAGATATAAACGCATAGTTTGATTGCGACTGTTAAGATTTATAGAGCTTAAATATTTTCTTATTTTTTTAACTAAGGTATAAATCCTATGAATGGACATTCAGAAATAATAATAATAATAATTATTATTATTATTCAAAAATCTTTGCCTGAATAAAAAACACACTATGTTACAATATTTTAACACGCGCCATACCTAATGCATTTTCTGTAATTTCCATAAATTTTTAAAAAAGGTATTCCAAAGTCGATATTTAACAAATCATGGTTACATTTCTTATGATAAATTGTAACACTTAAAACTTTAGCAGCATACCTATACAGAAGATTTTTCTTTACCCTGATATGACCATACGCAGCGCCAAAACCACTTAAAGCTACCAGAACTATTATTATTTATCTGCGGTTTTGCAAACCTGTTACAAAAACCCTCTGTGCATACCTAATGCATGGTGGACATTATGACGAGATATGCTATTTTTATTTTACCTTACGGCTGCTTTCACATCGGCTTTAAACTGGTCACCCACTTCGGTTTTCCCCGTGGCTTCGGAAATCCCAAGGTATTTTTTTAATGAGACTATCTTCATTTTCCCTTTGATAAACTGTCGAAGTTAATGACAAAATATTTTTTGTTTATTGGAAAAACATGTGACATAAGCATACATTTTAATTAATTAAAGGATTATATTATTTCGGATACACAAAATGCTGTTTATGAATTAGTTTTTATCTACTTAAAATGATAATGTTTTTGGATTAATAACTCAAGCAGGAAATGAATTTGCATCTTTGGTAATCTGGGTAACTTAATTCTGTAACCATTGTTCTTTTAAAATAATTAAACAACAATAATAAATAAGAGTAGTATTTAATCCGGTAACAATAAATTCCCATGTTGGGTATCAATATAATAATATAGCGTAGGTATGAAGTAAGTACGTGGGCGACGGACTGAGGGCGACTAAAATATAGAAAATAGGTGACTTTAAAATACAAATTGAGTAACTATGTAGTTATTCAGATCGGGCTACCACTATTTGGGCGACAACCTTAGGACACACAAAACATTTAAAATTTGCCATATATTTTATATTAAAAAGGCGACTATTACCCTAATCGAGATGACAAAAATACCATGTTGGGCAGCTTAAATCTGTCATACCTATATAGAACCTACTTCGTATAACAGTTTCCCACTCAGTATTTTTGTCATTCATTTAGAATTTTCACTGATAACTATTTTTTTTTATCTCCCACATGTAGTTACTCGTTTTACGTATTTTTTGTTATCCACAGTTTGTCGCCCGTCAAGGCTTTTGTCGCCAACATAATAAACCGCTGCCAGGTTTAGTATTTAAGTATCCCATTAGCAGTCTCCTTTATTATTTCCAGTCACCGAATAAAAAATATCCCAATATAATAAAAAACAGTCCAATATTTTTGTTTCCGCTAAAGGGCGTATAGCTCAACCGAATAATATACGATTTATTTGCTACGGAAACTGTACAGAATATTAATTTTTTACTTGTATGTATCATGATATACGAGAATTATTTAGATAGGTATTTATTTAAAAATAAAGCCATAAATATAGGAGTGACAATAATGCTGTGTCGGGGTCACTCCACTCCCTAATTCTATTACATAGTGATGGCACGATAGTACCTATTAATATTAATCTGACAATATTATTTTTTGTAATTGTGAAACCAATGAAACAAAAAGGGTTGAATAACAATGAAATGTTTAAAAAAAAACTTTATTGTTATTTATTTATAAAAATACAGCAAATGGTGGATTTAATGCTAAAAAGGAACTCTCTACCAGCCAACCAGTGAGGGTGTGAGAGTTACAAATGTACAAGCATAAAGCAGATATCAAAAATAATAATATTTAATAACAAATAAACATGCATGTAAGTGATTATGAGATGGTGTTACGGGTCTTACTATCTTATTTTATGCCTCCGGGTACGATAATTGTGCTAAAAAGTGCGATTTAACTTTAGACACAGAATAGATATTAAGTACTACCTTTGGATTTAAAGGTCTTGACCACAGACCTATATCGAGACTTGACGTTAGGGCGATCCTGGATGTTTGACGGGAGTTTATTCCAAAGTCATACAGCTCTAACAGAGAAGGAGTTATGGAGGAAACTGGTGTTGCTTCTATGTAGCTCCAGCATCTTAGTGATGCAAGGCCGCCTAGAGCGAGAGGGAGGAGGATGCATCTGGAACCGCGAAAGATTAGACATACATATTGGTCGATCAGATATTGACGTTATCTATGGAACAGCTGATTATTCTTTTTACTCTGATGAAGTTGGTCCCATAGACAAAGTAGTTCAGTTTGGTGGTCCAAGCCACACCACAAAATTTGTCGACTGTTCTAAAGATCACCCTGTATCTAGGGTATACTTGATCAAAGTTACATTGTCTGCGAGTAGTTTGATCAGTTTTTGTTTCACATTGGGTGATGCAATGAACTACAAAATTTCATTGTGTGGTCGAGAAGGTTTGATCTTGACAAATCAGTAAAAAAATAATGATTGATTTGTTCTTTTTACCCGTATCGAAATACATTTCGTGCTTTATCTGAAGATATATATTAAATGCATATGACAATATTTCATGCTATAACTGATTAGTTATAGGTAGCATGAAATGTATCACTAAAACTTCTTCCGATCTTATTTGATAAATAATTAATCAATTTTTTTTTACTGATTTGTAAAGATCAAACCTTCTGTTCCACACACTGATCCTATTTGATAAAGAATAAATCAATCATTATTTTTGTACTGATTTGTAAAGATCAAAGAGTAAGCTGTGTAATCCTTCAAAATGAGGCCACTAGTTTATATTAAGAGAATAATTTATCAATCGTGTTGTTGGGCGCGTTGGTATTGAAATCTTGTTAAACACATGATCGTCATAATCCGGTTTTGTGATATAAATCTACAATTATGAGTGGTTATTACTTATCATTGATAAGATGAACAACTGTTAATATTTTATATTAGGTACTTCTTATTTATCCGCACGCTTTGTTTACCACAATCTTTCGTAGATTAAATGCGAGTTTATTGTTCTTATTTTAATACTAAGATTTTATCATTGCTTGTTTATTTGCCCTTCAGCTTCTTTTCAGGGTCGTCAGGGAAGACAAGATGATAATCTTCCTGATATCATTTATCATATTTACCTATTTATATTTATTTTTGGATCAATATGTAACTTGAGGAGCTCGGTGGCGCAGTGGTTTAGCGCCTGGCCCAGTGATTGCGGAAGTTAAGCAACGTTCGCATGGGTCGGTCATGGGATGGGTAACCAAAAATTTATTAACTCGAGCTCCTCCGTGCTTCGGAAGGCACGTTAAGCCGTTTGTCCCGGCTGCATTTGCAGTCGTTAACACCCACCAATCCGCATTGGGCCCGCGTGGTGGGTTATGGCCCATCCTCCTTACCACTCATAAGGAAGGCCTGTGCCCCCGCAGTGGGGACATCAAAAATGGCTGATGGACATGTAACTCAACATATGACATTCCATCACTTTGTTATAAGACTAGTCGTTGAAAAATGTTAATTAGCAGCAATAGATGTATACTATATAGTGCAGGGATGGGGAACCTATAAGTATCAACGTATTTTTCTAAAGAAATGTTTAATGAGGTCATAGACGTGCCATCAAATAATTTTGACTTTGTGCTTACGGGGAATCCCTAACATTCCGTAGCGTAGGGATCACTCGCATCGCGTTCGCTCGTCATATAATACCTATTTCATACTTTTTTTCGTAGTGCATAATGAATTTTGTGATCGGTGACGTGACCAAAATATTGTGTCTCGTACCATTAATGGCACGCGTGCCATATTTGTTCGCCATCCCTGGTATAGTGTTTGCCTGCCTTTTTTTTTGACCTAGGGATAATGCCTTCGCATACCACCCCCGCGCGGGGAACACGGGGGAGGTTATGTGGTGCATCCACTAAAAACCCTAGAGTGTATGCCTGCCTGGTAAAGTGATTGCGATTTTTTCTTTTTATTTTTACACGAGTAAGTTAGTACGAGAAGTGCTGAATGAAACAGATCCCATCACTACCGCGTGAAAAAATCAGGGAAGGAAGAATAATGATAGTGATTCACGCGTAAAAACGTAACATAATAAAAATAAAAGTACTTAGCTAAGTACTTAGTTCAAGGAGTTTTCTCACTCAAAATTGCATAGCTAGTTTAATAAATTAAATTGGTACTTGACATGAGTGCTGACTGAGCCAGGTCCCATCACTAGCCCGTGAATAAATCAGGGAAGGCGTTGAAGTAATGATTTATCCCCGAACCACTCGGAAATGGAGTCCTACACGAGGTGATTTACTGGCCTAATTCAAAAAAGGTTCCCTAATACATTGATGAAATCGACAGGCTTTTTATCTTTAGAAACGCTTAATAAACAGTACACAACAAATACCTAGTGTGTTATTTTATTCTAAATGTATAATATATGATAGTAAATTATTATGAAAATAAAAAACAGCAGTTATTAGAAAATAACTTGAATATGATTGTTAAGGTTATTATTTAAACGAAATAAACTCATATTCAGTAAGACAAGTTTTTCTTATTTTTTATTGACTTTGCTTTGATCAATGTGAAGTAAACCAATCTAAAAATCTAACCCCCGTATATAAACGGGTGCTAAGTAATGACTTGGGTAAAACTTGCAATTTTCAAATGCTTCTAATATTACATTCACATTCACATGCTATTTATAGTATAATCTTAAATGCAGTATTGGTGCATTAAAGATTAATTTATACCATAAATTGCATGTGAATATAATAGAAGCATTTGAAAATTGCAAGTTTTACTCAAGTCATTACTTATTCGTCTATAATTGAATCTAATCGAATCGTTTAAGTATTGTGCAACCTCTAGTGGCCACTATTCCTCATTCGATAAGAAGAAGAAGTATTGTGCATTAAGTAGCTCCTATCTGTGGAAGCTTGTAATTATCCCTTAAGTGGGTACTTATATTTATTTCCCATTGTAAATGATGCTGTAAGCTCTCCAAAGAAATTAAAATAAAATAAAATCAAAATTTATAATAGATACGAGGGTACGTTAATCTTAAACACAGAGAATGTCATTAGATATTAATGTAAAATATGAAGAAGGTACAACCAATGTTTTCCTTAATTCATGCGGCTACGTGAAATTAGTTAAGGCCTTAAGGTGTGTCAATCCGAGCGGGTCGATCCGTGATGGAGTGAAATCGAACGTAACTCTACTCACTTTGGGTTCAAATCAGTGCGCGTTACAACGCGGCGGTTGCGTTGAGAACTAGCACCGAATTCTCAATTTTTACATGTTTTTATTACTTTTCTTCGCTTTTAAGGAAGTTAAAAAAATCTGTACAATTAAGATTGAACATCGCCGATTTTTATGGTTGGGTATTAACATAAACGAATGTTCTGTTTCCGAGAAATTTTGCAAATAAGACCAGAAACAGGGTCTATGGAATATTTTTTTACATCAAAGGTGGTAACATTTTTATAAATGCTTTCAATTAAAAATCTATTGTGTATTATTTCAAGTATATTATATATTTTTTCTATGATAGCTTCACGCGCGTAATCTTTCAATAATTTGAATTGAATATTGGGATTTGACCCACCTTAAGGCCTTAAGTCAGAAACGGTGTATAGGTAATCCTAGCGTGTCTGTCTTATGTCCCCCGCGCGCCGCCGGGGACGAATCACGCCAGGTAAGCCGTTAAATTTTTAATTCATCGCACGGAACCCTGTTATCTCAGCAGTTGGCGCTTTAACCTTCAACGTGATTAGGTACCTGATTGAATACCTAATACGACACTTGGAAGGGATGAGTTTCTTACCTTGCTAGAACAAGTTTTGACAGCAAAAAACAGATTACCTATAATGTGTAGGTAGCTATTATGTTGCTTTGAATAATATTATTCCGTAAACATATTACCAAGATAGAAGTATGATCATCACATAAAATAAACTATGAAGAAAAACATGCATACTGACTTGACTATAAAGTAATCCTATGAACAACAAAGCGCTTGACTAAGCTAAAATAGATTTATTTAAAAAAGATTTGTTATACCTATATATATATATAGCACTGAAACAAAACTACCTGGAGGTCAATAAACACCAAGCCAGACCGCCTTAGTAAAATAAGAACATTTTCTACTGCTGTAAAGTGCCAGAATTAAAGTGCCTTTGTGCTTACTCATTTATAAATCTACAAAGTTTTTAATTCCAGAACTAGCGAACTTACCTTAAAATTCATCGCAATTTCAACTCCTGAAACTTTGAAAACAAGTGATTCCATTACTACTAAAACGAAGTAAGTACTGTAGTTCTTGGCAAAGTTAATAAATTGTTTCGTTAAAAAATGGTTTCGGCCAACATACGATGCGTCTTAACAGTAAAACTATATAGGTTTAAAAGTTTAAGCCCATTGATTTTGTGGTAAAAATAATAATAAAAAAAAATAAAAAATTGTTTAAAAAAACAAAAAACCGACTTCAAAAAACCTACCTCTAAAAAGCAAGAAATAATATTCTTGATAATATTATAAACACGTCTATTGAAGTCGGGTGGGGCTGGAGTACAAATTCCTTTTTCACTCCTCTTGCTCAAAAAGTGCGTCATTATAACGTACAAGAGTCGAAATAAAATAGCATAATAAGCCCTAGGGGATAAAGTTTTTTCTTTTTTAATGTTTGTCTATTACCAATGAGCCTACTAAAACGAAAAAGTCTTTATTCATAATCACGAATAAAAACTCGATCGACTTAATACTAGGGGTCTATTACGAAAAGTTTAATGCGATACACGCAGCTGCGTCCGTGCTTCGTTCTGATTGATTCCTATTACAAAGCACTTGCTTTTGCGATATTGCAAAGTGATTGCGTAAATTTGACAGTTTCTCTCTAGTGGATCCGTCATTATTCGTTCAATAGACTATGGACTACGATAGCTACATTGAAAATATTTGTAATAACTACAACCGACGAACGAACTGCGACGACTATCGTGACCAAGTTTCGTAATAGGCCCCCAGTTTCTCATTCTTATTTTTGAAAATGGAACTAAAAGCATCTCTTTGGTGAAATCATAGACTTATTTATACTCTGTGTACAGAGTGAATCGTAGAATGCGTGTTTGTGTTGCTTTGCTGCTACAGCATAAATTTAAAAAAGGTACCATGGCGCGAAATCTTTAGAATTTTTCTATAATTACAAACTGATTGAATTGTGTGAATGTAATAGGAAAGAAATAATTTTAATCTTTTGCCGTCAAGCACAAATCATTTATTTAAATATTGTACAAAAAGTTTATGAAGTGTGTAATGTAGTTTTTCTCTTGCCCTCTGTTCAAGAAAAGTTAGTAAATACAAATCATGCGGTACTTACCATAATGACATATTCAGGGAAAATAAAGAACACAACTACATGTAAAGTAAATACCAAAATACAGTTTTATTGAAACTTCCTTTTGATTCTATATAATAATAAATATCTTTGCAATCACTGACTGTTAACCGCTGAATTTTCACTGATTGACAAAATAAACAATAAAAATATCGTCTGCTTCCCCAGTGGTTATATAAGAAAAGTGGTTAACTCTTAAAAGTAACTCAAAGATAATGTGGGTAAGGAATGCCTGCCCGAAGGATATCAGGAAGAATAGTTTCTTGTAAAAAATCTAGCTCGAGACTTAACTAGAATGCCTAAATATTAGAGTCCGGAGACTATTTGTTGCCGAGGATTACTTGCCGCTTCGGTTAGTTTAAATGTTAGGTAGATTTTACAGTTAAATAGTACCTATTAGGCTGCTGATTATTGATTCCTAGGAGCCGTTAGCGAGTGACGAGTGTCAGTGTAACTCGACTTGTTTCTCTCGCCGTCTAGTCTTCCGACTACTGGGACGAACGGAGCAGTGGGCTGGGAACGTGGCCCCGTATAAGCTTCTTCACCTGTATTCGGGGAACAGTACTGTGGTTAACAACGGCGACCCAGATCAACCCATTGATTTTACTAATAGCTCATAATTTTAAAGAACATAATTATTACAAGAAAGCTAAATATTCCTGCTGTTTTAAGTGTTGGTTTTGACAATAAATATTATCCATGAAAGCATTTTCTGTTTAACGATTCTACCTGCAGCCAAAATTAGGTTTCACTTGACTAAAAAAAGAGATGAGAGGTCAAAATATTTTGGCTGATGGCCGAGGAACGGTCCATTTTAAGTTAGATTAATAATTCTCTCAATTTGCAAGGATCTTTTACACTCTAAAAGATCTGAAATTGAGAGTAGTAATTAGACCAATTCCAGGCATTTAAAACTAGGTACCTAATAGGAAATAACAATAAAGTATAGATTGTATCAGATTACCTCCGGCTCCTTGTGAAACGATAAATATGGTTTTAAATCCACCAAATCGGTACAAGCACTCAGCAGCTTCTCTTAGTAGCGAAATAAGCCAAGGAATCCCTGTAAACAACGAATAGGTACCGTGATAAAACAATTTTCCAAGATTCCAGGAAACGAAAATCTGTAGTACAAAATCCACAAACCTGGTCAAATTCGATGGTCTGAATAAATAGGCTACAAAAGGCCGAATACTCTTAGCGTAATCAGACACTGGTCTGAATAAAATATAAGAAAATGAAGTTATCTTCGAAGGAAGAATTAAATAGGTAATGTCTGAATCACACCAGCTGATATTTGAAAGTTCAACGACTCGACTTTCCTTCTGATGCATTCCAAGATTTCGGACGCATTCCGGCGGGTCCAACGAGAGCTTAGCGATGGGTATGGCTTGACCGCCGACCTACTTGACCGCCGCCGCCACTCAAACCCCGCTGCGCAGCCCGCCAGGAAGCGACGGACGCCAGCGAACACAACGGAACTACGGTCAAACAACTTCGCGGAACTAACCAACTTTTGAGGACTACAGAAAAGGATCTCAACATCAAGACTTGGACATCGGAAGTCATAACTGCACGCGCCCCGATTAGTGGGCGGCCTGGGGGAGTCGATTATATGGGAAATACGATTCTAATTCTTTTTTTTTTTTTTTTCTATAAGTCGATGACGCGAAAATTTAAAATGAACTTTTTACGGAAATAAGGAAAAGGACATGAGCTTACTGCCAAACAATAAAATTTTATCATTAATAGGAAAAAGTACCTTTATACTTCGAAAAACTACTCTTTCAAGGGAAATCAACTAAACTATCATTCAACACCAAAAAAACAACGCTACAAGTGATTGAGGATAGAAAAACGAGTGGATTTGTTTACGGAAGTAGGTATAAACTATTTAATATTGTATTTTATTTTCTCGCAATCGTAGTGAAAAGTATAGTGTAACACACGAAGCTAAAACCCATTGTAACTCGGTTTCTATTTATTCCCTCGCTAAAGCTCGGGAATAAAAATACCTCGTATGCAATGGGTAATTTTAGCGTCTTGTATAACAATCTACTATTTTTTTATTCTAAAACGACTTCAATAGTCGTGTTTTTATTATTACGAATATTATTTCTTGCTTTTTAGAGGTAGGTTTTTTGAAGTTGGTTTTTTGTTTTTTTAAACAATTTTTTTATTTTTAGTGTAGGTAGAAAAATCGGCTCAGCCAAACGTGAGTTAATCGCGGAGTAACATACACATGGGTCTAAGAACCTCCTTTTTTAAGTCGGTTAAAGAATTACACTTAAGATATCCCTTTTCCAACAAAAAAATAATTATTTTATTCAGTTCATAAACAAAGAAGTTATACGACTGATCATCGAGGTAGTTCACACAAAATCATACTATTTTCGTGCTTTTTTCAAGATTACTTGAAAAGTACTGAACCAATTTCCAAATTTTAAAAAATGGGACCAACTTGGGAGTTTACCTAATGTAATAACGTTTGAATCATTTCAATCGGTCTAGCCGTCTTCGAGTAATCGGTGGACATACACAAAAAATATACAGACGTCGAAAGAACCTCTTCCTTTTTTGGAAAAAAAATAACATCGGTAAAAAATAAATAATAAACCTCGACAAAAATGACAGCTACGTTAGTAAAGTTTTAGTACCCCACACGATTTTATTTTACTATCTGGAAAAGGTTATTCGACGTAGAAAATTAATGTCAACTAGGTAGGTGTAGTTATAAGCCATTAGCGAAAATTTTCTATGTCTATGTTATAAACATAGAATGCACCCCTATCTTTACTGTACCCAGTAGCTAATTAGTGCTTTGTTCAACATTTAAATTTCATCAAATACTGTAGGTATTTAGGTACTTACAACCTCTATACTATAAAATTTGTTTTATATACCTCGATGGTACCCTAACGAAACATTTGCGACCGAAGCAGTAAGATGAACTAAAGTAGAATATCTAGATATATAAAGGCAAGTATAAAGTGACGTACCATTCTAAACGCTGAATCGATATGATCGGAAATACGAGATGTGAGATGCGTTTTCAATGTTGAAATAAATACGACCAAAGTACGATTTTATAACAGACAGATATGCACTTAGTGTTAGAATTTACACAGTTTTAAACAAGTGTTATTTCCTCAATTTCGTTGTGATTTCGAAGGGCACCTTATTTGGTAATCTTTAAATCCACTTATGGGCACTTGACCCTCGGGATCGGTTTATGATCCGTCCTTCATACGTGAGCTTAGGTCCGTACTGAAGGGACATGGTAAATGGTGTTAATGACGGTAAAGGCTATTAAATAAACATAAGAAGAAATATAATAAATAAACCATAATTGACGTTTGATTAAAACCATAGTTCATAATTTAAACTCGTTAACAGGTATTTATTCCAGAATTAGGTATTCCCGTTTTCTATCAAACTGGAAAATAAAAAGGAAATCTCTGGGAATACTAAACCAATTCTAGAAATCTTCTCAGTGAAATGAAATTACGTTACTGCTAAAATAAAACAAGGAATCTATCGAGATTTTGCACCAATAACAATACTGAAATGCAAATGGTGTTGCAAAATATTTTTTTTTATACATTTTGAAATCGGGTCAAAGATAATACTAGCTTTTATATCGAGCCTAAAAAAGGTGTATAATTAAGATTGTTTAAATAGTGGCCCTACCATGAGTTGATGCAAACTGATTTCGCTACCTTAACTATCGTGTTATCTCTATCACTCGCATTGACTGTTAGCAGTATAACCGATAGTTTTCGGTGGCGAAAACAGTTTGCATCTACTTATATGCTAGAGCTACAGATAAACAATCAGAAAAACGGCAATACTACTAAAGCGATGCGGAAACCAGGATATGATTATCATATTTCTTTTCGGAATGGATATTTTAAATTCCAATTTTGCACTTTAGTCCGATGGCAGACATGCAGATTGGTCGGAGAATTTGCAGAGATTTGCATCGGTTGCAAATTTAAGTTATGGTAATCTGGCTATAAGTTACAGGCTCAAGCTGGTAAGCTTTTCAATTTTATTAGGAGATGGGATGCTCTAGGCGTTAACTCTTCTTACAAAATTGAATTTATCCGCCGTTTTAATGCAGCTGTTGAATCAATTCAGATGTTGCTAATGACTTTGTCCTTGCTGAATTTCAGGGATCCTTTTCTCTTTACTTAGTATCTCGGCGGTTAATTACCTTTTGTCATCTGAAAACTTAATTTTAGTCATTATTTACGACTCAATTACGTAATTCAGAAGGGTTTTAAATGTGCCCACCCATTCTAGAAACGAGTTGATGAGTTTCAATCCTTAGATAAAAGTTGTTATTCTTTTTTGGGACGAAACTTATTATGACAGTAATCAGCATTAATTTTACTGTATTCTTTTAGCTTTTACTATTTAAATTTGCTATTAAAATACAATTGTTAGGATAAGGAAATCAATAGTAATAATAGGTAGTATTTTTTTTTTGGAAAGGAAACTTCAATAAAAATCAGTTAAAAATAATTAACTGACTCGGTACCACATCATTGTAAGTCGAAATTCGAGTCGATTTTTATCGACAATCTTGTAAAATTGAATTGCCACATTAAAATTCGGTTTGCGTTTAGATTTTACAAACTATTGTCGATAAAAAGTGCTTATCGACTAAAATCTACCAGCGAGCCGCCTGGAAAATCAACCCGTGCTTATACCCCATTATGTATCACAAGAACCTTTAAAAGCATCCTATTTTAAGTCAAAGTCCGAAGACCCGAATTCCTCATCGCAAATCTTCCAAGTTTAACATCAGGCTTTTCAATTCGCTTCTAATTCGTTCCACTGAGAATAAAGGATCGAAGAAAATAGAGAGCTAAAAGCGTTCAGTTGCAGATTCGTATCGGTTTCAGTACATCAATCCTGCTACGGAAATAAACTTGCCAGGACAACACAGCTCTGTGTTAGCGAAAACTGAGACAAGATTTATGTCGGTCCTGCGGATGGCGATATTTGAGAGCTCTAACCCCTGATAAATGTGATTTGAGAATTGAATTCCGGACTGTTATGCAAACAAATGTAGACTACCTGATAAGTTTTTAGGATAGAAGCAGTTTCCTACAGATTTTTTAAGTGATTTTGATCGTAACATACTTCGTACTTTGTGCGGAGGCTGGCATTCAACTCAATCAACTTAAAGTCATTTATTTATTCAGACAAACAAACATCGAGGGTGGACTAATGCGAGACCTGGTTGGTGCAGTTAGGCACAGAATAATACATAATAGTACAAGTGTTCTGTGTGACCTTGCTTCTTGATTCCAGAAATACTCCATAGGTTTTAGTTTATTCAAAGTAAAAAATAAAAAAATATAAAGATATTTAAATTGATACTTATCATAATATAACTTTCAAACTGGTGTGCCCACGGTGCCAAACACGTCCAACACCAACGAAAATGCTTAAACTAAATCAAAAACGTAACCGATCGCGTTTCAGATTTGGTTGCAATGAAAACCGAACTAACCGCGATCGGGTTCAAAATGTGAAAGAGGGATAGCGGATTTTACCAAGGGAAATATTATTAATTATTGTATGCCTGGGTCAACTTTGGATGACTTGATGAGAATTATTGTTAAAAAATCATTTAATGAAAACACTAATTTGATAATTTTGATAGGAAATAGGGGTAATGTGAACAAAAACCAACTGATAGCTTATTGTAATATCTTATTGTCTTTAAAAGTAAAAAAAGTTATTTTGTTCACATTCCCTTATTGCAAAAGTGTGTCACAAATGGAAAATAACGTTAGGTATCAGTTGAACGTTACATTGAACACTGTAGCATTCCATAATAGTGAACAGCTACACATAATTGACATCAATAAATTATTTAATAGTTTTTACTTGACAAAAGATAAGTTCTATCTGCCTAGTTCTTTTAGGAGACAAATAGCATTATCGCTATCTTTTTATTTTAAACATTTAGCCAATAATCTGGCTAGTAAAACAACTGCTTCTATTGAGCAGTCAACTATTGACATTAGTCATTCAACTTTGGAATCTGTTCCAAATAAAAATAATTGTAACATTTTACTTAGTCCAAGTAATAATATTTTTTCTCATTTAAATTACCATCTAAGACAATAGAAGCGTCCTCTAGCCCTGAATTAACAATAGAAAAGCCAAAGTCTTTAAGAATTGTACATCAGAATATACAAGGCTTTTCTTGCAAAGATTTAGAAATAAGCTTATTCATAAACTCTGAAAATATTGATGTGTTATGTGTTACTGAGCATTGGTTGAAAAAGCACGAATTACTTTTAAGTTTAGATAATTATAAAGTTGCTAGCTCGTTTAGTAGGAAATCTGCTATAAGAGGGGGTTCACTTATTATTCTACACAATAGTTTACAATGTAAAGAGCGCAAAGATGTAGTATCCCTCTCAATTGAACGAACTATTGAGTTGTCTTGTGTGGAACTTGATCAAATAATTATTGTATGCGTATATAGACCCCCCACCGCGAATTACTCTGAGTTTGAGTCCACTATGGAGGAAGTCTTGAAAATAACTTGTAGGAAGAATAAAAAAGTCGCGATTTGTGGAGATTTTAACGTCGACATCTTAGACCCTAAATTAGCCAAACTGTCGAGTAGGTTCATAAACCTATTTAAATCATTTAATTTAATACATATTTTTAATGAACCAACGCGTATCACACCCACATCGGCAACCTGCTTAGATAATATTTTCTGTAACTGTAATGTCATTGAAAAATCAATTTTGATTTGTTTTAAATCCGACCATAGTGGACAATTAGCCTCCATTGAGCACCATCATGTTCCGCCTAAACGGGAAATAATGTGTAGGCCAATAAAGAAACACTGTATTGAAAAATTCAGAATCAATGTCACAAGTAAAATTGAAACATTACCAGAACCAAATTTTGAAGCCAATAACTTATATAATCATTTATTTAGCATAGTTAAAACTGAATTTAGTGAAACTTTCAAACAAAAAGTCATCAAATGTAATGATAGTACGAAATTTAGTGACTGGGCCACACCCGGCATATATAAAAGCAGAAGGAAATTATTCGAACTTTATGCAGAGAAAGCTACTTCTTGTGATCCTAACTTCATTGAATTTGTCAAGAAGTATTCACAAACATTCAGAGAAGTTTGTATCCTAGCAAAGTCCAAGTACTTTGCAAATAAAATAAAATTAGCTGATAACAAAATTAAAGCTACCTGGAATATTATTAACAAAGAAACGGGCAAATCAAAATCCAATATAAATTCCTTCTGTTTAAAAACTGGTGATCAAACTTTTGAATCTGACAATGAGGTTGCTAAAGTTTTTGAAGATTTCTTTGCTAGAATACCTGTAGAAACTACCAGTACTCTTAGTGCTAGTCCCAACATCGCTGTCTCCCTTCTGGAGTCTAGTGTTGATAAGTGCAATGAAAGTTTTTCTTTTAAATATATAAATAGTGCAGATATCATTAAAGCTTTTAAAACAATTAATGTTAAAAAAACAGAAGATCTTTGGGGCATGTCAACAAGCATTATTAAATCAATAATTGATATACTAGCCCCCTACTTGGCACTTAACCCCAAAAAAACTAAATGTGTAAAATTTTCTTTACCTAATGTTGAGCAGACAAAATTAAATATTAAATTGAATGACGATAAAGTAGACTTTACTGAGAGTACAAAATTTCTAGGTATTACACTAGATTCTCGATTGCAATGGGATCCACATATTGAAGCCTTGTCAAGTAGACTTAGTTCAGCGGCATTCGCTGTTAAGAAAATAAGGCTTTTAACTGATATTGAAACGGCAAGGTTAGTATACTTTAGTTATTTTCATAGTGTAATGTCTTATGGACTGCTATTGTGGGGCTCAGCTGCCAGTTTTGAAAATATTTTTGTACTCCAAAAAAGAGCTGTTCGCGCCATATACAATCTACGGCGGAGAGATACCTTGAGAGAATTGTTCAAAGAAATAAATATTTTAACTTTGGCAGGCCAATATATTTATGAAAATTTAGTTTATGTAAGGAAACACTATGATTCATTTGATAAGAACAGCAACATTCACCAGTTTAATACAAGAAATAAAGATAAACTTGCCGTTCCAAGATTTAGGCTTGCAAAAACGAGAGGTTCATTTATGGGGAAAGGCATAGCCTTTATTAATAAAGTTCCACAACAAGTGATTGATCTTCCTTTGCATGAATTTAAAAACCATGTTAAAAAAACGCTCATGGGTAAAGGTTATTATAAAGTTGACGATTATCTTAAAGATCAAAATGCGTGGAAATGATGTAACACATAACTTGCTAATATAAGAACTTTGTTGAAGTAATATAATAAGTCTATGTTGTTGCCAATAATCCTGTCACCCTGTTGTAATTATCTGGTAACGATATATTCAAGTTTGTAAATATCGTTACTTATGGCTGTTACAGCTGATAAGTTTCTTGCGCCCGTTCTTCTTGTCAGCTAAAAAAGTCTGGAACGGGTGGTAGAAAAATATAGACGATTCAAAAGTACTTAATAATTAAGTTTATTTGAATAAAGCTTATTTCACTTTCACTTTCACTTTCCCTTTCTGATTGGAGGGTGGCCGTTAAGTATTGGAGAACTTAATGTTCCACAGTCCAAAAGATACTTGGTAGTATCTGATACGTCATAATGACTGTGATACCGCAAAATGGCTGGACTTACAACATAAGTGGTCAGGCAGGGTATACATTTTCTATGCAAGAAAAATGTAGCAAATTGCTAAAGCCTGAAGCTTACTATTGTTAGTCATATATTATGTGAAACATCTATTGTTGTCGTTTTGTAATTTGTACTTTTAGAACGGAAGAATAAGTTACATTACAGCATTGCACCAAATCTTCAGGCACAAAATTACTTGCATAGTTTATATCCGTACATTCTAGTCACAGTAATTTTCGAACGCCCATTTATTTCTACAAGCATCGAATAGCTTTTGCATTTGCGCTGCGTCAGGCGCTACTTGCAGCCGATTAAGGCGCTTAACAGTTGCGTTTTATTATCAAACACTTGACTAGAGCTCACTCATCAGGGTTAGAGGCATCCATGGGCCGCATGCGTGGAGCCTCTGGTACAGTACAACAGAGTCAACAGAATGTTCAGTACCCTTCCTGATGCTGAACCAGGAGGACGTGTCGTCGCGCGTCTGAACGCTTACGATGTTACTGGAGTCGAATTACAAACTGAAGTGAAGTGCAAGTGGTTTTGTTTTAAACTGAACAGTGGTGATAATGTGAAATTTTATTACAGTTTAAAAAGATTAGGAGTTGCGGTCTATTAAAAAAACTTTTTGATATTAATATTTAGAGCAATTGCTCAGTTGAGTGGATTCAAACTTTAAATAACTTAGGTTAAAATTACAGTAAGTTGTAGTTTTTTAAGGTTAGTCGAACACATTAAATTAAATAAAACAAGTAAAAATAATAATACGAAAGAGACACGCAAACGTTGGAATATGTAGAATAACTCCTTGCAAGTTAAAATATAGACACATAATTATGTAGAAGGGATTAAGTAGGTACCTCCTTGAAAATCACCTATCTACGGTTTTCGGGTATTAGCTGGATCCGCAATACATTTTCCTAATGGGTTAGCAAACGTTTTCAATTTATTTCGGGATCATTAATTCTCCGATGTGACAGATGAAGTTATGTAATCAGACATTTGCGACAGGTATTTTATAATGATCGTTTCAAAATTTAGTATACAGTGAATTTTTAATGACACTATTTATCATTCCGTATTGTGGATATTGTGATGGAATCATCATTTTACTATGTGTCACGTCTTTCTATAAAATAAAAATGAGAAACGGCATTTATAAAAAAAACTCTATTTGCGATAAAAAAGTATGTTTTTAAAGTTTACGGTAAATATAATAATAATAATAAATGTTTTTATCAGAAAAACATCCAAAGCTCAAAGTCCATTGAGAAAATAGCTGTAATTTCTTGCTTTGCTCATTATAAGATAGTGATTTCAATATGAAATTTTCAGGAGTATCTCAGTAACGAAATATAATTATGTAGGTATGTCTTTTTGTCGATACAAAGATAAAGCCCTGTCACTATTATGAAACCGCGCGACTCCGCGCGGAATTTTGGTTTTAGTGTTTCGGGAATAACAGTAGCCTATGTTTTTCAAGTTCCAATCAATAGCTAGGTACCAAAATTTATCAAAATTGGTTCAGCGGTTTAGGGCGTGAAAGCGTGACCAAGGCATAGTTACTTTATGAGATAAGTTAACTCAAAACCCAATTTCATCAATGAGAGAAATAAAATTGCACAATCACAAGTATTGCAGCTAAAACTCTAATGTGCTCTAATACTGTTAAACTTTATGCTGAATGAAATTAACTTAAAGTTTGGAAACATTCGTTTAACAAAATGTGTGACAATAATAATAAAGATTGAATTTAATACAACCAATACTTATTACCGTAACTTGTTCCTTATATTAGATCACGTATTACCGATTCTGACCCGTGCATAGAGAGAGCATGTTCAAGCTCTACCTATTCCTGAGTCTATTTCGGAGCCCTTTGGGAAATGTCGAGTACAGGTGGTCCCAGGGTGCACTATTTTATGCATGCCTTTCTTTTGCGATGAATAAATCATATACGGACGTCAATTTTCATCGTCAAGCTTCAATGAATTGTTGCGCAAGTTATTTTATCATAAAGAGATTTATGATATTCGTGCTTTTACTTAGAAAATGCAAGGTCTAGTTCTTTCAATCAAAAATGTATTCGGGTTCTTTGTGAATAGTAAATAGCTAGGTATTTGAGTACATCACATTCACTGCATAAGTAAACTACAAAGGTATATTGGGCATCAAGAGTAGCTTTCCACTTCAGTCTGTTAAGTGTTCTATTATGTTCTAGTTCTATTATGTGTTCTGAACCATAGATCAGTACCACTTCACTTCACACATAGCTTTCCCGTTCCTCTTGCGCTTTTAACAGAGGAATGCCATAGCGCATGCCCTATCTTCTTAGAGAAATGACAAATTTGTATGGCATGCGTTTGACGCAAGACTAATTGAATGTTGAAGACGAAAGGGAAAGCGACTCGGTGAAGACACACCAATAGGTATTATTGCATTCCTGTAGTAAAGTTGCAACTAGGGTTTCCACCCGTACTTATAATAAAGTTGTATGTACTATTATACTTTATAAGGAAAATTAAGAAAATACTTTTCACGTACTTTAAATATTTTTTAATATTGTTTAAATAGTTCCAAATAAAGTATGTTTTGAAGGTAAAAATAAATAATACTTTATTTCTACCATTTTTTCTACCTTTAGCAACCAATATACTTTATTAGTCCAAAAAAGGTAGCTGTACTGTTTTGCGACCTTCGGTACAAAGGTTTGATGCCTGTCGTGGTCTAATTTTGGAAATTACTTAGGACATGGATACCTACCTACACGAATACCTGTTAATAGGTAAGTAGATTTAAGAAATTGATTCCATACAATGTATAACTATACTGTTGGTATTCCGAACATAATAAAATAAAATAAAAATAAATAAAATGGCAAATAAAAGATACTTGTGCGTTGAAAACCATTACCAGCGTCTATATTATTTGAATTTTAAAAATGTACAACGATCGAGGAAAGAGGGGTCAGGAACAATGTATTGCTACCAATGGCAGCGCCCCGGTTCGATTCCCACGTAATGCAGCGCGTAGTTAGTTGGGTGACGACGAATAGCGTTTTGTTCTTGCTTCTAATCCTCAACAGTGGCAACTTACAGAACAACGTTTAGGGTGTGACAAAGTACTTAATCAGCTACTTTCGAGGTCGACTGTACTTTACGACCTGACCCTGGACCAAGAATGACTGATAATGATGATGTTTGAACCTCAGGGATCGCAACAGCAAACGAGGTTTGCTATCTGCTAATATCTCTGGTTAGTCTAAAAATCCTGGCCACTGCCCAAGGTAATTTTTTGTAACAAATAGCGATATCGATCCACCTATCTGCAATTTATTCGCTAATTGATTCGCGATGACGATGACGCACGCAATAAATTTGTAAACGAAATTAACCTACTTATTTAAAAAAAACAAAACCAACTATTGTGTTATTTTACCATCTGTGTCTAACTTATCTTTCTAAGTTCACATTCAACACAGTTACAAGTTGAACCGATCTGGTATTGGCATAGGCTTAATAGTTTCACAATATTGACTCAATAGAATTTACATATATCCTATACAAATACGAAAGTACGGGGACAATACGTCATGCAAAGTTTTGCTTTGTGGGGCTGTAAACGACCCATTTGCTCACAGAGGCGGTATAAAATTAGATCAGTGAGCTATCTTTACGATTAGAGTATCTATCATTCGAGCTACGCTGTGCCTTTTACAGCTCCGTATAACAAATACTAAAAATCCTTGCCTAAACGAATCTGCGATTGGTTCTTTTGTTTTACATTGCGTGTGATTGGTAGTTGAGACTTTGTGCGTCCGCGAGTGAGTGTTTGTGAACTTACTTTAGCTAGATAATTCATAATCATCATCATCATCGTCACAGTATCTCCACTTTAGGATATTTTCCCCTTAGGGGATTGTGGCATATTTGAGGATTTTATAAGGTTTGAAATTATATGGGAATTTTGAGGGGGAAAAAAATCGAGTGACAATATGATTTTAAGGAAAACCACTGAAGGGTAAGTTCAACTCTTTGGTGTTTTTTTTTTCAGTAAGAAACTTTTTTTTGTTATATTTTAGAATTAATATTGGAGGAAAATATTTTTAAAAGTGCCTAATTGAGGGAAATTTCACTAGGAGTCTGGTTAAAATCAATATTGGAGGGTGGCAACACTGCATCATCACAACAGCTTTATAGTCCACTGCAAGACTAAGGAGTATCTCTTTCCCGTGGGAATATGTTGCCATAAACTCTACGCTTGGTACTCGGGTTTTTTAAGATCGAATTGTTGGACTGTTTTCATCTGAAAATGATGCTGCTTATTGCCTGGTCCATGGAGGTGTATGTACAGTCACGTATACAAATAAGTATACAGTTTAGAACTAGGTCACACAAAAAGTTTTTTTAACAGAAATCAATGACAAATGCCAACTACAATAAAGTGACAAACTAAACTGTATACTAAATTTTTACCCGACTGCGGGTTATGTTTTTCGCGCGTATCTTGTAAGTAAGTTTGTATGTTTGTATGTATGTATGTTTGTATGTAATATTCTTTATTACCTCATATCTTTCAAATGGCTGAACGGATTTCTATGATTAAGATATCGTTAGATTTGTCTTTTCAGCCCAAGTGTTTTTAAGAAGGTTGCGTTATAAAAAAACCAACATGGCGTCTGTACGGTGCTATTTTACGTAGTGAAAAAAAATTTTTTTTTTTTTTAAATACTGCAATATGGGTGTCAAATAAAAGGGCTTATTATAAGGATTTCAAAAAGGTATATCATGACCGTAAAATATAATAACTAAAAAGATAAATAAAAAAAATATTTAAAAAATTAAAAAACCCGCCTGCATAAAAAGACAAGTCGACTGAAAAGATGGAAACAAGATTAAATAAATATTAAAGGCAACATGTCATAATAACATGCAGTCGGAGGCATATAATTCAATCATTCATAATGTCACTTTCTTTATGCATGCCTCCGACTGCATGTTATTAAGACATGTTGCCTTTAATATTTATTTAATCTTGTTTCCATCTTTTCAGTCGACTTGTCTTTTTATGCAGGCGGGTTTTTTAATTTTTTTTATTAATTTTTTTATTGACGCGACTGTGCTACCTCTTAGGCTTCCCGCCCACGAGCGATTATTCGCTAACCGATTTTTGTCGCCGAGTAGAACATTCAGATTTCGATACTTAAACGAGCTACAAAAAGTCGCTCAGAAAAAAAACAAAGGCTTACAAAAGTATGGCAAAAAAATCGCCGCGATTATTGCAGCTACAAAAAGTATTTCGTGTTCGTTTACGCTTATTAGTCATTAGTCGCCTTTCACGACGTTTCGCCTTTTAGTGTGAAGGTTTGGTGTTATTCTACTCTACTGGATGCCACAACACAAGGCTAATCTAGTGAATTATGAGTAAACAGACAAAACATGCCGTGATACGCTTTGTGAAACTGTGCGTTCTAAGCAAAGCAGGGATAGCATAGTATAATAATGAGTAGGTACTGACTACTAAATGTGTTAAAAAACGTCGTACGATATACGTGCGTATTGGTTATAACATCTTTACGCACTAATATCGTAATGTACTATTACACGATCTAGCTTAAGTCTAGCTTTTAAGAAATTTGAAACGTCACCTAGTTTGAAACTAGAGAGGTTCCAAAAAAATAGGGTTCAACTGCGATTACACCTTCCGATTTCCTAATTAGGTTTTGTACAAATTGGATTATGTAATAAGCTCTATAGTTACACTAAAGGAGTTAGTTTTGTGTACTTTCGCGTTGAGCGTTATCATGACCGTACGAGTATGTGTAGTTAGGAAAATTAGTGAAACCACGAGTGTATTCGTAATATTCGCTGTTCGTAAATTTTAGTAACAACTGTGAATCCTAAACATTGTACTGTCTGGATTAGCTTGGGAAGTTTTAACTTTTTTGTGATGATAATAGTTTGTTAGAGTATGTTTTTACTGTACTATAATACTACTATACTGTACAACAATAGTACAAATGTAAGAATGTAGATAAAGTAGTGTATGAAACTGCACATAACTAGGTATTAAATCACACGTGTGATAGTATTAAAAGACACACTCATGTTTTAATACCCCTCATTACGCATCAGTTTCATAAACTACTATTATTTCTTATTGTGTTTTAACATTATTTTCCTTAATAAAAATTACTATTTTGCTTAACTACTAGCTTGGAATTAGCTAGATTAATTTGACTTATAATAACACTTGAAGTACCTAATAAAAGTAAAAAGTGCCTACCCCTTCTTAGCTTAAAACAAAATTAAGCATCAGTTACATTATTTAATAAAACAGACAATACTCAAAGCCCCGAAACAAAATATTAGTTTCATCAAATAGCTATTAGATGCGACACGGAAATGAACTTGAGATCCTGAAATTGGAAAACACTTTATTGAAGAGTGCCATTTCGATTTAAGATTTTAGGTTTTAAGTTTAGGTTTCCATTGCAAATAAGACTTTGTGCACACTTAAGGCATCACACGTAAAAGTCTTTAAATACAGGGCAGGAGAAGGGATCTTCGATTTATTTATTATTTAATGATAAAATGGACGATTTATTTGTCATAGTCGTGTCCTCTCGCCAAGTGGATGCTATCGATCACTAGACAGACTCAATAAATGCTCGAGAAAATATGATAGAGAGATTTAGTAAGAGAATAAACCTGACATTCCGACCAGGTGAGTGAATTCCGATATTAATGTTATTTCATCATGATGGTTCCCAATTTTTACAATTTATCACTTTGACATGTTTTGTACCTTAGTACAGTAAGCCTAAGCTTTACTTACCGTCATTATAAGTGAAACAAGCTTTTAACTAAGATTAAATAAATAAATATTAAATATTAAACAAAATACATCTTGTAGGTATTTTGCTTCTTTGTCTATTTAATACAATATAATATTATCTTATGAAAGCAAAATCTAATTAATGTAAACTAATTTAAAGCTTATCCGCGATTATGGTCTTAGCAGAACCAGATACTGTGTTAATTAAAAAATATTTCAAATAAATCTTCATTAGTGATTTATTTTGTCCTTTACAATGGATGTCATTATCTGAACAGCAAAAATAAAATGAAAAACTTTAAAGCAAGTCTGTAATATTCTTGCCCTCGTCGCGTCGGCGTAAACAGCCAAAAAAATTTCTTTGTTCTGTGGAGACAAATATATCTTTCTAATTCAAAGTTAAAATAGGACTTGAAGTTTTTGTTTCTGATTTTATCCCACTACAAAACTTGAAAATTTGAATTTTCCTTTAAGGTGGTACCCTGAGCGAAAGTGGCGCCGCGGTGAATTATATTTAATATTATAATTCTAATACACAATTTTAAAAATGTTTATCGAGGAGATTTTAAAGCCCACAGTCTAGTATTTTTAGACGGTATCGTTACATTCCCTCGTAGTCACTGCTAGAAGAAGATAGCAAAACTGCTAAAAGTGGCCGTTTTTGACACATTTCTATCTACTTCTACGAATGACTACGTGGGCATGTAGTGATACCTTCTAAAAATACTAGACCATAAGCCCTAAAATCTCCACGATAAACATTATTAAAATCTTTTTCTATAAATAACTTATTAAATAAAAACCTCTGCGGGCGCCACTTTCGGTCATACAACCGCCTTAAAATCCATATTTTAGTGTGCTGTCCTCGAGGCACCAGTATACACAAATGTAGGCGACGCAACGAATCTATGTCACACTGACACAATATAACATTTGAATTTGAATTTAAATTATGCATTATATTTCAAATGAAACCCGCTGCTGACCCGTGGAAAGCTCTCAAGCAGTTGGTTTTCAAGTTTTATATTTACAGGCTTTGAAGTTAGCACTTGTACTAAAAAACCAAATAGAATAGAATAGAATAGAATAGAAAAATCTTTATTTGAGACAAAACAACTATTTTAAAATACATTGATGGTTACGATTTGTCCCAAATCGGTCCCAACTCAGCATAATACTTGGCCCCTGACCAAGTGCTGATCTTCCGTTGGAACCGGTTTGGTGATGCCACGGAACAATGACCGGCAAAACATACTATAAAACTAAACATTACAATTTAAAGAAAACTAAAAAAATAAAAACAATATAAACCAATGCAGTATGGGTAATCCCCGTGCACAAAAGGCAACACAAAAAAAAAAAAACAAAAACACAATATTCACTCGTCTTTTTTACTTCTCCAAATAGTTATCTGTGAACGAACAGACTAGGTACCTAGTCTGTGACATTGACATTGACATGAGAGAGGTGTGAGACGCTCTTTATCTAATTATTACACATCAGCGAACAAAATAAAACATGAAGAACAAAACATAAAATTTCATTGATACGGTTCATTGATAATTCAGTTCAATGCAATATAAAAAAATCAACCAACATCGGGAGACAGAATCAACACTACAATGCATATGGGACATACAAACAAGGTAAGAAAAAGTATTGTCAAAGTGCACTTGTATCCTGCACTTGAGTTTCCTGCATTTTCTGAAAGTTATTAAGAAACAGCTTGAGTTTTTTCCTAAAACCGTTGATACTTTGCAGGCCCCTAATCGGTGGAGGAATATTATTCCAGCACTTGGAAGCCGCGTAGCGGAAACTACCTCGGAAGGCAGCAGATGCATGTTGAGGAGTTGCCAGCTGTTTAGCATCTTTTCGGGCCCCATAAGGCTTACGACTTGATAACCAAAAAAGTTTAGTATATAAATAGGAAGGTGCTGTATGTTTAACCACGCCAAACATTAAGCAAGCTAAGTGCAGTTTTCGACGGTGCCTCATTTTCAACAAAGTATGCCTATTTAAGAATGGGGTCACGTGGGCCCTTAACGGAATATCGAAGCAAAAACGGGAGCAAGCATTTTGGACTCGTTGAATAAGTTTTTGTGTTTTAACATGCAAGCGAGGGCCATATACGGTATCCATGTAATTGAGTTTGGATAACACTAGGGACTCCACCAGCCGAATACGTAACTCTTCGCTAAGGTAACGTCTGACTCTATACAATACTTTCAGCCTATAAAAACAATTTCGAATACAATTCCCAATATGATTCTCAAATCGTAAATTACAGTCCATCATTAGACCTAAATTGCGTGCTTCATAGACTCTCTCTATTGATGCGTCGTTTAATTTTACTGACACTGATGAGGAAATTTTTTTCTATTTGATGTTTAGTCCCAAAGATCATGTATTTGGTTTTGGAAGGGTTCAGCAATAGGCAATTTTTTCCAGACCAATCCACGATTCCGGATAGATCCTCATTGACTTTTAATATTGCTTGGTCAACATCCTCGGGCTTAAAAGATATGTATATTTGGGTGTCATCTGCATAAATATGGTATCTACAATGAGTTATGTGTCTTGTTATATCCGCAGAATACAACGCGAACAATATAGGTCCTAATATAGAACCTTGAGGCACGCCTCTATCTATGGCCATTTTGTCAGATTCCACAGAAGAACCATTGCTAGAGTTAAGTTTAACACACTGATAGCGGCCAGTCAGATAACTGTGAAACCACCGCAGGGCCTGACAGTCAAATCCATAATAGCTTAATTTGGACAGTAGTAAATTTATATTTAAAGATTCAAATGCCCTGGAAAAATCTAATAAGACCAGTAGAGTGCACATACCTTGGTCTTGAGCATGAAGTATATTATCTGTCACATCAAGGAGGGCCGTTGTGGTACCACGTCCCTTCCTAAAACCAGACTGAAGCTCCGGTAAAATTTTATTTTCTTCGAGGAAGTCATTCAATTGAGCGGCGACAGCTTTTTCGAGGATTTTGGATAGACATGGCAGTATACTAATGGGCCTTAGGTCTTTTAGATCAACTGGGTGAGGGATCTTAGGCAGAGGCAGTACGGTAGCTAATTTCCATAAATCCGGGTATGTTTGGGATGTAATAGACAGATTGATAATATTTTTGATATTATCTATTGTATAAGGAAAGGTCTTAATTAGCATGTCTAGACTAATCAAATCACAACCTACTGCATTTGATTTTAAACTGTGAATTATTTTGACTATTTGTTCTAAACTAATAGGTTTCAGATGAAAAACTGAGTCAGAAAAACGATGGAATTCGAAATAAGTTAACTGTGAAATAGATACATCTGAGCTACCTGGTATATTCAAAAAATAATTATTTATTACATCAGGATCATTAAAAAACAAAGGTATGTCACTCTTCTTCTGGGGCAAAATTGTGTTTTTTAGATTTTTCCATAATAATTTTGGGTTGTGAATTTTACTATTGACATGATATTTAAAGTAAGCTATTTTTTCGAAAAATAGTGCTTGATTTACTAAAGATTTTAAAGATTTGTAGTATAGATTTGAACTGTCTGGTCTTTTTTTCTTTTTTTTGTGGTAGTCTGCTAGAGCCTCATCTCGCAATCTCATCATGAGCCTGACCGTATCTGTGATCCAAGGTAGAGATTGATCCTTGACTTTGATGGTCTTCACTGGTGCATGATGGTCATATACTGTCAATACACACTCATTAAAGGTACCAACCATGTCATTAACACAGTCGGCTCTAGATATGAGATCCCACCGTATATTCTGTAGATCATTGTTAAATTTTTCTGCACAAATGCTTTTTAAGGGCCTATATTTAATAATTTGAGGTAAATGTTTTTTGCATTTAATGTTTAACTCACAGATTATTAGGCAATGACCACAAACGGAACCAACGTGATCCAAGGTGACATTATTTACTTTATGATCCGTACATACAATGTCAATGAGAGATTGGCTATTCAGTGTAAAATGAGTCGGTTCAGATACCACCTGCGATAGATTAAAACAAGATATGAAATTATTGAATGTAGTGGTCCTCGAATCTTGTGAATGTAATAAGTTAATATTAAAATCACCCAGTAATATTAGATTATCATAATTGGGAATGGAACTAATAGTGTCCGAAAGTGCATCAAAGAATAAATCCATATTCATCCAATTTGGACGGTATGCAGTGCCAATAATAAGCTTCTTTCCGTTAAGGGTCAACGCGAGCCACAATATTTATTGTGTGTCTGACTAAATTAATCTATTGGCTGCTATTATATTATTAATATAACTAGGTGCTGTCGATATTGTAGGATTTACTACTATATTAGTATTTGAAGAATATTTACCGGACAAGTGCGAGTCGGACTAGCCCACCGAGGGTACCGTACAAAATTGTTGGTACTTAAATAAATACTATATTTGAGTGTAAAGTTGTAAAGTTTTGAGACATTTCCTTATACTAAGACGATACTACTAGCCTAATTTCATAGTTCTAGCACAGAATTATGTCAACGGAAGGTACCCTATAAATTTTGATTCCTTTGAGAGTGTCGAAATATGCGTTTTGCGGCATAAACGGCATTTTTTTACTTTAACTTATAACTTTGATTTTTTTCACTGTTTCAAAGGTCTGTTGACCTTTTCAACTTGATACCTCTATGCACACGTTCCCGAGATAAAGGGTCTTAACAAACAGACAGAGAGACGGAAAACAAAGTGATAAGGGTTCCATTTTTCCTTTTGCGGTACGGAACCCTAAACACCGAGTGTAATAGTAAAGACAGATATTATAATTATATTTCATAGACAGAGTTTTATATTATTTGGGTATGGATATTATTTGGGTATGGATACACCAGCACACACGAAAGCATATAAAAAGCAAGACAGTTCACAATAATAGAAGGAGAAGAATATAGATCTACTACACGAATAGAGGAATGAAAATAAGATACACTAAACAGTAGTTGGAAAGTTAAAGCGGAAGCAAAGATCATAATGATTCGATAGCAAACGTTGTATCGCGCCGCGGCTCGAGAACAAGTGAAGGCGAGCGCGGCGGGTGAGGCGTGCGGCGGGGGTCCGCTGTCGAACCGGTCCGGCCGACCGGCAACGAGCGCCCGCGCATACCACTCACAACAAAATTATCTATATGCACAAAAATTTGCACGGACAAATTTGTACAAACACAATAATAAAATTTTAAGTTATACTAATAAAACATAACAGATATATAAAAGGTATTTAGTTTTAGATTTTATAAACAATATGGTAAATATTCACGAACATTATTTAATCTATTTTTAATAACATAAAACATAAATTTAAATAAACTAAGTGGCAGTATTATAAAATTCTAATATAATAACTAAAGTTACGCCACATCACCCCCCTCCAGAGACCGTCCTACGGGCGATAATAATCTGGAAAACGGACTGTTCGTCCCGACCGTGTCTTTTTGTCTACACATTTTTCATCATTTTGAGGTATGTTAGTACTCACTGGAAGTTGATGCGTAGTAGTATTAGCGGTCTGCTCCGACATGATGTAAGCGAGTTTAAGGCGATCTATAGTTACTGTCACTGGTTTACCGTTGATACTGACTTTAAAAACTTTTTCACCCCTCTTAATGACCTCATATGGTCCAGTATAAGCTGGTTGTAAAGAGCCACGTACAGTGTCATCCCTTAGAAATACATGAGTGGCGTTAGGTAAATCATTGTAAATGAAAACTGATTGCTTAGTGTGGCGAGACGCCGGCGTTGGTTGGAGATTTCTAGCAAAATTACGTAACCGCGCCGTGTATTCAGTCAAGTCTGTAGTGCCTTCACCACAGGTGACAAAAAACTCGCCTGGCAAGCGCAAAGCTTCGCCGTACAACAACTCGGCTGATGAGGCTTTGAGATCATCTTTAAATGCGCTTCTTATGCCTAAAAGCACTAGTGGAAGAGCTTCCACCCAATTACTGTTTTGATGGCAGATAATAGCAGCTTTTAATTGCCTGTGGAATCTCTCCACTAGGCCATTGCACGCTGGATGATAAGCAGTGGTTCTTTTACGTCGGAAGCCTGCAATGCATGCTAGGGTCCCGAAAAGAGCTGATTCAAACTGGCGTCCACGGTCAGTAACGATATCCGTGGGACATCCAAATCTGGCTATCCACCCATACAAGAAACCTTTTGCCACTGTTTCGGCAGTAATATCTGGGAGTGGTATTACCTCCGGCCAACGAGTAAAACGGTCGACTGCCGTGAGGCAATAACGATATCCCTGAGAAACTGGGAGAGGACCCACCAGATCAATGTGAATATTCCTGAACCTTGCGGAGGGCAGCTTATAAGTTCCTAACGGAGATGAAACGTGCCTAGTGACCTTTGCTTTTTGACACGGAATGCACGATCGAACCCACTCCCGACAATCTTTTTTCATGTTGGGCCAAACGAAACGTTCAGAAACTAATTTAAACGTGGCATTAGTACCTGGATGACTAAGAGAATGCAGACTTTCGAAAATTTTTCTTCGGAGAAGTGCTGGTATAAATGGTCTGAGTGTACCATCCCTATCATCACAGTATAATTCCGACTGACATCCAGGTATAGCTACTTTCCTCAATCGTAAAGATGACTCGGCATTTAACATCTCACTTCGCAGCTCAGCGTCGTCTTCCTGGGCTTTGGCAAGGCTGGTGAAGTCTACCGGCTGACTGATCTCATCAATTCTCGACAGCGTATCCGCGACAATATTGTCCTTACCAGAGATGTGCCTTATGTCTGTAGAGAATTGCGAGATATAGTCCAGGTGCCTAAACTGTCGAGGAGAACACTTATCTTTACGATTGTGAAAAGCAAAACAGAGTGGTTTGTGGTCGGTATAAATAATAAAGTCCCTTGCCTCAACCATATGTCTAAAATATTTTATAGCCTCGTATACAGCAAGGAGCTCCCGATCATATGGCGAGTATTTTTGCTGTGCTGGACTCAGTTTTCGGGAGAAAAACGCCAACGGCTGCCACGCGTCTTGGTCAAACTGTTGCAGGACAGCTCCCATTGCAGTATCTGACGCATCTGTGACAACCGCTAATTTGGTATCGCTACTTGGGTGTGCTAGCAGCGTTGCCTGACATAAACTTTGCTTGCAGGCGTCAAAGGCATCTCGCTCACTCTGAGTAAAATTAACCGGATGGGAACCTTTTACTGAACCACACAACAAGGCATTCAGTGGGGCTTGGCACTCAGCTGCCGCTGGAATAAACCTACGGTAAAAATTTAACATACCAAGGAATCTGCGAAGCTCTTTAACGGTTTTAGGGGTTGGAAAATTAGAAATAGCATTTACCTTCTCAGGTAAAGGTTTCGTACCCTGAGCGGATATATTGTAGCCCAAGAAACTAACTTCGGACACTCCAAACACACATTTTGCTACGTTAATGACCATGCCATAATTTTGCAACCTTGTGAAAACTTCACGCAGATGAGCCTCATGTGTTATAGGATCTGGGGAGAAGATCAAAAAATCGTCAATATACCCGTATACGAAAGAATCCAAGCCACGCAGCATTTCATCGACAAAACGCTGAAAAGATTGTGCTGCGTTGCGGAGGCCAAATGTCATATAGGGAAACTCATATAACCCGAAGGGTGTGGTAATAGCCGTTTTTGGAATATCCGCAGGATTTACCGGGATTTGGTTAAAAGCTTTTTCAAGGTCAATGGTTGAGAACACAGTGCACCCTGAAATATTGTGCGCGAAATCCTGAATATGGCGGATAGGGTACCTGTCAGGTATTGTTCGAGCATTGAGCGCTCGGTAGTCGCCACACGGTCGCCAACCATTATTTTTCTTTGGTGCTAGATGCAAAGGAGATGACCATGGAGAATCAGAAACCCTGGCGGTTCCGTTTTGTAACATACCTGCAAACTCCTCCTTTGCGATCTTCAGCTTATCTGGTGCCAATCTACGGGGTGTTGAAGAAACTGGCGGTCCGGGTGTGGTCTTAATGTGGTGCACGGTATTATGTTTAATAAATTTAGGTACACCAGCGGGGCGTGTTATATCAGGGAAATCCTTTAGAATTTCATGATATCTAGTATTACCTGTCACTACCTTGACTGACGAAATATTTTCGGAAGATGTCACAGGCAAAGCCGTGGTCGAGAGCCTAGTCTCGTTATCGACAAGACGTTGGTTTCTGCAATCAACCATCAAATTATAAAAGCACAAAAAATCTACGCCTATTATTGCTTTGGTTACGTCGGCTACTATAAATCTCCAAGCAAAGTCGCGGCGCAGCCCTAGGTTTAGTACTAAGTGAACATACCCGTAAGTATTAATTGTTGTTCCGTTCGCCGCGCATAATGTATAATCGGTTTTTGATCTACGCTGTTTTAGTTTGCTACGAGGGAAAACACAGAGATCGCTGCCAGTATCAACGAGAAACTGCATCTTAGACTTACCGTCAGTTACAAATAGGCGACCGGAACTAGGGCAATCGCTTGTCGCCATTATCGACCGCCCGCTTTGTTTTCCGATGGCTTAAAATCACACGGTTTAATGCACTTGTGTGCTTTATTAGCAAACTTCCAGTGGTACCAACACATAGGATGTTTATTAAAATGGGAATTAGAACGGGTACGTGAGTTAGACCGAGAGCGCGATGGTGTTCTGCTTCTGGAACTGGATCGACTTCTCTCGTTGAGTTTGACGTGCATCCGGTCCAGCTGTTTCCGTAATTCAGCTATTTCTCTGGCCATGGAATCCATAGATGAACCCGGAGATGGAGCGTAGGCCGCAGCAACATGGGGAGACAAAGGGGCTATCTCGCTTACTTTATCAGCCAGATCACCTAGCACTTCCAGGCTTTTCGATGGTTGCGCTGCTAACACCGTTTGGATATTGGTGGGTAATCTACTACTCCAAATAGTTCTCACGAAATCTTCCGGTACATTGGCTCCAGCTAAGCTTTGTAGGTGTCGAAGAAATTGAGAAGGCTTCCTATCTCCTAATTCTTCATGCATCAGCAGTTGCTTAACTCTCTTCTCCTGCGATGCAGTAAACCTTTTGATGATTTCAGCCTTCAACTTTGCATATTTTTCATTTTCAGGTGGCGCAATTATAAGGTCTCTCACTTCTCTAGAATATTGATGCTCGAGGTTGCTAACTACGTAGTTGAATTTCGTAATATCAGATGTAACTCCGGATAATGCAAATTGACCTTCAATTTGTGCGAACCAAAATTCAGGGTCTTCCGGCCAAAACGGTGGAATTCGAACTCCAACTCGACACAATTCTTGATTGGCGGGTAGACTTCCGGTAGGCGCGGCCGCATTGCTCCGCGCTGTTTCAGCATTCTCAACTCGTGGTGTAGACATATTTTTCAATTGTGTTCTTCTTCAGGTCACCAGTATGGATACGTACGTCTTGGTTGTAGGTTTTCCTTCGTGAATAATATAGTCCAACTGTGCGAAACTTATTTATTGCACCAGCACACACGAAAGCATATAAAAAGCAAGACAGTTCACAATAATAGAAGGAGAAGAATATAGAACTACTACACGAATAGAGGAATGAAAATAAGATACACTAAACAGTAGTTGGAAAGTTAAAGCTGAAGCAAAGATCATAATGATTCGATAGCAAACGTTGTATCGCGCCGCGGCTCGAGAACAAGTGAAGGCGAGCGCGGCGGGTGAGGCGTGCGGCGGGGGTCCGCTGTCGAACCGGTCCGGCCGACCGGCAACGAGCGCCCGCGCATACCACTCACAACAAAATTATCTATATGCACAAAAATTTGCACGGACAAATTTGTACAAACACAATAATAAAATTTTAAGTTATACTAATAAAACATAACAGATATATAAAAGGTATTTAGTTTTAGATTTTATAAACAATATGGTAAATATTCACGAACATTATTTAATCTATTTTTAATAACATAAAACATAAATTTAAATAAACTAAGTGGCAGTATTATAAAATTCTAATATAATAACTAAAGTTACGCCACATGGGCGAAAATCAAAATTTACATTTTTGATTTATTCTTTATGTAGAACATTATTAAATTACCTTTTAGACGAGTTCGCCTTAATGTACAGATGAAGACACATCTGATCAATATACGTTGACCTTGAGACCGCCTTTATAACTTCCGTAATAAAAGCTGTTTTCGTGGATCAACTGTTTAACTTGATGTGTTGTCGTGTGTACATTTGTCACGAAACGCCGTAAATATTCGAAGACTCTTAAGAATATTGATTTACAATCATTCGTTTCGAAACCGGAAAGTCTCTTGAGGATTTGAAATGTAATACAATAGGAATATTTATTTTGTAATTACATTTCTTATATTTTGCATCCATTAATTTTAAAGCCAAGTTCATTATGTTGATTAGGTACGTTTTTTTAGGAAACGTAATTTAGTAGTATTTTCATTATCTTGAAGAACTTTAGTTAGTTTCATCATTCATTTGGCACAACGAAACTAAATAATAAAAATTTGGTCAACAGATCAGCTAACCTAACTTACATGTGGCAAATTATGGGTTCAATTATAAAATGTTTACGTTATTACGTAATTAAGTACCTTGTCCATCAGCCATTTTTGATGTCCCCACTGCTGGGGCACAGGCCTTCCTTATGGGTGGTAAGGAGGATGGGCCATAACCCACCACGCGGGCTCAATGCGGATTGGTGGGTGTTAACGACTGCAAATGCAGCCGGGACCAACGGCTTAACGTGCCTTCCGAAGCACGGAGGAGCTCGAGATAATACATTTTTGGTCACCCATCCCATGACCGACCCTTGCGAACGTTGCTTAACTTCCGCAATCTCTGGGCCAGGCGCCAAACCACTGCGCCACCGAGCTACCTTGCGCGACCGAGCTACCTGCGCCACCGAGCTACCTATACAATTAAGTACCTATACAATACTAAATAATATACTAGAAAAAATACGACTTGCACCAGATCACTACTCAGACGGGAAACGAACCCGCGACCTACCTATATAGTAAGTACCTATATTGAGCATAATAAATGTTTTTATTATAATCGACGATACTCGGCGTAATATTTCTTGATTTCGTAATCGCTTTTCGCCACTTTATGTGTACGCACGCTGAGTGGAATTTAGCGATCGTCTCAGACGAATTGATATTTTTCATGAGTCCTTCTTCTTAAGGACTGCCATTTATATCTTGGGGGCTGCAATTTATAGCCCTCATTTATCATTTCATCGAGTATTTCCTATATCATGGCGTAACCAAGGAAGCCAAGAGAACCCCTCACTTTTATTATTTCCCTGCTTTTTAAGATTTATTAAAACTTTTATGAAATTCATGTTCAATCTAGTCCTTGCTCGAATTATTGACATTTTGATGATTTATCTAACCTTCATTGTAACAAGGAAAAACGTCCGTGTCACACGAAGTTTTATTGAAGCTTAGCTTTCATTTTTTCAGAAAAGATCTTTTCGAATTTCAATGTCGATCTTTTTCAATAATGTAGTTGAACTGACGACGAAAACAAAAGAAAACTGGGAGTAAGGTGTTTTTTAAAAATAATATACAGTCACAGAAATAACTATCGACATTTTTTTATTATGAAATAAGCACAGACCATACAACAAGTACTTCTAGGACATAGGTTAGGTAGGTATATGAAGTAGGCCTTCTTCAAGTTGTGTACTAATAAAACCGATATTATTGTGATTTATATTTTTCAGGCTCTAGTTCGCTGATATAAATAATAAAATTGTAGCATTTACAATCATCCAATATTCTAATTCAACCTATTACCTAACCAATACAATGATTAACAGTGCTAAACTATTCATAGTGCGTCTGAAAAGAAAACGGTGGTACAGTTGAGCGAGTGTCAGTGAAGTGCAGTGATGACAGTCGCAGCATGACCACTTGGATGGCGCTGTTCGGGCTGGTGTGGCTGTTGCGAGTGCGCGGGTCGCTGTGCGGCTGCGCAGCGTGCAAGCGCGCGCGCCACGCGCAGGAGGGGCCCGGTGACGTCACTCCTCGCGCGCCTAGCCCTGACGAGCGCGCCCCGTTCGACGTCATCGCTTTGGAGAACTATACGCGAGACGTCACAGTCCAGACGGACTTCGATGATGATGAGATCGAAGACCTGGATAAGATCGAACTGCAGATTACAGAGGAGTGTAAGTATTTAATCACTATTTTAGTAGCTTTAGCAAATACGCGCAGGAGGGCCCCGGTGACGTCACTCCACGCGCGCCAAATCCTGACGACTGCGCCCCGTTCGACGTCATCGCTTTGGAGAACTATACGCAAGACATCACAGTCTAGACGGACTCGATGATGACGCGATCGAAGACCTGGATAAGATTGAACTACAGATTACAGAGAAGTGTAAGTATTTAATCACTATTTTATAGTAGCTTTAGGAAATACGCGCAGAAGGACCCGGGTGATGTCACTCCTCGTGCGCCTATATCCCTGACAAGCGCGCCCCGTTCGACGTCATCACTTTGGAGAACTATACGCGAGACGTCACCGTCCAGATGGACTTCGATGATGACGAGATCGAAGACCAGGATAAGATCGAACTGCAGATTACAGGAGAGTGTTAGTATTTAATCACTATTTTATAGCAGATTTAGGAAATACGTGACATCGCTATGGAGAACTATACGCAAGACGTCACAGTCTAGGCGAAGGTGTTATTATGTTAGTAGTGAATGGTGTAGAATAATATAACATCGTCGTCGTTGAGCTAGCATCTAACACATTTAAATTCTGATGCTATAAAGTAATTTTTTCTTCATTTATCTGTTTAAATTAACCAGACAAAACACAAAGTTATGAACTATTTACAATAAGAAAAAAATTAAACTTTTCTGAATAAAAAGCGAAATTAAAAAAGCAAAATGGAACAATTCTCAAATTAAACAAGTTCATAAAAACTTTTTATTGTGCTTATTCCGCAAATTGTTTGAGGCAACGAAATATTATGGAGGGTAATGAGGGAAAGGGAATTATACTATCATGTTTTTTCCCGGGCTTTGTAAGTCTACTTTTGTATATTGCTTTATTTCCAAGCTTCCTAATCTACCTAATATCCGAGGAGAAAAGCTCTTTGTGTATTGTACCACTTTATGATATAAATTGTTCCCTTTTATTTTTGTTAGTGGACGTTTCATGTCACCGTTGCTGGGGCTTTGAACTTAAAAATCTATTTAACTTAAGCTGATGTGATCTGAGAATATAATTTGCAATACATTTTCAAGACAAACTAGTTATATTTAATTAACAAACTATTTAATAGTTCGCATGTGGAATCCTTAAATGACACCTGTAAACTACGGGAATAATTTACCTACCAGATAGTCCACTTGAGATAAAAATAATACATATACGTCTGACTGATGACTGATATTACTGAAATCAAAAAAGGATGCTCATTTCTAACCCTGTCAAAATGTAACCCGTCTTTTGGTCTCTATTCAAAATGTACAATTAATTTTATTCTATGGAAGAAGTAATCAAGAGCATCACTGTATTATACCTATAATTTCCGGAGTCATCGAACTCAATGATAATTAATTACAGACATTAAAATGTTCATACATTTTTATTACTTACAAGATGTAGTTATAGGTACTTATACATTATTCCCAGATAAATATTTAAATTGCTGTCAAATTATTCATAGAGGATATCCGCAATAACAAAGCCCGCATCGGCATCGATAAAATTCGGTTTTTCAATAATAATTGTCTCAATTTTCTTTTTCGTGTTTTACGCGGAGTTGACCGTTGATTGTATTCATTGCATAAATTTAAATATGTAATTTACATTGTAGGACTGTTAGGTATGGTGCCAACAACTCAACTGGTTATGTAAGTTCAATGTTACCGACTGACTGCATGAAATATTTTTTTGTAGTTGAAACACGAATTTTATTCTGGGAGCTATTGTCTAATTTCAAAATCTATCGCTATCGCTTTCAGTATTGTTTTACATTGATGCTTCTTTTTGGCACAATTAAAAACTTACCAAAGAAATGTAGCAATGTGTCGCATCCATCAGTCAAAAGAAAGTGATTGCGATAGATTTTGAAAATTAGACAATAAGTAGGGTGGTTATTCCGAACTTCTAAGTCTAATTCCTATATTTAAATGGTATTTTTCTATTTGGGCCTGGGAATCCCTGGTCCTTCGTTGTTTCTGATTTCTATTGCACAAATAAAATATATTAGTGTAATTAAGTATTTACCTAGAAATACTTATTTAACCCATGTCTTTTGTAGATAGATAGATAGATAAAAAGTTTATTTGCTAAAACACACACATTCATACAAATAACAATACATAGGTAGGTACATTAAGTGAATAACTCATAAAAAGAAAAAAGGACAAACAAAATGGACATATAAAAGAGATAATCAAAAGAAGGCATGCATGTGTGTGCAGCAGCAAGAAGGGTCCAGTCTCGGTGTGTGAATTTTGCCTTTCGGCAAAACACCGATTTTCAGCCATCACCCAGATGAAACGCGGGTACCAGCAGCTGCGCTCGGTCGGGAACAAAGTGTGTGTGTGCTTGTGTGTGTGTGTGTGTGTGTGTGTGTGTGTGTGTGTGTGTGCGTGTATGTGCGCTAGTGTGTGTGAGTGCACTGTGTGTGTAAAAATATAAATATAAGACTGGCATTGCAATAATAATAAACAATAACAAATATAAAATATATATATAATCAAATAATAATGGAAATATTCAATAAATTAATTGACAATTGGAATTAAGAAACCAAAGTAAAATAATAATTAGTAATTCGGGTGCAAACCTACAGAGTACAGACATAGACTCGGGTCCACGCGCCGCCAAAATCATCCAGATTACCACCCAGTCGGAATACCTAACTTTTGTAGCGTAAGTAAATGTATGATCAGTTTTCGTTTGAAAGTATATTTAGAAGTTAGGTTCCGAATAGGTGGCGGCAAATCATTCCAGCACTTGGTGGCTTGGAACCGAAAGCTGCCCCGGAATGCTATCGTACGATGATGATGGTTAGCGAGCGGCTTCCGCAACAATCTAAATCCATATCTGTCACCAAGCGGAGTGAACTTGAGCTTATCAAATAAATATTCAGGTCTTTTGTACTTTTTCACGTCAAACATGAGACATAACAGGTGCATTCGTCTACGCATCTCCATTCTCAGAATTGACGCTGAATTGAGATAGGGTGAGATATGTGTTCGAGGAGGTACGTTAAAACAAAACCGGCAACAAGCATTTTGAACCCGCTGAATAAGTTTTTGCGTTCTAGACAATAAACGAGGTCCCACCACAATATCCCCATAATTGAGTCTTGACAGAATCAAGGACTCACAAAGCATTACGCGTGATTTTTCACTGAGATATTTACGTATCCTATACAACACTTTCAAGCGATACATACAGCCCCTCACTAAACCCAATACATGGGTTTCAAAGCGTAGCTGTTCATCGAAGATTATACCAAGATTCCGAGCTTCAGATACTCTCTCCGAATTTTGATTGTTTAAACAAAGCGCAGGATTGAAGTTTTTCATTTGTTGTATCTGCGCTTTAGTTCCCATAATTAAATATTTTGATTTGGTTGGGTTTAGAAGGAGACCATTATCAGCCGACCATTGAGCGATCCTCTGTAGGTCACTATTGATCTTTCGCACAGTGTCAGGAGTATTGGCAGGTTTACCAGAGATGTACAGTTGGACGTCATCAGCATAGCAGTGGTATCTGCAGTTTTGTAAAACCTTAGGGAGATCTGCGCTGTATATAATAAAAAGTAATGGACCCAGAATTGATCCCTGGGGTACTCCACATGTCACAGGTTTAGGATCAGATAGCTTAGCATCTCCACTATTCCCACAAGTCAGTTTTACTGATTGGAACCGTTGGGACAAATAACTTTTAAACCACCGAAGTGACGAGTCATCCAAACCATAATACCTAAGCTTGGCCAGTAGCAGCTCTTTATTGATGCTGTCAAATGCGCGAGAAAAATCCAGCAGTACAAGGATAGTGCCATTACCAACATCTTGCTCTGACAGAATATTGTCAACAACATCTAAAAGAGCAGTAGACGTGCCACGGTTTCGACGAAACCCTGACTGATGCACTGGTAGTATGTTGTTTCCTTCCATGTATTTCATAAGTTGCATATATACAGCTTTTTCTAAAATCTTTGATAGGAACGGCAGAATGCTAATCGGTCGTAAGTCGTTAAGGTTGACAGGGCGATCAATTTTAGGCAGCGGTGTAACCATCGCATGCTTCCACTGTACAGGGAAAACACCAGAAATAATGGAGGTGTTGATAATAGCAGTGATAGTTGTCAGCGTGCAGGGCAAAGTCAAAAGTATCATATCTCTGCTAAAACCATCCGACCCTGATGCGTTTGATTTAACTGATAATATGAAATCAGCCACCTCTTTCTCAGTAACAGGCCGCAGCTGGAAACTAGAACGACTATAGCGCTGCGAGTTGTAAAAGGAGATGCTTGATTGAGGCACTACGCTATTACTTTGAACACTCAAAAAATGCGAATTGATGGCATGCGGATCATTAAAATTTGGAGGTAGGTCTTTGCCCTGACAGGGATCCACCAAAACCTTTTCTTTAAGGTTTTTCCAGTATGACCTGCCATTATGGACCTGAGAATTGATGAAGTGATTGAAAAATGCGCGCTTTTCGGTATCCAAACAGGTTTCTACCGTACTCTGCAAATCTTTCCATGAATTTTTATCCTGGTCTGATTTTGTTTGGCGATACTTAAGAAGAGCCTGATTGCGCAAGTGCATCATATGCCTTAAATTCTCAGTAATCCATGGAAACGATTTATCGGGCTTAATTGAGATATATTTTACCGGAGCATGATGGTTATAGAGGGACAATAAAAGGTTCTCAAATATACCTACCATTTCATCCACCGTAGCGGCAGCAGAGACAGATCTCCAGTCAAGGGCATGCAAATCAGCATTAAATTGATCCATATCTATACTCTTAATGGGCCTATAAGCTCTACAAAGTCTTGGGTATTTAGGTTTTCTCACAGGGAAAGACACATTAACCATAGCATGGCCAAGCAAGCCCGCAATGTGAGACACACATACGTCTTTTACCCGGCAATTAGTACATATTAAGTCGATAAGTGAGTGAGAATCGGCCGTAAAATGTGTCGGTTCAGTTACCACCTGCTCAAGATCCATGTACTCCAAAAATTGCTTTAACTTCACGCTGTTACCGTTAGTCGGATCCAAAAGGTTAATATTGAAGTCCCCTAATAAGACAATAAAGTCATGCCTACCGAAATATGTGACAGACTCCGTCAAGGCATCAAGGAATTTCTCAACATTAACCCACTGTGGCCTATAAGCAGTTCCGATTGCAAAACGAAATCCATTAATTTTAGTTGTGAGCCACATTTGCTCAATATCGGCGTCAGGATGCTTTTCATACCGCACGTGTACCCCAGTCCTAACGTAGAACGCAACCCCGCCACCCCGCCCGCCGCACATATGCAGCGGACGCGGGACCGAGCGCAGTCGGTAGCCGGGCACTGCCGGCGCGCGCGCTTCCTGTCCCGCCGACAACCACGTCTCGTTTATTGCAATAATATCTGCGTCGCATTCCGTGACGCCGATTACGAAATCATCATGGCCCGTGTTAAGTGAGCCTGCATTAAAAAGTGCTAACTTAAGAAATTTCAAAGGCGGCATCTGAACTAGGAATAATAAGTATATTTAATGAAAATGTATTAAAGGTGCATGAAACTAATATAGCGCTAAGCAACAAAACGCAGGCACACAAATACAGCACAACAGTAATTACAGACACAAAAAGAGTCTCTGAACGCGAAATAAGAGTAAATATTATTTGATTTTTATTATGATAATAACAGCATAAAGTCAAAAAATAATAAATGTGCATTAAAATGTAGTCATTGAGATAAATAAAAACAATTGTCAAATAGGAAAATTTAAAAAATAATATTATATCATTTGTATAGACTTGTTTGTTTTGGTATATATATTTGTAAAATATACTGAGTAGAAATACAATGGAATTATATTTAAATACGGGTGTAATGTATGTGTAATGAATAAGTTGTTTGTTCCTTTCCAGTGCGTCCCTGTTAATACTAGACCTTACTACTGCTGCACACAAATACAAAAAACAACTAATAACAACAAACAATGATAGCAAACGAACAGTAAAACAAATAAGGAAAATATTGAGCGCAAACAGCAAATAATTAGCAAAAGCAACAATGAACACCAAATTATTATGAAGTAAGTAACTACGGTAAATATTTATAAAAATATAAAAAATTGACAAAGTGTTGGCTGTGCATAAAATTACTTTAAACAAAACACGTATATGAAATAAAATAACCATTAACAGTGGAACAAAAATATGTAGGCCAAAGCAAAGAGAGAAAAAAGTGAGTAACATATAAAATATTTTTTTAGGCCTTAACAGTTCGAACGGCATCCTCTCCAAAAACCCTAACAAGATCAGCCTCCGTGCGCAGACGATGACGGGGGACGCCCTCCCCAGGGCCCTGCCGCGCAAATACCTTGCCGTCCCTCGTCCACACGAAGCGCCAGTTCTGGTCCCTGCCAATCTGTCGTGCACGGCGGAATAGAACACGATTAGTGCGTGTCAGCCGCTCGTTGACGTAAAACCTGCGTGGCGGGCCAGGAAGTTCGGCACCTTCTGTTGTGATGTTGCGGCGTACACGAGCCGCCTGCAGCAGCTCATCGCGCACCGCACGCTGCACTAGACGGACGACGATGGCTCGCGGCCGGGGTCTCGCATCAGCTTCCAGCAACTGACCAACTCTTGTGGCACAGACGATATCACGTGATTCAAGTTTAATGCCAAGCTTAGTCGCCAGAGTGGTGACGATATTCAGGGGGTTCTCCCCCTTCTGTTCTGGGATACAAGTAAACTCCAGGTCGTTGAGAAGGAGCTCCTGATCACGCTCATTTAGTTCAGCTCTTAACCCTTCTATGATTCCTGTTAAGGCAGTGTCAGCGTCGGGGCTTGTTTGACGACCTTCCAGCTTCTCCACGCGTGTTGCAAGCAGCTGCACCTGGTTTTCATTCGCCGCCACCCGCATCACGATACTAGAGAGTGTCTCGTTAAAAGCTTCAACCCGGATTCGCGTTTCCTGCATCTCCTTACGCAAAAGGCGCATCTCCTCAGTCAGGGCTTGCAGCGCTTTTGCCTGAGCATCATCACGGTCGCTACCCAGGTCACAGTCTATTGGTGGACTTTTCATTGAGGCTCCCCGGTGCGGATTCACTTTTTCATCGAGTCCACGAACCGGAGTATATTGGTTGTCGACCTTTGGCTCCTTATTTTTACACAGTTCACACTTCCACTTTAGTCTATGCTCTCCGATCAAGGTATTACGGAAACGCTGCTCGCTTACATTAGCGCATAAAATGTGATTATATTCACAGCAGATGCTGCAACGTAAGTACTGCCTATCCTTAATTACTTGCATGCAGCCCGAGCAAACTTTCTTTCCAGTGTCCATGATGAGTTTTTATTTACTTGGATATATATATATAAAAAAAACAAATCAAAAAGCAAATTAATTATGCGAGAAAAAAAAAAAAATGAGGCAAAAAGAAAAAAATTGTCTCAAGTCCGTTTCGAACCGAAGATTCTATGCACTCGTTGCTAACACTGCGCCGGTCCCAATTACGCCAAATGCTCGCTGTCGCTAGCGGCAAAATATGCAGTTACTTCGCACTTTTAAGTAAGATCACGTTCGTGCGGCGTGACTAGAGCGATGACTCACGGTGACTAAGCAACGCTCAGCTGATTGTAGCGGTCGAAACGACAGATAAATCCACTGATAACTCCACAATTATAAGACGCACAGACTCGAACCAAACACAAAAATAAGGCTTGTAACTTGAGCAATAAACTGATATAAGTTTCAAGAAGACTCGTGCACTTTTACTATTATTTTGTAAATTTTATAACGGAGCGTAACTAAAACACGTCAAGACACAGCAACTGCGCCCCGCGCTTCTTTTGTATGCAAATTTTAGCTCCAAGAGACCTTATTATAATACAGATAAAGTATACATTCTACATCTAATCAAATATTTTGTCTGCAGCGCACGTCGGCAACTACGACTGCAGTAGGGAACAACACGTCCCGAGTCCGGGAAGTGTGCAGCCAGTATCGGGAAGTTACCAGGTTGGTACAATATAGTAGTTACTAGGTTCGTACAATGTCAATAAGGTGTCATTAAGGTGCTATACTTTTGTTCTTCAAAACTTCTTCAAACAAGTGCACTTACATAGCCGCCCTCACAGTCACAGTAGTTCAGTGTGTTCGTACAATATTAACAAGATGAGAAATACACTTTTCGTTCCTCGAAGCGTCTATCTTTACAGTGACTTTTGAAAGCCAAATCATTAACCAAATTGTAGAGGACCAATGGCACTTTATATCATCTAGTTGCCCTAATTGTCTATAGTTAGGGACAAACAACAACACCTCACCTACATGTTGGGCTTGCTTTTATCGTTTAATGACATTTGAATACTTAGATAAAATTATCAACTAAAATGTTTTTAATTTTGTCTATTTTCGAAATATTTTTTTTTATTGGTTACGTAAAAATAATGATACATTAATGTTCTAGTTTATGAGATATGCAAGAAAAACTAAAAAAACACAAACATTTGGAATAAAAAATAATTTAGGATCAGGAGAAACTATTATTATTTTTCATCTAACTTTTAAAATGGCGGTTATTCTAACAGGAGTGGCGATAGACCTCAACAATTGTGTTTTTGTCGATAAAATTAGGTGTATTTTAAGCCTTTAAATTATCGCTAGTACAAGACAAAAGATATGACTGTGCCTTAATTACCTAAATCAGGTCATCGGGTGAGTAAAAAAATGTAAAGGGTAATGATTAATATTATAACGATAATTTATTACGTCAATTGAAGTTCTTTTAATGTACTTCTGTCTTATTTATCGATAAATTTTGATTAAGAAGTAATAAAACCACTTAACGATCTCAGTGTCCATTCCATGTCAAAGAAAATATGGGATAGTAAATAATAAGTACCTAATATAAAATATTAGACCAATAGTAAGAAAGCCGAAGTTATCGTCTTGGTAACAAAAAAATATCTCAGGAAAATGTCGTCTACTCATAGAGACCTAATTAGACCTAACAACAACGTACGAGAGAAAAAATCCGACAACAACATTAATTAAGGGCCACTTACTTTATTTCTCTGTAAGATACTTATAATTTGTGTTCTCTCATAATTGTTATTACATGACTTTTATATACGTACACGGTAAAAAAGGATTTCTTTAAATAAGAAAGACCAATTTCTTGAAATATTTGGTTATTCTAAAAATATATTTACTTAAGCCAATGCAATATTTTTAAAACAAAAATATAGCTCATCTTTTACTCAGACAATATTTTTCTTAATGATTAAGAGAAATATTTTTGTTTCAAGGCTTATTTAAACTTATATCAATTAAATTGACTTAATTTAAATCAAGAAATGTCCATCTTCTTGCATCAAATTAAAATTATCTGAAATCAACTACAAGTTACTTGAATTTAGATAAACCTTTTTCAAAAAATCATGTTCTTCTATTAAGAGAAAGTTTATTGTTTATATGAAGTATTATTTCTTGTTCTAAGAAATGATTTTGTTCGGCTTATAGAAATTTTGTTTTAAACAGAGAAATACAAAAGTTTCGAAACAACGGAATCATAGTTTTCGATAAACACGATAACATTTTTACTTTGAGAAATTTATCCATACATCATGGTCTGACCCGCGGTGTTAAGATTTTTATCTAGTTCTTTAAGTAGTCGGACTTAATTTTGTTTTGTCAAGCTCAATCGGGTTTGTTTGTTGGTTGCCTCTGGGTGTCGCGTCCTACTTGGAACGGCTTCCAGGACTCCACTCCTCTTTCGAGCACTTTTATTTACATTGATTTTTTGTAGACCGCGCCCACGTTGGTATTTTTGGACAGAAAAGTTAAATCTGTACTTTTTAACGAAGGAAGTCATCGGTGTTCTCCAATTATCTCCACTTAATATACAACAACAACAAAATATACATCTTCATTCAATAGACAAAATCTCAATTTTCCATTTAATTTTTTTCATCAAAAATCAGTAATTACTTAGGCCAACTAAACATTTACTTATGAGTAAAATAATAATTTACTCTAAGTAAGGTTAGTCTACAAGAGATATAGAAGATTTTCGTATCAAGAATACATTTACTTGACTGTACAAAATAACGTTGTCTTGAATGAAACAACACGTGTCTTGGAATAAATGTATTATTCTTGTAACAACTAAATATTTTTAAGAGTATTTTTTACTATTACGAAGAAATTATTGTCTAGCGTCTATAGGGAGAGGATCATTTTCTTAGATTCAATAAATATGTCTTAAGCCAAAGCAATTTGTCTTTTTTTAAGAAATCTGTTTTTACCGTGTATTGGCGGCGACGCGACGTGTTGCTCAACGTAGTGTCCGGTAAAGCTAGGGTTTCCTAGGATGACGGTGCCGTCATATTACGGCCGTAATTTAGCGGCGTAGAACGTTTTCATAGAAAATCATTCGGCTGTGAACTCCCAAATTTACTTAACTTCTGTAAGTATCTTTTCATAATAGTAGATTATACAACAAGTGAAAAAAGAGGGAATTTAGTTCGAGGGACTAAGTTGGATCCCGAGAGCAGCGAAGGATTCTAGAGTTGAATCCCGAGCGTAGCGAGGGATTCAAAAGTAGAATCCTGAGCGAAGCGAGGGATACAAAGGACCGAGATGAAATTTTTTTTTCACGAGTTGTGTACTCTACTTTTTACCATTGACTGCGAGAAAAAAAAAAAGCAGTAGGACCTATAGTATTTATAGTTGTCCATCAGCCATATTTGATGTCCCCACTGTGGGGCACAGGCCTTCCTTATGGGTGGTAAGGAGGACGGGCCATAACCCACCACGCGGGCCCAATGCGGATTGGTGGGTGTTAACGACTGCAAATGCAGCCGGGACCAACGGCTTAACGTGCCTTCTGAAGCACGGTGGAGCTCGAGATAATACAGTTTTGGTCACCCATCCCATGACCGACCCTTGCGAACGTTGCTTAACTTCCGCAATCGCTGGGCCAGGCAGGCGCTAAACCACTGCGCCACCGAGCTTACTAAGAAGGAATCTACATGATCAGTCTGGCATCAGTCCACTTCATCAGTTTGTATAGACTTTGAATTTTTACAGACTGAAGATCGTACGAGACTGATGGAATGGACTGATGCAAGACTGAACAACTAATCTCCCTCAAATATATAAAAAAGAACCCAAATATAAGACACTAAAAAGGACCTAATTGATTTAGCGGGATATTTTTTAGAAAAGAACTTAAAGATAAGACACTTAAAAGAACCTAAATAAAATTGGCGGGATTATTTTTGTCATTTAATTGTAGAACTATAATTTTATCTATGGAATAGCTCCATACTTTCAGCACCTTTTATTTTTTTTGTACACCTAATTCATACGATGCGCGTTTGTTCCAAATTCAAAATATTTTTATTCACTCGGTGAATAAAAACGCGTTTTATTCACTGTTATCAATGAATAAGACGCACTTTTTTGAGCGGCGATGGTAAAAAGGTATTTATCTTGTGCCTACACAGACACACTGCGACTTTTAGCAGCGATGCCAACTCTATACAGTATATAGCGATACAAACGCGATTTCTTTTTAACCGACTTCCAAAAACGGAGGAGGTTCTGTGTTCGTCTGTATATTTGTTTTTTTGTGTATGTCCACCGATTACTCGAAGACGGCTGAACCGATTGAAATGATTCAAATGTATGATTGAAATGATTCCATTAGGTAAACTCCCAAGTTGGTCCCATTTTTTAAAAAATTGAAATCGGTTCAGTACTTTTCAAGTAATCTTGAAAAAAGCACGAAAATAGTATGATTTTGTGTAAACTACCTCGATGATCAGTCGTATAACTTCTTTGTTTATGAACTGAATAAGATAATTATTTTTTTGTTGGAAACGGGATATCTTGAGTGTAGTTCTTGAACCGACTTAAAAAAGGAGGTTCTCAGTTTGACCCGTATGTATACTTATATGTTTCTCCGCGATTAACTCACGTTTGGCTGAGCCGATATTTTACCTACACTACCTAATACAGAGGTACCTTCTGTACACTAAAAATTAAAAAAATAAAAAATTGTTTAAAAAAACAAAAAACCGACTTCAAAAAACCTGCCTCTAAAAAGCAAGAAATAATATTCGTAATAATAAAAACACGTCTATTGAAGTCGGGTGCGGCTTTTAGAATAAAAAAAAGGAATTTGACTCCAGCCCCACCCGACTTCAATAGACGTGTTTTTATTATTACGAATATTATTTCTTGCTTTATAGAGTCAGGTTTTTTGAAGTCGGTTTATTGTGTTTTTAAACAATTTTTTTAGTGTAGATAATCAAGTGCTTGACCGCTATCATAAGCGATATGATAAGACCTACGGTGAAACGCACATGCCTAGAAATAATCTATTTACTCGCGACTTGAAGGCCCCCAGATTGTATACCTCCTATCGGGAAACACAGACTCAGGCAAGGAGTAAGATGCTGTAAATTTTTTGGATATCTTGAGCTTTGTCCACACTTGTATCATTTTGGCGTATCAGATCACCGTATCTTAAGCATACATCGCTAGTTTGGTTGGTGGTACGTTGGAGTAATACTGTATCAAAGAGACGATGTATGACAAAGATACGGTGATCTGATACGCCAAAATGATACAAGTGTGGACAAAGCTTTACATTCAAACGATATTATATCCTCTTACTGCTTTTATTTATCGATTAAACAATGCATATTTTGACTTAATCTTTTTCTTTTATTCAAATTCTACTTAATAGTAATGGATATCATTATTCCGACTGACAATCGTGAATTCGTGAAGTGTCATAACTTTGCTTACCAGATGAGAATAATGGTTTAAAGCCAAGAGCTATTCCAATATTTATTACTAAAAGTAATTCAATGAACATAACTCAAAAATCCAGATTCATGTCCTATTTTATAGGAAAAGTTATGGATTGAGGCGAAAATTTTATATCTTATTAAAGGAATTCACCAAATGATGTAATAAATCTCTAAATGAGTTTTCTTCTTCAATAAGTTAGAATATAAAATAGATTTTAATTACTTTTGACGATGAAGTTAAATGTAGAAATAATTATACCGCACTTCAAGCGGAGTATAGCCTTTATGAAATTTTTCGCAGAAGACCAGAATCGTTCAATATTCCTTGAACATTTTAACCCCAAGAGTTATAACTGCGTCCTCTACAGTTATAAGTGCGTGATCTAAAGGACACAAACTTGCAACTAGGTGTATTATAGTTTAAATAATCATACTTATTTATGTATTTTCCGTTTCATTCAATTCTAGCGGCCGCTCGCTACTTTGTATGTGTATACTTTATTCCAGGTCCCCATACAAACTTCCGTCTTTTTGATAGTCCTTTTCATGCCAAATGTAGGTAGCCTATGTCTTTCCTCATGGAACGATTTATCTCTATCAAAATTCATCAAAATTGGTTCAGTTGTGTAAAAGTTTTAGCTAAATTCATATTCAATTTCATATTTATTTGATTGAATCAGGCGTCACTTGGCGGAAGTCCCAAACCATTTTGAAAAAATAAATAAATGTATGTAGCTTACTTTCGCACACAATATAATGCAAGATGCACCGCCCGCCCGCCCGCAAAAATATGCATAATGCACACTACAAAATATCAGTGCACAATATACCTGCATTTAGCAAGACAGCAACACACCTTGCACCTTCACCAATTAGTATGGGTTTTATTAATGTGAATGGATGAGATAAAAAATATTTTTATGTAATTATTAATTTATATAGGCTAGCATTTTCCGAAACTTTTACCTAGTCTGTTTTATATTTATTTACCTACATCGATTTTTGTCCTACAGTATCCATCGGAATCCGACAACGAATCAGTCTGGGAAACAGCTGAGGTGACTTTGGAGCGAGGGGCAAGTGGTCTCGGCCTCAGCATAGCTGGGGGAGAGACGGGTGGTGACGTCAGCATTACGAGGCTCGCCACAGGGGGCTCGGCCAAAATGGACGGCCGGTTACAAATAGGAGACATTTTGTTACAAGTGAGTGACTCTGTTACTGTCAAATATCAAGTCAGTTTGTTTGTTACGCCTTCACGTTCGTAACTGTTCAACCGATCATCATGAAATTTTAGGTGATAGGTGACAACAGTGTAATGAATCCCAACAAAAACGAACTGCCAGAATTACATATAAATTGAATACATTGTGTTACAAGTTGAGTATTTTTTTTGTAACTACTGAGTACCTAAGACTAATAAAATTAATACCAATATTGGTATATTTTGCCTCTTTGCATACTCATACAACTTCTACGATAGTGTAAATTATTTTTACATTATAATAATTTAATATTGAAAGTAGGTCAACGCAACTACAATAATCCTACTCAAAAGATTTGAATCTTGAATAGTATGGTGTAACTTATCGAGGATACATTTCGAGCCAAAGCTACATTTATTCAGATTTCAAATCAATATTGATTTTGCAACAAACTACGACTCGCAGATATTTTTTTAACTGCTTTTGGATAATGTAGAAAAACATGCGATAAATAAAGTTTAAAAAAATAAACCGCGGAGAAGAGAAATAAAAAATAAAGTAAAATAACAATTCAAAAGTTTTATCACGCTGTTAAAAACTCCTCGTAGAAGTTAGCTAGGTACGACATTACATTATTTTTGCGACTTGGATAAAAATAGTTATGACGGCATTTAATAAATAAGTAAACAAATTTTATTAATTGAAAAATGCAGAGAAACAGTTTATGGGTGATATGCTATTTTGCAATTTAAGCCCTTAAGTTTTCCTATCTTCGTGCAAACCCAATATTTTCACACTAAATACCTATTCAATATCATTTTTCATATTATTGTATAGGTACTATAAAATAAAACTGTTCTATAGCGTTCCTCTTATTGGATTTTTTCTTTCCAAACAGTTTGATGTTTTGAAAATGCTATATTACGTTTAAAATGTTTTATTACTTCCGCTATAAAAGAAACCGCGGAGAAAAGAAATAAAAAATAAAGTAAAATAACAATCCAAAAGTTTTTTATCACGCTGTTAAAAACTCCTCGTAGAAGTTAGCTAGGTACGACATTATTTTTGCGACTTAGCATTTTGTTTAATGAAATTTTATGCAACGTCGGACATTTTGATTTGACAAGACGAAGAAAAGCCCTTGCTGTTGTGATTTGATTTTGCCCAAAAACATTTATTATTTAAGTTAAACAAAAGAGAAAATTCCTTTGTAAGTATAATTACATCATATTTGCTGTTTGATCTTGTAAGATTTGTGTGAATTATGAATTTCACGTCGTTATACCCACGGTGTTGTTATATTTTTGGAATAATAGTCGGCATTTTTCAGCGAGAGCCATAAAGAAGGTCTTCAAGATAACCTCAATAAATTGCCCCTGTATCTCAATGTGAAATATGAAGGAGATATTAAGCTGACGGATGTAATCTGTACACCAACTGATTTATGTTGCCACATTTTAGAGCTTATTTAGATTCTAGTCAGGTTGTAAGGAAATAAACAATTCTAATGGTTTACTACTATTACGAATGTTATTAACCCTAATGGGGTATTTACATTAACATGGGCTGACTTGGCATGCGACTTGGCAGGCGATTTTAGTCGATTAATGCTTTTTATCGACAATCGCTTGTAAAATTGTATCGCCACCTCAAAGAAATTAGGTTTGCAATTAGATTTTACAAGCGATTGTCGATAAAAAACGCTAATTGATCAAAATCGCCTGCCAAGTTGCCTGTCAAATCGACTCATAATAAACATAATTGAATGTTTGGAGATAATTTAAATTGTGGACACAATCAGAATTGTTTTAAAACTAAAACTCATGTTATGATACATTAAAGATAAGTAGGTAAAGCTTAATTTTACACGTTTTTAGGCAACAAAAACAGAGGTTTGCCACAGAACTATAAGAATTTCTAGGAATATTATCAAGCATGGAGACCATAAAACATTAAATCAGGAATCATTTTTTTTTCTGCTAGTACGTTATGAAGGATTTTGAATGTGATGTTGTCGACGTCTAATCTCAACATACAGACTAGCAAATATTTAATATCGCCTCATAGGTACATAAGCTCGTGTAATACATTCATCATCCTCGTATGAAATACCAGATAAAACGGCTGTTTTATTATTTCAAAGACATATTCCCCATTCCGGCAATTCTCCGCACCTCCACATTATGAATTCTTTACATATTTTGTGGAATCTTTTCGGATTGTATTCATTTATCTTTTTTTTATATTTTGTACCGTGCGATGCTTTTTTTCTTTTTTGTGTCTAATTTAAAACAGCGCGCAATAAATTATACGTAACGGGCTGGGCCTTATTTTAATAAATTGTCGTGACAATATTTTATTTATGTATTAAACAGGCAACAACCTTACAAACTAAACATATATTTTATTTTTATTTTATTTATTAGGGACAATACACAGCGCAATTACAAGCATATTTAACAATTGTGTAGCCCAATTACGACTATCCAACGGTTTAACATTTTGATAAGATGTCAAGGATGCACTAGAAATGATACTATCATGATACTATCATTTCTAGTGCATTCTTGACATCTTCGTGCATATCATCATACTGATACTATAATAATTTATTTATTTCAGACATTAGTCCATATTTTGTTAGTAACATTATCTTAATCTATGTTAGTATTGTACATTTTAAATAAATATTGTAATAGCTTCCTATGGGGAGTACTACTAGACTACCTTACATCATTTGCCATTACACTGATTGAGCATACCAGCTCAATCAATCTTTATTCCGAAGTTTTAACACTTTATTGGCGGTTTGCAAGATTGAATCAAAATTGATGATGTCCTTTAGCATTTCGATAGTACCAATTAGCCGGTAAGAGAAGATTTTTGAAAATGCAACCCGTGAAAAGTGAATAAAATTTCAAATGTGTGTTTACTAAATAATTGTACAAAAATGCTACTAATTTTATCATAGAAACGAGGCTGAAAGTTTATTTTGCGTACCTATTTATTAATTTTATTGTAACCCTTGTAACGCATAAATGCGTTTAGAGTTAAGGATGTGATCCCAAAGAGAGGGGAGTTGACAAAGGGTACGAAAATAAGTTACCTTAAGGATCTTTCAAAATGTATTTTAACCGTATTTATGTGAGCGGAAGGTACGCTTATTAAATTATTCACAACATCATAAACCGCCTAAAGATTCAGTTACCTGATTTATTAGTTGGTTTAGGTTGAAGTCGTGACCTTTAAGAGTATCTGACGTTTAAGTAAACGCAGCCTGACCTAAAATTGAGATACCTTTACCTCGTGATTGAGTTAAAATTGCTTAAGTAAATTCATTTAGTACCTATGTGGATTTATTATTATCAGCAAGTCAAACAATATGTTTTTTATGTACAACGGGATAGTGCTTGGCCTTAACCTCATCTGATGTTAAGTGACGATAAGGCCGAAGGTACTAAGGAACTGGCTATCTTACCTCTAACTGCCGGAACACAACCATTTTTAAATTGTTGTTACGGTGATTCTTTTTTTTTTAAAAGGAGGAGGTTCTATGTTCGTCTGTATATTTTTTTTTGTATGTTCACCGATTACTCGAAGACGGCTGGACCGATTGAAATGATTCAAACGTAGGTATTCAATTACATTAGGCAAACTCCCAAGTTGGTCCTTTTTTTAAATTTAGAAATCGGTTGGAAGTACTTTTCAAGTAATTTTGAAAAAAAGCACGAAAATAGTATGATTTTGTGTGAATTACCTCGATGATAATGGTCGTATTACTTCTTTGTTTATGAACTGAATAAGATAATTATTTTTTTGTAGGAAGAGGGATATCTTAAGTGTAGGTTCTTCAACCGACTTAAAAAAGGAGGATCTCAGTTTGACCCGTATGTATGTATGTTTCTCCGCTATTATCTTACGTTTGGCTGAGCCGATTTTTCTACATTATAATATACCTTACATTCAAGGTACGTACACAAAAAAATAAATAAAAAAAAAAAACAAAAAACCGACTTCAAAAAACTATATAAGTACCTCTAAAAAGCAAGAAATAATATTCGTAATAATAAAAATACGTTTATTGAAGTCGGGTGGGGCTGGAGTACAGATTCCTTTTTTTTATTCTAAAAGCCCCACCCGACTTTAGTAGACGTATTTTTATTATTACGATTATTATTTCTTGCTTTTTAGAGGTATATAGGTTTTTGAAGTCGGTTTTTTGTAGATATTGGTGTCGATTCGGTTGGTACAACTAAACTAAATTGACAGGACTAAACTTAATTTTAGCATCCTGTTCTTGTCTTTTCGATGTTGGTCTATATCACTAATGTACCACCTGTAATATCCATGTTTTGAACAAATAAAAATTCTTATTCTTATTCTTATTATTCTTATACCAAAAGAGAAGGATGGAAAACTAAATTTAGTGTAATCCTGTCAATTTAGTTAAGTCGTTGCCAACCGAATCGACACCATTGTCCCCCTTACAAATTTTCCACAATAGGGATGTTGACTAATGAATAAAATAACGAAATAATAATAAAAATCGTAAACATATTAAACTTTTAGAGTAGCTTGTATACCTCTTGGTTTTATATATTGCATATTATTTGTTTTATGACCCTTCAAAGTTGGGTGGACAAGTCCATTTAAAAAGTATAAAATTTATTAAAATAAATGATACCTTTAATTAGTCCGTAAAATGTATAGCAAATTTGTCGAAGAAACCATTTTGATAAACACAAAGTTTAATATAGCTGCTGAACAAATTTCCTATGCGTTGCATACAAACTTGCAAGGCGTGACGTCATAGCGTGCAAGCCATTAGTATGGAGCGTTTTTGATCGAGTCCATTTGTGTGCATTTCACACTGTGATATCTCGGGCAGTTTTCATGCTAGCGAATTAATTCTTTTACCAATGTTTCTTTTTTTGAGAGGTAATTTATGTAACATAAAATAAAAAAAATAGTCAACATCCCTATTGTCGATGAAAGTTTTAGTTTAGTTGACTAGGTAATAATTTTCAAAAAATTGCAAGGAAAGACGTAAACAATTTTTCTCTTTTCTGTCATTTTAAATCGCAATATATCTAATAGATGGCGCCACCGCTGCGAAGCTAGTTGTAAATAAAATTAAACAAATTCTAATGTTTGTTCAGGTAAACGACATTTCGGTAGAAGATGCACCTCACTCCGCAGCAGTGGAAGCGTTACAACAAGCAGGGAATATTGTAAGATTGGTAAGTAAGTGAATATTAAAAAAATCAAAACACTGCATTAATATATTACTATATCAACACTATAAACGCTAGAATCCGTAAAAAAAATATTTTTTTTAAGGCGCGGCCAGTTCACGATCTGATGAAAAGACAGATTTTTGAACTTCCAATGTGAAGCACTGATGTAGGAATTCTACTTGACAAATATTACTGTAGACTGAAAAAGAAACAAAGAAACAAAATAATCTAACAGAATGTTGAAAAATGGCATGGTAACTCTGTAAAAAATCCTGACTAACACCATAAAAACTTATAACAATAAATTTCAAATAGTCAGATTTCGTAATTTTCAAAGACAGTGATATGTTTTTTTATGCAAAAAGGATAGTTTTTTATCGATCTAACACAATTACCGAGTACATTTGAATTAAATGATTCAGCATTTCAGAAATCAATAAAAATGTGCTAAATTTCGTCAAATTTCTGGCGAAGCGTCAAAAAAAGCTATGCAATATTCAATCTTATTCTAAAGACATAGTGAAAGCGTAAATTTCGTGAACCGCCTCGCCTTAATGAATAGTACAACGGTAAATACAACAATACAGTACAATACAATTTATCAACAGTACAGTTTATTGAAATGTAAGTATATTATATAATTCTGTAGATATATATTTATTGGTGTGTATCAATGTATTTTGTATGCATGTAAATATCATTCTTCTTTATTTGTGCCGCATTCGCGTTTATCTGTTTACTGTTGGTTGACTGGTAGAGAATGCTATTAGCATTAAGTCCGCCATTTGTACTTTACTCTATGTATTATTGTACAATAAAGATTTATAAATAAATAAATAAATCTCTTGAATAAACTGAATTAACTGAAACTGAAGCTATTATAGATTGCACTAGACTCGATGATTATTGAGTATTGAGTATTGATTTTTTTTCATAGCGAGTAAGAAGAGCACGAAGGCCAAGGGTAGTGAAGCTATGGAGGGGGGCACGCGGTCTCGGTTTGGGCATAGCGGGTGGAGCGGACGACGCAGCGGGAGGCGGTGGCGTTTTCGTGTCGCATATCGCTGTCGGTGGCGCCGCACACCATGATGGTAGACTAAGATTAGGAGACAAGATTTTAGCTGTAAGAGACGAGGAGGTAAGTGTTTCGATTTGTTTACCCTTCGCTCTCAGCCAATTTATATGTAGATAGCGTATGATTCATGTTTGTTGCAGATTTCTTTCAAATAATAATTTTTGACAGCTATTGTCTACTAAACTATGAAAATATGTGTACAGCAATTATTTTCAGCTAAAGTTACATGTTTAAAAAATCCTTGAATGTGGTAAACGAAGAATATAAAAGGGCTTGTTTGGGATATCCATACCGATTTTTAAATGCAAAAGCCCTTAGGTAAGTTGTTAAATAAAGCAGTTGAACCTTCAGGCACCTTTAGGGTTCTTACTATAAATAGACTATGTTTAAATAAAGCTAAACTAGGGTTTTTACCAAATTTTATATAGACAAATAGAGCTAACAAGGGGTGAGCTGGCTAATGGGGTATTTATTATTTGTAATAACGAGCGCTGTTGACTTTTTATTACAATTTTTTTATTACCAAACAAAATAAAGAACTTTGTAGGCAAGAGACATTCTTCAATCACTTTGTAAATAACAAGTTTCTATCTAGACTAATGTTAGCCACAACAGTACAGTCAGCAACGATAGTCACATAACACTCTAGAACTTTGTCATAGCAACTTTTTTGCGAGTTTTCTCACAGTTTGAAGCATTATTCAAAAAAAGTTGCGGTGACAAAGTACTAAAATGTTACTAGTGACTTTCGCTGCTGACTGTACATACTCCCAAAAATATTATCAAAATCAAATCAAATCAAATCAAAAAATCATTTATTCAGTCTAGGCTGTTACAAGCACTTGTGAATGTCAAAGAAGCTACGCCATCGGTTCGCAAACCCTGAGCGGGAGACCTTGTAACGAGAAGAACCGGCAAGAAACTCGTCAAGGGCTGCTTTTTTCTCCCTGTATATTTCATACAGAGTCGTCAACATTGAAAAATGAGCTCCACATTTAAAGTGAGGTCATTTTCCATCACAATAATTAACAAAAGTTTGTACACAATGGGTAGGTAGGTTGAAATTAAATACCTACTACATATCGGATAGGTAATTGTGAGAGTAAATAACTTTCAACTAGTTGAGAAATCAGTAATCACTATGTCTGCTACTCGAAAGTGCACCTAAGTAGGCAAAATTTACCAAAAAATACTTGAGACAAGACATAAAAAATAACAATAAAAAACGCAATTCTTACAATTCAATATGCGTTAAGATAGGTACTCAGAAGCAGACCCATTCCCACTGGCAGCACCCGTTCACGAGCATGACGCGTGGACCAGCCATCGCTTCGCTCAACCATATTTGAGGGAACGTAACGACCCGCCCCACACGACACCACCGCAGAAATGATTAAAGAGAGCATGACATACTTAGGCTACCCATCCTAAGGCACTGAATCCAAAAGCTTTTCATAGGCCTTTACTTACAAAAACTACTGACTATAGAAAGCAAAATGTTTGCAATAAAAAAAAAAGAGAAATCAAAACAAGGTTTACTTGCCTATTAGTTTTATAAGCGTTAGTTATATAACTTAATAAGCGCACCGCCATTGATAATATCAAAAGCTTAACTTTCAATATGAATTAGGAGATCACAAACACTTTTTCAAGGAAATTTTCCATACATAACTACGAGTAATATCAGGGGGCTTACCATCACCTTTTAGAAAACCATCATGTTTTATGAACGTTTTGTTATAAGCTTACAATAAGATTATTCAAATTCGTACCACAACCTGCACAAAGTAATAATACTTTATTCCTGCCAAAGAACGAATGATGTTGCGAAATTGTCTATTCCCTGCTAGCCATCACTACGCTTATTTGCTATCTACACTTGACACTGGCAGAAATTACTTCCAAGAGGAAAGTAGATTGCCAAAACAAGGGGTTGGCAACTGTCAAAGTGGCGCTAGCATAGCTAGTTCCCAAAACATAATAATTTTATATGGTGTATGGAAGAAAACAATTCCAAATAATATTATGACTCGCTGTATTGTACCAAAATGCTCTGAAATTGGAGTACATCATATTCCCAAAGATAAAAATATTCGTCGGCGTTGGTTAAAGCCATACGCCGTGTCAATTTAATTCCGAAGCCTAGTTAGAGGTTATGTTCAAAACATTTTGTGGACAATGACTATGAAAAAAGCAGTAAATATACAGGTAAGCTGTTTAAATTAATAATGAAATACCAAAAAGTATATATTTTGAAAGATCAGTTATAATAGAAATTCTTTTTTGGAACAATAATAATGTTGACATAATTTTTTGTTCTAGGTGTGGATCATCAACGTAAATACCTTAAGAAAAATGCTGTTCCATCTATTTTTCAATGGAATATACAACCGGTTTCAGAAAAGGCAGTTGCAAGAAAGATAGATTAGAGTCCCGGGTCCTGGAATCTCAGAAAGAAACAGCTTTTTGAAATGCAGATGCCGTCAACATCTCAGTGCTGTGAGGACATAGTGCCGCTTGTAAAAGATAGCAGTGTGTGCATGCTGCATAGACAGTAATGTATCTCATGTGGTTGAATCTGAGATGAATACTACTGTTCCTACTCTTTCATTAGAAAATAAAACAAACCAAGAAACTCAAACTCCACATATAGTTACTAAGAATATTCTCAACTGAGCTTTGCCTTTTACTTGCAGACCAGAAATTGGCTTGTTAAAGGGTACATATCGAAAGGCTTATTGGGTTAACTAAAACATATTTGATATTGCAAAATAATTTTAACCATTTTTATGTGCCCTTAGCATCAAAAATATTTTCAATATGTGTCATGTTGTGTAACTTTAAAGAAGGGATTGTAAATAAAAACTGATTACAATATTATAAACAAGTGTTTTATTGCATTAAGAGGTCTGTCACATTTTTTATAGAAATAAAATATTCCTATGATTAGGTACCTACTTACTAAGATAAATAATGCTTATCATAGTCTTATTAGAGGTGGTAGAGTTGTGTGGCTATTAATATCCAAATAAGTTTCTTCTGATGGTAGCTGCATTGTTGGATCTTCATCATCACCATCAGGACATTCAGGACGCCAGAAATGAAAGTTTTTGTCATAAAGCTCCAACCTGAAATAGGATATGGTTGAACAATTTTTTTCCATATTTTGACTGTAGTTTGCAACCTAAAATTAATACTGCTCGATAAACCAGTTACTGATTGAGTAAAAAACAGCGTCAGTAAAGTAGAATAGAAGATTTAGTACAGAAATAAAAATACCTTAACGACTGCAAATGCAGCCGGGACCAACGGCTTAACGTGCCTTCCGAAGCACGGAGGAGCTCGTGATAATAAATTTTTGGTCAGCCATCCCATGACTGACCCTTGCGAACGTTGCTTAACTTCCGCAATCGCTGGGCCAGGCGCTAAACCACTGCGCCACCGAGCTCCTCCGAAAACAAGTATTTGTTATCAAATAGAAATGAAACATAATAACTATAATATTACATTCACAATGAAGAACAATATGTATAAAAACGTTTCACTTACTGTTTATGACGCAATTTCCAATTTCTAAATAAAATAACTCAAAATAGTTTTGTTTCCGTCGAGAAAAAGCAACTTTTTTAAGACTGCAAAATTTCTCAATATTTGACACAAAAACAATAATGCTAGCTGTCAAAAGACACGTCGTGGTACGGTTTAAGTGAACGATTGAACGATGACGTCACAAAACTTCCAACGGAAACATTATTACAATAATCATACTTTATGAAGGTCGTGGTACGAAATAGCATGGTAAGAATGTTATAATACTGCGCTAAGACATGGCAGTAGGCACCCAGGGCTCTGTCTGTCACTCCGCGCGCGAGTCTGAAGCGCTCGGCGTCCTCTGAGAGGACAAATTTCATACATCAGAAAGAACGATAGAAAGAGAGGCAACTACTAAGTTTGTGAATGTTTTATATCGAAGCAAGCGCTAAGTGACCTGAATTGTACTTTATTGTGTCGGTGCAAGAGTCGCAATTTATTTAAACGATTTTGCGGAGTGCAACTTGTGTACGCTAGTACCTACTATTATCTATTCTGTGGTAATATCAATAAAAACGCAAAGGATCGAGAATATACACATACATACTCAGTATCTATTAAGCACTTACTGTATGTGGCGTCTTTGTTCGGTCACATAAATAGTGGGTGAGGAAAATTTATGTTGTGACGGTGGTGGACTACATACATACTCGTAGTTACCATGTAGGTAACCCCTCCCTATTAAAGGCAACAAGGATTAAGAGACAAGATTTCGGTCAAACATGTGTAGGATAAAGTGTATCCCATAAGATTTAGTTGTAGTGACAGGTTTTTTGTTACGACACGTTTGTAATTAGGGAGACTTTTCCGCATGAAAGGAGGAAGCCACTTGATTGACTTATATCGTACGTACGTACGATGTAAGGGCGCACAATACAAATAGAAAGGGGAATATTTCTCTTACTATTTTGTATTTAATGGAGTCTCGATACAATTAACTGAAGTGGTGTACCCAACTCAAATGATTCGCTGCTTGGTGTGTTGTCACGAACCTACGACCTTAAAATATTGCTAAATTATTTTGTATATAACCCTCATAAATTAAACTCTGCATTAGTCTTTATTGCGATAGGCTTAAGTTTGTAGTCGAGGCTTCAAGTTCTTTAAAATAATTCCCTACCTAAAAAGCTATTTTAATCTCTATTTTGGTGTTTGAATATAGAACACAATTCTACCTAAACTCCTTGTGCAAAGAGTAGTACAAAGAGTAGTAGACAACCTATTTTTGAATGCATCAAGTCTTAATTTAAATGTGTTCGTGTAAGTTACAAGGTACGTGTTAGTTAGGCGTTAATCCAGATTGTAACTACACAAGCACATTTAAACCAGGAAAAAACGCATACAAAAATAGTTTATAACCAATACTAGTTTTTATATTTTTCAGAATGTTATTAAAATTAGTTATTTCGTTGTAATAATTTTTCTTGATTGGCGGCGCTAGTGAAGGCTCGGTGTGCTCTTAAATCTTCCTTTTTCTCGTAGTCATGGTATAAAATACATACAGTAAGCAACCTTTATGCAACTCTTGAACAAAATGGATTTATATCGAGGGCCATGAATCACTCGCCTTAAATCCGTCCTTTATTCACTAATTGCATAAATATAATTATACAATTCATTCTCCTTTTTTTATTTTAAATCACATTTACAATTTAATTTCATACAAGGATGGTGTCTCGGGTTTTCCTGTTTTTGTTAAAATATTTTCATATCATAGCTTAAAAATTCTAAACTTAATTACTTATAGCTTTTGCTGATATGTCTTACGTCATAAATTATGACTTAACGAATCTAGGGCACACCATGTTATAGCCGTAGGCGGATCAAGATAATATAAAAAAATATTTTCTGCTAATTCATCGGTATGAAAACTGTTTATTTCTAAATAATTATTTATATAAACATTATCAACTATATATTTTGCTAAATTAGTTGAGGTTAGTTACATAAATTATAGTTAAAGCAGTTTAATTTGTCAAGTACGTGTAATGTTTCGCATTTCAGTGTTAATTAGCCACATAACACACTGTGTAGGTAGCAAGCGTGTTAAATGTGTATTGTTAAATTTCATAGTATTTAAACGGAGGCTGAAAAATATAAAAATGTGAACTTGCTTTAGGATTTTGGAGATTCAGTATCTATTTAGTTACACTTTGAATATTTTTTTATTCTTTTTTCTGTCAATGTTATTCCTACTTTATTGTCCTGTATCAAAAGTTTAGCAGTGATTTAATTTAGGGTTCACCAATATTGGGTCACCTTGCTCCGTGCTCTACTATAGCTTTATCTTTTTCTGTCTTTATATAGCTATGATACCACTCAGCGATGACCGGCTCCCCAATGCTGGAGAGCACGGAAGCAACCACTTTCTCGCTCTTCTTAACGAAGTTCTGTTACCATGTTAGGTACCAAAAGGGATAGAGCTAAAAATGAGACGCCAGGCGGCAGAATGTAGCTTTCCCACAGCCTGTTTGTAAATAGCCCTGCTTTTTTTTCTAAAATGAATCATATTTACAGGGCATAGAGACTTCATTAGTGGGTGCTACACACGCTCAGGCTGTGTCAGCATTACGTAGCACAGGAGAACAAGTGACCCTGGTGGTTCTACCAGCAGGGTCAATACCAGCAGTGGCACGGACAGCGCCTCTTTACTCCAGTAAGTACAAATGAAACCACGACCTTGCAGTGTCTACATTTCGCCTAACGTTACACTGGGGAACAAGGACCTTGGTTGTTCTACCTGCAAGGTTCATACTGCAGGCAACATGGAAAGTTGCGCGCTGTTGCATTCCATTTAGTACGATTCAAACCACTCAAAGTTATGTCTTCATTTCGCAACATAGAGGTAACTGGTGCACATAGCCCGCTTTCTTCCACTAAGTACAAATGAAACCATAACAGGTATGCAGTTCTGAATAACGTTACACAGTGGAACATTATTGTGACTATTTTTTCTAATTAATTAATTTTGTAAAATTGTAATTCTTTGATTATTTTGTTTTCTGAAAATAAAATAATAAAAATAATAAAAAATATAAATAGAATGAAATGATTTCACTTTTTCATAACATATTTTTTACAATCGCTATGTAATTGAATGAGTGTTTATCCATTTTATTAACAAAGTAATTATTATATATTATATAAGTAAGTATGTTTTAGAGATTGAACAATGTAAAAAAAATTGTTACTCTTTTAGGTACAGATGATCGCCGATCATCACTCACTAGTCAGCGATAATGGTGACTACTAGAACATACTGACTAATCAGTGATTCGATATTCATAATATAGATTTACCGCAGTGCGGAGAATAGAAAATTGTATTATGTTTTTAATATAGTTCATTTCCATAAGGTCTTTCCAATAATAATAGAAAAGGCGGTTCAAAAACGAAGCTTAATTTTAACGTTACTATATTTCTTCCATTTTCAACAGTTTGAATTTTTTATTCTGCCCAGTAATAGTCTGCCTTATTATTTATTCAATCAACTTGTGTTGCAGCACGAACGCAGGCCACATCGTGCTCAACACTGCACGAGCTTTTAGAAGAAGAACCGAATGAAATACCGAGGTAGGTATCTTCACAATTTCTGGGCACGTTTCGGTCTTCTTATGAATTAAGCAAACGTGTCGGCAGTTGGCGCGAACTCAAAAATTTTAACTGTACCAATGTTTTTGGCAGAGCTACCATCTAGATACCGCTAACAACTGCAGACATTCATTTATGTTGTACATTTTTTAAGTTATTAGCAAAGATAAAGGCAATAACGTAACAAGACAATACCATTGGATACAAAGGCTGCATAAAGTCTATTACATTATTGGTTATCTGTCACATCCTCGATGCGATAACTCCTTGGTCCTCAGATACCAATTTACTTAAAGCACGCAATGTAATTAGCTCAAGTCCTCTTTTCTTTTTTGTTTCGTTATACAAATATAATCGATTCTATTCGGACTATAGAATTCGAATTATTACGAAAGCAGCTAAGGCTCCTTTTAGATCACGCAGCTATATTCATTTTACATAATAAATATAAGGTAATCAAATTATTACCCTTCTTTTACATTCGTTCATGAATGTTTTCCTTTCCTATTGGACACAGAATAGGTCGGTCGGTCCTTTCGTCAGTGGATTTTCGTAATTACATTTCAGGTAACATTCTATTTAAGTACTCCTTTATGTACATTTTACCAGAAAACAAGTTATATAATTTATTTCCATCAGGCTAAAAGTGCCGTACCCACGTAATGAAACGAAAACAACTGATTATGAACCCAGGATTCCTCATACTGTATTTACTGTACAATTTATTGCGGAACATATTACGAGGTACTAAGAGAAAGGCTTTTTATTACAAGGGCAAATAACCTTTCCGCTTATTTCGGACCTAAAAAGTGTTTTCGAGTGTAGGTGTGCCTACTCAATTTCATTTCTTCAAAGAGTACTTTGCGTGTGTTGGGTCGATCAACTTGGTTATTGATTCTCTATTATGTTAAATCTTTCAAAGTCCGTTGCTCGGCTCCTGTTTTATTTCACGTCCAAATAAAACTAAGTTACACAATACCCAATTAATTTTTGTATAGAATTGAAAAGCCTACGATACTTATTTAAAGTTTGTTGCTTATTTTTAGAAATACTTATTGAACTAGTATGGAATCATTCGACTCTATTGTTACACACAAGTGACTCTGTAGCTCAGCGGTCAGAGCATTGGACCAGACATCCAAGGGTCGCGGGTTCGATTCCCGTCCAAGAATTGATCTGGTGCGAGTTGTATTTTTTCTAGTATATTATTTAGTATCATATCATTCGTTTTGACAATCATAAACTGCCTGGGGTTACGAGGCTATACCATAACCGCCAGTTTACACTATTCTTTGATGCTTTTAATAGGTTTGTTCCGTAGGTGCGTCCGCATGGTTAGACTCGTGCGTTCAGGGTCTAGATTAGGCATGGACATCGTTGGAGGGTTGGGGGGCGAGGTGGACCAGGCGGCGGAGAATGACGCGTGCGGTGTGTTCGTGTCAGGGGTCTCGATGGGGGGCGCGGCATACGGCATGTTGCACAGAGGGGACAGGATTCTGAGCGTCGACGGACGTGACTTGACCAGGGCGACGCATGAGCAGGCTGCGGCAGCACTGAAGGTATTTCGAAATAACGGGTGTAACAAGACCCTCAACTATGCCGAAGTCCACACATTCCGCCCATCATCATGATCATTTTTGACTATTAGACTATACCTGGGAAACCAATAGCTACGAAGTTATTAAAGGGCAAAGTAAAAAAAAATTGTCATTTTATTCGTTATTTCCTAATTTTTGTCTAAAGAAATATTATCAAAATTTTATGTAATTCGTGACACACAATGGCTTCAAAACGTCATCACTCAATGTATCTCATGAGCACGCACATAAACGTTGCCTTTCAACTCGGCCGCAAGCAGCTGTGTAGCATATTATACTCACGGGTGCGGTCTTTTGTACGCGTTACATTGCGTGCTAATGTATGCAATAATGCTTTTTTAACACCAAAAATTAAAATCGTTTCCCAGCAATAATTTTGAACAGATATGGTCCTGATGATGAGCAGAATACGTAGACCTCGGCTTCGTTGAGGGTCTTGTCACACCCGGTAACTATTTTATGTATTTTGCGAAGAAGGTATACTATTAATGTATAACAAAATAGGATAGCGTGTTCGATAATGGGGATATGGCCACATGGCATTTAAAGGCATTTTTGTTTCGTTTTTTTTAAATTGAAAAAAAAGGCGATTGGATTCTGAACGTCGTCGACGGGCTTACCCTAACTAGAGCAATATGATACAGAGCAGGCTGCGGCAGCGCTGACAAGTTAATCTTTTTTCGGTAAAGACACGGTAGCAAACATAGAACGTCAAATAACAGAGAAATTAGGTAAGACCCCATAACTTACGAAAAACTTTAATCTACCTATATAACAATGAAATTGCAAACTATCTACTTAACAAAAAATACCTCCTTGCTGTAATAAATTTGAATGGACATACTCAAGGTACTCATTTGAAATAAAGACAAAGAAAAAAATTTATGGAATAGGAGTTTTTCTATTTATTATTTCTATAAAGGAGATTATCCTTATTCAAGTAGCTACCTGATATAATGCGCTAACGAGTACAATATTTTCTACAGCAGTACTCAGGTAGCGCAGTAACTATAGCAGCACAGTACCAACCGGAGCAGTACGAGCGTCTGCGCGCACGCATCCGAGCCATCAACGCGGCGGCCGCCATGTCACCGCACGCGCGCCAATCTACACACGTGCCGATACATCCTGACTTACACGCTATGTATCCAAGGTAAATAAAAAAAATGTGTAAATAACCTTTGAGTTTTTAGAGTAAATGGTCACCCAGATGGGTGACCAAATAGTAACCGGCCTCTTCAAAAGTAGCTTAACATTCGTATTGCGGTTCCAAAGGGTCACCCATCTCACACCCGGCGATTTCTTAGAATTGCTTAACATTCGTCATCGCAGTCCTAAATGGTCACTTATCTCGTACCCCGGCCTGTTCAAAAATAGCTTAACATTCGTTATTGCAGTCCCAGATGGTCGCACACCCATCTCAAAAGAAAGAGACAATTTGACACTTTGACTAGTTCGAGATATTCAATCTCTACCGCTGTCGACCTTACGTTGCATTGCATGTCGAGGGCTAGCCATCGACATATCTCTATAGTGAGGTGACATTTCGAGAATACCAAAAACAGGTTTCAATAGACAAAATGGCGGATGCACCATTTTATTTCGACACATCTCTACTTCGACATTTTGTCTATCGTGTGAGAATCGGCCCCCAGGCTGTGCGCAAGCACATGCGCCATTCTACATACGTAGGTCTTCGATCAATGATATCCTAAATTTCCATTCACGCACAAAACAGCACTCGAATATGACACCTACTGACAAAACTAGCAAATAATAAAAACTACTCATTCACTTCTCAAGCTTACGCGCTCACTAGACATGAAATAAAACACTTTTAACGGATACTAGCGCGGTTTTATTGAAAGTACTTTCAATAAAACCGCGCTAGTATCCGTTAAAAGTGTTTTATTTCAATAAAAACTACCTCCAGCGTTTATCAGTTTAAACTAATTTATGCCTTATCTAGTAGATCTAAAGCGCAATTTTGTTTGTGACAACATCCACATCCACATCTTACGACATAAATGACAAAAAACGATTCGAAATTTTGAAATTCGAAACATCAACCTGGGTGCCTACTGCCATGTCTTAGCGCAGTATTATTTCATTCTTACCATGCTATTTCGTACTACGACCTTCATAAAGTATGATTATTGTAATAATGTTTCCGTTGGAAGTTTTGTGACGTCATCGATCAATCATTCACTTAAACCGTACCACGACGTGTCTTTTGACAGCTAGTATTATTGTTTTTGTGTCAAATTTTGAGAAATTTTGCAGTCTTAAAAAAGTTGCTTTTTCTCAACGGAAACAAAACTATTTTGAGTTATTTATTTATTTATTTAGTACACACACAATTTTTACATGAAAAAAATAATGGACAGAAGAGTAGTACAAGGGCACAGCTTATTTCATATTGAAATTTCTTCCAGCTGGCCCGGGACAGGAAAGAACATTGAGAACGGCAGTCTGTGTGTATCTCGAAGTAGACACTTACAAAAACTTATACCTATATACATACATTATATATAACAAAGATAATATAATATACTTACACATATATAAAATATTTAATACATATACTAAACATACTAAAAATAAGAAGAAAGTTGCAAAGCAGAAAAGAATTCGACAGTGTTAAGAACTGGAGGCTTACCATCACCTTTTAGAAAACCATCATGTTTTATGAACGTTTTGTTATAAGCTTACAATAAGATTTTTCAAATTCGTACCACAACCTGCACAAAGTAATAATACTTTATTCCTGCCAAAGAACGAATGATATTGCGAAATTGTCTATTCCCTGCTAGCCATCACTACGGCTTATTTGCTATCTACACTTGACACTGGCAGAAATTACTTCCAAGAGGAAAGTAGATTGCCAAAACAAAATAATAAGAAGAGAAAAATGGCCAAGAACGCGCTGAATGCGACAATTAAAAAAAAATGTATAAGCGCGCTTGTGTTTGAACTTTGTAAATTAATAAAATTTAATATTTTAAACTTAAATGTCGGACTTAAAGTAAGTAAATACAGATTTCCTTTCATCACCTTTAAACGCGCAGTGCTTTAGTTTAACTATTAAGTATTATTTCTTATTATACGACAATAAAATTAGAACTTCTATGGGAGTTTCTAAATTCCAATAAGGATATTGCTTCGGCCTATAATAGGTCGTTGCAGGCTAAAGAATACACTCGCACAGAAAATGCAACGAAATTACAGCAACAGCAGCAGCTAATTTTACAGGGGACTTCAGCAGAGGTTTCAACTCCTCGATGAGGTTATAAACCAATTTCTTGGTAAGTCGATAACGTTTCACATACTCAGCATCCTCTAATTCGAAGGGATCACTTTCTTCAACGCAACATTAGTCGACGCTGCCTTCGATTTCTATATTGGTTTCTGCGTTATCGGCTTCCAAAAACTCAAATACTTCGTATTCACTTCACTGTCCATCCGAAAACAAGTGTGTCCATCAGCCATTTTTGATGTCCCCACTGCTGGGGCACAGGCCTTCCTTATAAAGGGTGGTAAGGAGGATGGGCCATAACCCACCACGCGGGCCCAATGCGGATTGGTGGGTGTTAACGACTGCAAATGCAGCCGGGACCAACGGCTTAACGTGCCTTCCGGAGCACGGAGGAGCTCGTGATAATAAATTTTTGGTCACCCATCCCATGACTGACCCTTGCGAACGTTGCTTAACTTCCGCAATCGCTGGGCCAGGCGCTAAACCACTGCGCCACCGAGCTCCTCCGAAAACAAGTATTTGTTATCAAATAGAAATGAAACATAACAACTATAATATTACATTCACAATGAAGAACGATATGTATAAAAACGTTTCACTTACTGTTTATGACGCAATTTCCAATTTCTAAATAAAATAACTCAAAATAGTTTTGTTTCCGTCGAGAAAAAGCAACTTTTTTAAGACTGCAAAATATCTCAATATTTGACACAAAAACAATAATGCTAGCTGTCAAAAGACACGTCGTGGTACGGTTTAAGTGAACGATTGAACGATGACGTCACAAAACTTCCAACGGAAACATTATTACAATAATCATACTTTATGAAGGTCGTGGTACGAAATAGCATGGTAAGAATGTTATAATACTGCGCTAAGACATGGCAGTAGGCACCCAGGAAGATAAATAATACTCCTTCAAACGTTTTTTGAAGAGAGATATCGTGCGACAATCTCTTATCTCGGCCGGCAATGAATTCCAGAGACGAGCGGCGTGCACGGAGAAGGAATAAGAAGCGAAGTCGGAACTATGGGTGGGGAATTTAAGAAGGGATTTAAGATGCGATCTGCACGGGGTATTAGGCGGGTGTAAGAAGGAAAAACGATCGCGGAGGTAGGATGGATAAGAAGGGTTGAAAAGAACATTGAAAAGGAGACAAAGGATCCTAACATTCCTGCGCAGGCGTATTGGAAGCCACTTGAGTTCCTTACGATACATTGAAACGTGGTCGTACTTGCGAAGACCAAAAATGAAGCGAATGGCAAGATTTTGGAGGCGCTCAAGTTTGTTTAGCAGTAGCTCGGTGGCGTCTAAGTAGCAGACATCAGCATAATCGAGAAGAGGTAGAATGAGTGACTGAGCAAGAGAGATTTTAGTGGGCAAGGGTAAAAAGCTTTGGAGACATTTGAGGGAGAGAAAAGAAAAATATATCTTGCGACTGACGTCAGCGACATGAGTTGACCAGGAAAGATTGGAATCGAGGATAACCCCTAAATTTTTAACGGAATTATTGTACGGGATAGTAATTCTATCTAGTAACACAGGTGGCAAATGAAGGGAATGGGCTTGGATCTGCAAGTATTTGCTACCAATAATGATAGCCTGAGATTTATTTGGATTAACCAGAAGACCATACTGCTTAGCCCAGGTGGAAATATTGTTCAGGTCGTCATTTATTGTGGATATGGCGGAGTCCACTGCACCGATTTTAAAATGGCGGTATAGCTGCAAATCGTCTGCGTAGAGATGGAAGTTGGAGGAAATGACTCTTGTGACAGAGTTGATGAAGATAGAAAAAAGGAGTGGCGAGAGAACACCTCCCTGAGGTACGCCAGCAGTAAGTACACACCTATCAGATGATGACTCATCAAGGCGGACACACTGCGAGCGCCCCTGAAGATAGGAATCAAACCATAAAAGAGCAGAAGAAGAGACATTTAGAGAGCGAAGAGTGGCAAGTAGAATTTCGAAATCGATAGAGTTGAAGGCACTGCTAAAGTCGAGTAATACCAGGACAGTGAGCTCCCTGTTTTCCATTGCCCAGCGAATGTCATCAGTGACATTCAGCAGAGCAGTGACGGTGCTGTGGCCAGGACGAAAACCGGATTGGAAACGGCTTAACAGAGAATTGGACAGAAGAAAAAAAGAAAGTTGTTTATGAATGATACGCTCGAGAACTTTAGATAGGATCGGTAAAATAGAGATAGGTCGGAAATGACAAGGTAAAGATGGGTTAGGAACTTTGGGTAAGGGGATTATGTGAGCCGTTTTCCAGATCTGAGGAAAACAATTTGAAGTGATAGAGAAGTTGAAGATGAAGGTGATAATTGGGAGAAGAGTAGACAAAATAGGAATAAACATTCTCGAGCACAAATTATCGTCACCGACGGATTCAGAAGAAATAGCCAGTATAGCACTTTTAACATCGGTTTCAGAGACAGCAGAAAAATTGAAAGATGGGCAGTTAGGTCTAGAAAGAGATGAAAGCTGCTTTAAAGTAGCATCCTTCACGCTGCGATCTAGACTTACTGGGGGAAGAGAGAGATGCTTGTTTAATGCATTTAGGTTAGTGCCGATGGGAACTGAAGAAGAGGGTTTACCCACACCGACCGAGCGAGTCGGTGAGTTATTTTATTTAGATATTGGAAATTGCGTCATAAACAGTAAGAGAAACGTTTTTATACATATGGTTCTTCATTGTGAATGTAATATTAGTTGGTATGTTTTATTTATCGGAGCTCGGTGGCGCAGTGGTTTAGCGCCTGGCCCAGCGATTGCGGAAGTTAAGCAATGTTCGCAAGGGTCGGTCATGGGATGGGTGACCAATAAATGTATTATCTCGAGCTCCTCCGTGCTTCAAAAGGCACGTTAAGCCGTTGGTCCCGGCTGCATTTGCAGTCGTTAACACCCACCAATCCGCATTGGGCCCGCGTGGTGGGTTATGGCCCGTCCTCCTTACCACCCATAAGGAAGGCCTGTGCCCCAGCAGTGGGGACATCAAAAATGGCTGATGGACATGTACATGTTTCATTTATATTTGATAACAAATCCTTGTCATCACCTTTGGCATTAAGGGTTGCTGTAATTTCGTTCCATTTTCTGTGCGAGTATTCTTTAGCCTGCAACGACCTATTTTAGGCCAAAGCAATATCCTTATTAGACTTTAGAAACTCCCATAGAAGTTCTAATTGACGTACGGACACGCGACTAGTTTTTTACTGAAAGACAAGAAATAATACTTACTTAGTTAAACTAAAGCACTGCGCGTTTAAAGGAGATAAAAGGAAATCTTTATTTACTTACTTTAAGTCCGACATTTAAGTTTAAAATATAAAATTTTATTAATTTACAAAGTTCAAACACAAGCGCGCTTACACAGTTTTTTTTAATTGTCGCTTTCTTGGCCGTTGTTCACTTCTTATTATTGTGTTTTGGCAATCTACTTTCCTCTTGGAAGTAATTTTTGCCAGTGTCAAGTGTAGATAGCAAATAAGCCGTAGTGATGGCTAGCAGGGAATAGACAATTTCGCAATATCATTCGTTCTTTGGCAGGAATAAAGTATTATTACTTTGTGCAGGTTGTGGTACGAATTTGAAAAATCTTATTGTAAGCTTAAAACAAAACGTTCATAAAACATGATGGTTTTCTAAAAGGTGATGGTAAGCCTCCTGAGTATTTGTATAAGTGTACAATAACAGCTATTCTTTCCAAATTCAACTTTAAATAGTAAGAATTAAAGAAGAGAATACCTTGTATACATTTTGTACCCTATGTACATTTTAAAATTCCAGATTTAAATTATTGATTTTTGTGTTCTTAAATAATAACCAACATTTGGTTAAACATTGGTGTTTGTTGGCGTTGCCGCGTAAAAATTAAAAAGCTTTGTTTCCTTAAAACAATTAGATGTTTTATCATTTATCTTATAAAACGATCTAATCTTTCCGGAAGTATGATTTTCCATGTGATATATTTGTGTTTCCATTATTATTTTTACAGCTTTTAATAAAATTGCGGCACGTGAGTATGTTGGCGCATCCAAAAGCGAACTAAATCAAAATATCAACCCAGTTTGAAAGTGCGCCGTTATTGGTAGTGCCGCTATTGAGACTCTGACCGGTCATCTAGGGTATCCTTGATCGAAGACGTAGGTAGGTACCTGAATCAACTGCTTTCCGGTAAATGAAGAGAATATTCGCACGCCGCACCGCTATTCACCCCTTCACGTAGCCAGACGGTTAAGTCATGTACAGGTCTTAACGAAGGCACACAGAAGGCTTCATCCAGTACTATAAAGCTAGTCCCTTGAGCAAGTAGGTACGTGCACACGTCTCTCTATGTTGATACGTGCCGGAGCTGTTCTTTGCACTTACATCCCATTGCACACATTAAAACGAATGTATACGAGTAAAAGATTCTACTGCTACGGGTGTAAAAAAGTTAAAAGCAAACATCTGTCTTTGAGTCCTAGATGGAATTACGTTGAAGAGTATGATTTTTTAAATAATGTTTGATTTGTCTGTCTCTTGAAAATAAATCTTTTTAAATATGAATTTAGGTATGTACTTCATTTTTTTATTAATCACTGAAAGGCTTAACAAATTACACTGTCCTTGATAAGTTTATAGTCAAGACCAAACTGTGACTCAAGGGGACAATAATTAAGGGATGATGAGCGTAATAAAAGTTGCCAACTAACTTAATTATAATCAAACATCTCTGTGAGTAATTATTATTTGCTACGCTATTTTCTTTTTCATCAAAATTAATGTTAAATTTTGTGGTAAAACACTACCAACGAATGTCTAAGTGACTTTTACAATAAACGAGTATTTTCTACGCGAAACCTGTAGAAAAAACATCGGAATACTTACATACTTTTAGGAAAAAAATGAATTAATAAAACAATTTCAGTAGATATTTTTTTAATAACAAATACACGTCAGTGTTCTAAGATTTTGTAAGGAATTGATCTGATTATTTAGATTTTTTTAGTCAAATCAACGGTATACTTAGGTATGGAGTTATAACTTTGATGATGTTCTTGTTGCTCAGAGAATACGTCTCCTGACAAAATTCTGAGAGTTAAAAATTACACATCAAATTACTAACTTTCTCAGAGTAAATTAAGGTTTAGGTTAAATGTGACCCTCAGGCATGCTAACTGCAAATTTCAGTCGCAAACACGAGAGGAGGGTAGCCATTTAAGCTGTACAGATGCCAAGTTAAATTATAAAATATTGTACTTGTATGTTAAGGGAAACAAATAGACTTAATACTTACCTATTGTTTTTGGTCAGAAAAGTCAATAAGAAAATTAAACAGAAAACAAACCACGCGCACTCGATTTTTCACTTTTGGTTTTCAAATTACATATCTCCAAAAACTATGTGAATTACTTCCTAGGTAAAGCCATAAAACTGTACGATAATATTGATGTTGATTTATTTATTTGACATTTCACCCATTAGTAGGCTGTCTACTACAATAAAAACCGAAATAAAACAAGAACTTAATAATGGATATCGGGCAACTTATGTCTTACTCAGCATGTTAGTAGGTAATGGAATTCCTCACAAGTTTTCCGCCCACATTTTTGTATGAAAGTTATACCGTACATTCAGCTTCATTTTCCTAGACGATATACTTTTCGAGCGTGCAAAATAAAAAGTTGAATAGTAGTTTTTCGAAGTTGTTTTAATCTAATATTATAAAAATCTTTTCTCGAGGTTCAAACCTACTTTTTTCTATCATTTATTATTAGAAGATAATAAAATACGAACGAATGAAGCTGTTGTTACTTATAACTAGATTTTGTTAAGATTAAAAAAGTGAGAATAAGAAAACATAATAATGGTTTTAATGGTTACTTTAATGTTAAAACTTATTAGGGAAGTAGGAATATTTCATTCCTACAGAACTATGAACTAGTGCTCGTTAAGTTCAAAAGTCTTACTTGAGATAAAATTAATTGAACCATTCGAACTTAACGATGGTAGGGTTAAATTATAATATAATCTATGTAAAACCGCTGCAATCATTTGAATCTTTTAAAACTATCAAAATAGTTCTTGTGCCATCGATTTAAAGATCAATATTGAGTTCTCGATTTTTCCCTGCTGCATCTACGTTTTGTGGTGCAGTATAATATATTTGGCCTATAAAATAGTCGTAATTTGGAATAGGTCTTGCGAGCAGCCGCAGCACGTAGGCACTCAAAGAGGATGGTTAGATGTTGGGCAAACTTTATTTAGTGTTTATCTTGCTTTTGGTCTATAGTCTCAGGGATAGGAAAACGTAGTAAAATTTTATGAAGAAAAGAAAAATTGGTAACGTTCCTGATTCATGTAGTACCAACACACAATAAAGATAACTTTTATCTCTTTTAAGTGTCGTAACAAAATTTACCAATAAATTTCATTTTTTTATTCCTCTTAGATTTTCTAGGATTATTACTTACATTGCAACACTTGAATTGAGTTAATTTAGAAACGCTATTTAAATACTAGTTTTGTTTTATCTAGTGTTTGGGTTGCGTTTTATTGCAATTTGAGCTCTAATAACGTTGGGGCACCGCTGCTCTATTTGGGCATCGGATTTGTTTTGGCTCCGTTCCAACTTTTACACAATAAATTAGTCTTCATTAGAGAGCACGGATTGTGTTTTCCACACTTCGTTTAATAGAAAGTGGAACAATGTCCTGGTTTCGATTGTTATTTTACCATAAAATATAGCTAGTTGAAAAGCAAGTGAAAAAAACAATATGAGAGACGAAATAAAATTTCCAACACAGAAAAAATATTTTAATTTTCTTCAGCATCTAAAATGTTCCTGATGTAAAAACTTTTAACGATCTGTCAGAGACGTGACCTAAATAGTTATAAATGACTCATTGTTTTAAATTTCTAATATAAGTCTTTGTCATTTCGTTACTTTCCTAAAAAAAGTCCCATTAATACCACGCTTTAATTAATTAGTATATATAGCTACCTCTGTTATTTACAAAAGTTTTAAAACGAATGTTTAATTGCTCAGGTTGTATGTAAAACGTTTTTTTTAATTTCAAATACCTTTGATAGTGTGTTTTTTTTCTCTCTTAACACAAACAATGTTTTATGCTATTGATATACGTTTCAGCCTATTTTTGGTGTTTTAACTTTGATCACAAATAAAAGTTATTCATTATATTACATAGTTAATTTTAAAGTTTATCTAAAAATGAAAAGGGGATATCAGACCACGCTAATGAACAACTTTAACTATGGGGCCAACCGTGGAATCTCGAAAAAAAAATAGCTGTTCCATACAATCATTATAATCGAGTCGATGTTGTACTTTTCTATGGAACAGCTGATTTTTTTTTAGATTCCGTGGTTGGCCCCATAGTAAAAGTTGTTCATTCACGTGGTCTGAAATCCCCATTTCATTTTTAGATATACTTAAAAATTAACGGTTTATAGGTATTCATTTAATAAAACTGGTATATTTTTTACAGGTAGCAGTGAACTGGCTGTGAAAATGACCACTCGATAAGATCTGAAGACTAGTTAGTGAAAATTTTACAATTGCATAGTGTATTGTACAGAGGCTTAGTAATTTTGACTAAAGTCAAGTTTTAAAACTAAACTCGATTACACACCGCCATTAGTTTTGTCAGTTTTAAAGCATGAGGTTCTTAGTTTTACAACTTATTGACTTGTTTTTCTCATGAGTTGGAAAATAGCTTTCAATACCAATATACGAAAAGTTATGGTTGAAAGTTGAATTTATTATGGATTGTTTGTTTTCATTTTCCGCGACATCACACATTTCTTTTAAACAGCATAAATCATTTGTTTTTTTATATTAGAGACTGTCTGTTATTTTAATCAGTGTCAACACACGATTCAAATAGAAAAAAATATGTTTATTTTTGGTTTATTTGAAATGTGTTTTGTTTGCTGTCAAAATTGTTTAAAATTTAGATACTAGTAAATCATTTATTTTTCATACTGGTGCTACATGTTTGTAGGACAAATGGTACGCAATTACATAAATGTACATACATGTACGTTCAAGTCATATCTGTGTGGCTAAAATATTGTCTGCAACAATAATGGGAGAACGAACTGAATTCGAACCCGAATGATAAATATGTTCGAATTCGATCTTTGCAATTTCGAATTTAAAATTTCGTAGTTGCAGAGTTTTGATTATTAGTCTTATTTTAATTGTACTAGTCGCAAAATCAATACAATTGTGAATTGTGATCACAAAGTAATTAATAATCATTTGGTCATTTTTACTCAACAATACGACAGATTTATTTAATTCATAAATCAATTTACTCTTTTATTACTCATAAATGTCAATAGTTGGAGCTTATATCTCTGTATATATATTGTATAACTTATGCCAAAAGAAATCATCATAATTTAGTATGCTCTGGATAATCAAAGAAGTTGAGTTGTTTAGTTCATAAGTACTTAGATGAGTAAATAAGATATATAAAATAGACTTCAGTAATGTTTTTTATCTGTGATATTAAGATAATGTTAATGTTATTATCATTGTACGGTAAAAGTGGAATTTAATATATGTATTACATTGCAAATCCTGTCTTATTATTTAACAAAACCATAATGTGTACGACTAACTATTCACACTATAGGTACCTACTTACTAAGTTCTTGCTTGTTTTTTTTTTAAAAAGTCTTGAAAACGCTGGAGGAATTAAAATGAAAAATTCAAGTGGCAGAAAAAGATGAATTTGCAATTTTTTGGATACAGATTGAAAATATACTTTTTGTATATTTGTACCTATCTAAAGTTCTGAAAGTTCTAAAAAAGATTTACTACTTATTTCCGAGTAAGACTTCCCAAATTTCCTACGGGAAATGAGCATAATATGAGTTTGACGCAAACCAAGTTTCTGGTCCACTGGTACCTAAGTTATAATATAAATCAAGTTGAGCATTATCATACCGATATTTTTCATGCATTGCTTATTTGGGAGTTCGATCGCGTTATTTTTGTATCGATAAAACTAAATAAGAATCGATCTTATTTTGGTCACGTTTACTAAAAAACACTTTAATAATATTATCATAATACTCGTAGCTTCAATATTTGATTTGTCATGTCACAATTGACTTTCTGAGATCTCTAAACCTAAAAAATATAACTGATAGGGTGACGACTTGGTTTTTTTTAATTTTGTAAAAATTCGAAATTGTTAAATTTATTTTTTTACATATTAGTTAGATTACAAACGCAAATAACTAAAAATAAAAAGTATTCAAATTATTTTAACGAAACATGACTTTTTCCTGATGTAGGTATGCTCATCGTGAATGTGATGTTAGCCAACAAAAGTGAAAATAATAAACATCAAGTCGATGAAAACATCTACAGAAAATGTATACTTTGTACAAAATACCTTTCCATGCAAAAATAGCTTTTCAACATTCCGACTACAAAAAATAATGCTATTGAACTACCTAAATATTGTTCAGATCAATCAACTTCATTGCATACTGTGACAACATTCGTTATATTCTAATCTAATAAAGTGCAGCCGACAAATAATCTCTTATCGCTTTTGTCTGAAATGGACTGTTATTTTCATTTTTACAGGTGAAAATATTGGGCAAACAACTACATTTTTCCCAATAACCATGTTTTTACCGGGCTAGAAAATTAGACCATTCTTTATTGTAAATGGAAGTTGTAGACTTAAGGCACCAACCTACATACCGCAAAGGTTGAAAATGCAATCTCTTTAAATTATTCTTTATTCGTTACCTGAAAAACGTTTTCTCTGCTTTCGTTTCCAATTTGCGTATTCAAATAACACGAGTGTGTTTCCATACGTTCATCTAGGTTTATATATTCTTGGCTCTTGCTTACTCTTCGACAAAGAATTCTCTCAGAATCTAATTACTGAAAATTAGTACTTGCAATTTCTTCGAAAGTTCTAGAAAGCTTTGTCTGAGACGTATTCTTGGCTACAGCAAAACTCTGCCTGCACTTTGAAATTATCTGATTTATACGTAACTAAGAGATATTATAAGCCTTTTACTTGCAGATATTATTATAATTTTGAATGATGTTTTATGCACCAAAGTCTAAAATTGTGCAATAAGGTTCTAGGGGTATGATAACGCGAGCTAGCTGAAGTCCTAGATAGAATCTGGTTCGGGAAATTAGATACGAATTTTGTTGGAATATTCCCGCCGTTCAGAATAGTGATAGGTTCTTTTGAGCTAACACCAAAGTAGATGTCCACCTACCTTGGAGTCTCTTTGCGTGTCCTTCAGCTCAGCAGCAATTTTGAATGAAAAGTAAACAAGGGATTTACTCTTGGCGGGATTGAGTTTAGATCAAAACGGAATGGGAACCATTCCCAGAGAGTAGCTCCTTGTTTTTAAATACATAAAAAAACACCAGTAATATTCCAAATTAGACACTGTACCTCCAACGTCCCCATATTAAACAGATGAATTTATTCAGCTACGTCCTCATGAAAACAATTACGATCATGAACTTGGTGAAGTTGGTAGAAAAAATGTGATATGTATCCTATGTGATTCATTGGACAGGGAACCTGTTAACATCAGCTGAGATGAAGGTGAAGCACTGACTCCTTGTGTTTAAGAAAAACCTTGTACAACTTGTATTATAGTTTATTATTAATACCGATCGATGGATTTTATTTGGTGCTCCTTAGTTGTAATAAATATTCAGTCAACAACCTTATGTGCCATCCTTTATTAAAAAAAACTTGATTGTGAAAAGAAATTAGGTAGAACCCTAACTTTGCAACTGTTATTTAATTAAAAGGAACTTTAGTTCTTGGATAGTTCTAGCAAAGCTCTTCGCCAGAATTGTGCAAGCTGAAGTATCTAGACAAAGTTAAGTACTTTTGATAAAAAACTAAGCAAAGGTAAAAACATTTTTTTTTCTCTTTTTATTCAAATTAATTGATATTGCATAACTACTCCAAAGAAAATAAGGGCCACCATACATACACACATACAGTGAAAAGGTGAAATTATAGAATAGAATAGAAACTGATTTATGCAGTTAAGTCGGTAAGTTGAGTATTACAGTTTTTGAACAATATCAAAATAAAAAAATAGTTTTTTTTTTATTTTAGCATTCACAATGCTATTTTTATATATTAAGTTACTTAATATAACGACTCGGCTATTAGCGACTCGGTAGCATAATTGGTTAGTGCATTGGGCCGGAATCCTAGGGGTGCGGGTTCGAGTCCCGTCTGAGCTGCTACGGGTGAGTCGTTTTTTTTCTAAAAAAAAATCAGTTATATTAAGTAACTTAATATTAAAAAATAGATTGAATTTATCAAAAAAACACCTTTCCCTAACGTTTTAATTCTTTTATATGGAAAATCATAGTTGGCCGCTATTTTCTTTTGGGCATACATTGAATAAATGCCTTCTTATGGTCAAGTGGCTTTAACATAGATTCTGAGGCGATGTCTATGATTTTGAAACAAGTTTGTAGTTACATACGTTGTATTTTATTATTATTTGTTTACAATTTTAAAGTCTTTCAAAGTCATAGACAAAATATCTTTATTCAAACGAACTTAAAAAATAAGCGCTTTTCGACTGTCTATACTTTGCTACCTAATTTAATGAAGGAATATAAAGAATAATATTGAAAGTGTAAAAAAATTCAATTTAATAACAGCTGAAAATTTCTATTGTTTTTCAAATACTCGTAGTTAAATAAAAAACATTAAATATTTATACTTATTTAGTCTCTTACTTACTTATCCTACTCAATAAAGCTGTGAAACAAAACTCTTATAGGTATTTAACCAGATTAAAAGCAAGCGTTGCTATTTATAATTACATCTTCTTCGCAATTTCTAAAGTCTGTTGAGAACTTTCCGTAAGCTTTGTTAATTTAATATAGAGTCAGAACTTTGTTAATTCCTTCAATTGACACCAGATAACAAAAAATAATTACCTGCTTTGCTTTAAATAAATTAAACCTTTTATATAAGGCGGGCACGCATAATACAAGATATTTTTTATTTGTTCGTTGGATGTTACATACTCGTAATACAAATATTCGGTTATGTATGCTCGTCTTTACGTAACCAAGTAACACAGATCATTAAAAAATATAATTTTAAAGAGATTGCCGTTTTCATAATCATCTTTTCGGAATGACTATAGTTTAAATATTGAAAGATTCAAATTAATTACAACAGCTTTAATTTTCTAATTTACTTTGAAAGGGGGAGAGAAAATCTGTGGCGCAAAGCAAATTACAGATTTCGTTGGCGAGCTACCATCTCATTTGAATCTGCCGATAAAGATCATCGTAAATTTTCTACGAATGTTCCTGAAAATTTCTAGGAATTTCATTATTTTTTGGAAAATTAGTTTATAAATTTGATTGGATTGCTACTATACATATAGCTCAATATTTTGAAAATGTGCTGAAGTTTTCTGACAAAAGTATTGGTTTTATTTATAAGTTTTGCATTATCAGTACCATAATGTACCTATTCACCTGGTAGATATTAGTAGTTAGCAATTACCCCAAAGACGGAGTTTGCCTTATTTGTCATGTTTTACGTAAGATTACCTTCTTTGATTTTATTTTCTCTCGATCTTCTCCTCCGATAATTTTAATAAAAATGTTTTTAAGATGTAGAGGCCGTCAAACGCACTTATCTTTCCTCTTATCACAAAATATAATTCTTGGAGACCTCGTTAAACGTGTAATGGTTTTAGCATGCCGAAATAAATCTTATGAGACAACCAAACCGCAGCTGCGAAGTGGGAAGTCTGTGTTAAAGTTATTATGCTGTTTAAATATTAACCGAAAAATTTTCGACTCGGTATACTAGAACCGCCTTTCTGAATTAAGCATGGTAATCTTTTTTCATGTAATGCAGCAACTCCACGCAAAGACATGCTCGACGAGCAAGTTTTATCCCATGCTTGATTTTGTAATAAAGCTTTAAACATTTTACTGGGCCACACGTTTGATCTTGTTTGAAATGTAAAGATGTCAAACGTGTGCTTACGTGGGTGGAGACCCACCATAATGAAGTAGTCATCGGTTATATCATGATATGACATACAATAATAAGAAAGAAAATATATTAAAATAATATAAGATAATCCTATGAAATATGATTTACATAATCCAACATGACCACATCATCTTATGTTCAATTTAGATCTTAGGATAGATTACCTATTTCTAGTTCTTTAATGAAATGTGACTACACCTACAACTTTCAAACTAAGTTTTGTAGAGAGCTTGAAACTTGATTAAGTTAAAGATTTGTGAACTATCTCTAAGTACCTACTCACTCAACCACCTTAAACTTGTTATCGATGTTCTCAGAAATCGTTTGCAGTTTTGGTAAAATGATCAATTTACTTTTATAACATAATCAATTCACTTGACTATTTTTATGCATATTGCCACGTTTCATATTCCTGTTCCATTTCATGTTCCTGCAATCAGTAGATAGAGAAAAAATGGTTACAGTCTGAAATTTTACTAACAGCTTTATAAATGTTTAGCCGTGATTCAGTTATGTGATACAGATAGACACTGAAAAAAAATATCAAAACGTCGATGTTTTTTTTCTCTAATATACCTAAAGTCAAGTCTTTAAATTACGGTGCATCTCATACCAAAAGTGGCTCCCTCATAGGTTTTTATTTAATAAGTTGTTATTTAAAAATATGTGACCCATGTTTCGGCTTTCGAATAAACAAAAAAATATGTTGTATATAACGCAACCCCAAAAGAGATCTGATATTGTTTTCCTAGTTGGATTTTGTATCAGTTCGTGGGCGGTTACGCAACCAAGAAATATAAATTATATTTGTTTTCGATGTTCGTAGCTTTAGTTTTATTTATGAGGTATCTAGTGGTATCTGCATCAAGTAAACCGTGCCAAACAAAGTGACAAAAATATTGTTTGAATAAGAATATATCACAAAGATTTATATTGAAACCTACTTTTGGATTAATTTAAAAATAGATAATGATGTTACTAACGAAACTTTTCCTTATGTTTGATATCCTTAAAGTTTTTCAGCAAAAAAAACTATGTCTAAGAACTAATAAAGCTAATGTCATGGTTATGGAAACAACAGTCCCGGTATAACCGTCTCATCATCATCATTATTTTGTCAGCTACGATGGCACCTATCGGTAGGAATACAAAGACAATCTCCTATCTCCATGGCGCTTGCTCCTGCCCGGTGCTTATGCTACGGGCAGCATGAGCACTGAAACATGATAATTATAAATAGCGTTAGACTCAACTGTCAAAATCGATTGTCTTGTTTCGATGGTCCATTGACCATTGTCATGCTGCCCGCGTATCCGCACTGCCCGCATCCAGTGATGGAATTTTAGTTATACTTTTTTGTAAAGAACTTTCAGTCAAGATACTATTCGCATTTATTTATGGCAATTTTGGCTTCAAAAACATTCAAGATGGCTTGATAACAAAGTGATCGAATATCGAAAACCAATCAGTAAAGTCTAAGAATTCAAAACAATGTTGAGTGTTCCTTTCCATTGTTTATTTCCTTGGTCCACAACCCGGCTTACTTGGAGTTTGCGCCCGCTAAGTTGTTTGTTGAGACAATACTTTGACTTGATACTATTTTATACGGTTCTGTCAACGGACTTCCTTTCTTCCACAAAGATTGGCTTTACTGCTTTTTCACTGTGGCAGTTTTGAACACTGAATTCTTTTGAGGTTACATGAGGCTTTCGACGAATGTGATTTCAAAGCTCTTTGAGTCTTTATGGTTATTTTATAAGTACTTTTTAAAGTTCAGATATATTGCCTTTCACTATAACTATATTTAAAGCTTTGAGCTTACTCAACTATCAGTATTATATGTATAACTAAGTTTAGGCGAGCCAGATACTCAATAATAATAATAATATAATAATTCATTTATTTCGGATCAATCCATATCATACGTATACATTCATAAAATAATAATAAATAATAAAACATCAAATCAATGCTGCTCAAAATTGCCTAAAATATTTTTTTTTACTTATACATATTCTTCACAATAAAAAAAATATATTACAACAACACCACAAACATTGCTCCGATTCCAAAGTAGGTAAGTAGCTAAGCTAAAGCACTGTGTAATGGAAACACAGTCAACGGTGGAACTATAAACACCCAGACCTGAGCCAATGTGGAATCGAACCCAGCCGGGAATCGAACCCAGGATCTCAGAGATGGCGACACCTTGAAATTGAAAACCGATGTACAAACAACTTGACCACGGAGGTCGTCAAATAGTTTTGTTTTATTTCTAACCGACTTCAAAAAAGGAAAAGATTTTAAATTCATCGCGTATATTTTTTACTCTAAATCAATCACACAGTTCATTATCAATAATACGAACAGAACTTAAGTATTCCCAAAAGAAGAAAAAAAGTAGATTTATCGTTTTAACATGGAAACATAATTTTATTGAGCAAGTCAGAATAAATAAAAGAAAATCTTTTCAATTCGTGATTTCTCATAAATTATAGTACCAAATTGATACAAATAAGAAAGTTCACTTAATTTGTTTGACATTCAACTATCTTGTTAGCGTAAGGTCTATCCCCAAGGGCATAACAGGATAAGTTCGGAGAAGAAAATTAAATGTAACATAAAACAAGAGGTCTTTTTTTTTAGGTTTTTATTAAACTTGTTGAGTTTTATTACTTTATACCTATAAATAATAAAGAATGTGAAATTAGATTGCGCCAAGCGGTAGTTCATTCCATACAGAACACATTAGTGAAGTCAGTTTTTAAGAGTGAAATATTAGATGCCAAAATGTATAAATTATGCAAGCACCTAGATATATCTATATTACTTAAAAATTAATCTCTATTTTCCTTGGCCACGCCATCACGCGTGAACGGCTGGACCGATTTTGCTAATTCTTTTTTGCTGTGTTTGTTATTATCATGAGAAGGTTCTTATGAAAGAAATAATTAAGAAAATTGCTCGGAAAATTAGAAAATATAAGAATAAAATAATTTTGGACAATATAAACTTTTTGATGTAACCATAAGACGTTTGACATAGAATTGATATAATGCGCGCTGCAAATGCTTTCATAGACAGGACAACGTCTGTCGTGTCAGCTAGGTCGTAATAAATATGAAATGAATTTTTCAACACACTTGCTCGTAAAGTGAGCCCTAATACATCGCTTTTAGGGCCATAAACCGAGCTATAACAAACGCGTGCAATAATATATAAAACACTAGTACGTAATAGAATTAACCCTACAAAGTTAAATTAGTACCTTACTGCAAGTTCTATGCGAGTAAACAGAGCATTCCCAATTTAGCCGGGTAGTTTTAGTTTTAGTTATTTTTTTAGTAACAACAAAGAGGTTTTATGCTGCTGATAATGTATATACATATTTGGAAGAAATAAATGTGTAAGTCCTTAATTAAGTCAAACAAATATTTATTATTATCAAATTAATAATTTTAATTCACAATATTTTGTTATAAAATATTAAAATATTTGCATTTTATCACTTAAAAATATAACTTTGAAGTAGGCTGTATACTCACTCACCCCTTTGTTCGCAAAATATTCTTGCGTTGGGCGTGTGAAAAAAACAAAAAAAAACCTGCGCGCCTTTTCCTACAATTATCATATTATTTTGTTTTTGACGTATTTGTTGCTGTGTAGTAAATTACTTTGTTTTTCCTCGCAAATGTGTTGAAAAACGTCGTATGAAACTCGTGAGCTCTTGCTTAATCTAAGCTAACTTGTCTCATAATGTACTATTAAAGAAACTTAAGAATTTGCGCCGGTTTTACGCCATGTTTTGTAAGTTTTATTATTAGTTATTGTAATAAATTCAACTATACACACATATTTTTATTTTGGTACTAACAGTTGTAGTTTGCTAGATATTAAGCTTTAGAGACGGAGAAAGTTTTATTTCGCAAATAGACACGTATAGGGCAGTGACTTCAATCAAACCGCGACGCTTGTGTGGTTAGCATAATTATATTATCGAATTTTCCAAACAAACATGTTTTTATTACTTACTTGTGTTTTTCACTCCAAAAATGTTTCGCATTTGCATTCCTTAAAATTTCTTTAAAGTTATCTGAGTCGACTTGTCAGAACTTTAAAAAATAATTTCAATTTATTAACTGCTAACGGTTTCAAAGTTACTTAAATTAGTCAAAGGGTTTGCGAAAATCTTATTATTATTTTCATGCAAATAAGAAAAGTTTTGTTAAGGTAACAAACGGTAATAAAAAATGAATAACTCACAACTTTACTCGAAACTTGTTAGCATAAGCATACTATATCACCAAGAAAGTGTTTTATTTCAAATATAAGTAGTACAGGAAAGTATTTTCTTTTACATAGGGGTTCTATTAGCTCAAAATTTCACCCGATCTCTAATCTCGTAAACGTCGTGACATCATAATATCATCACAATATATACACAGATGTCCTATAACACTGCTACACGAACGGAAAGTTTTACTGAAAAATAATTGGAACTGCATTCAAAGATTTTTGAAAATTCGCCTGCCTTCGAACTCACCAAATATGAAATAAAAACAATCTTTTATTTTCATGATACCGATGGAAGGGTTACCCATTATGTTTTTTTTTCTTTGATAACACAGCATCTTGGACAAAAGGAAGACCATCATAGTGGTCGGCGTACGAGCTCAAAATCAATGGAAAATAGCAAATCGATTAGGCTCATCTAGATACGATACAGTTAAATTATTTTTCAACACACTTGCTCGTAAAGTGAGCCCTAATACATCGCTTTTAGGGCCATAAACCGAGCTATAACAAACGCGTGCAATAATATATAAAACACTAGTTCGTAATAGAATTAACCCTACAAAGTTAAATTAGTACCTTACTGCAAGTTCTATGCTAGTAAACAGAGCATTCCCAATTTAGCCGGGTAATACAGTTATTTTTTTTTTTACAATAAAGAGGTTTTATGCTGCTCAAAATTCATATACATTTTTGGAATAAATAAATGTGCAAGTCCTTAATTAAGTCAAATAAATATATATTATTATCAAATTATTCATAGTTCACAATATTTTGTTATAAAATATTAAAATATTTGCATTTTGTCACTTAAAATTATCATTTTGAAGTATTAGTAGTAGGCTGTATGCTCCTCACCCCTTTGTTCGCAAAATATTCTTGCGTTGGGCGTGTGAAAAAAAAACAAAAAAAAACATGCGCGCCTTTTTCCATAATTATCATATTCTGTTTTTGCCATATTTGTTGCTGTGTGATAAATTACTTTGTTTTTTCCTCGCAAATGTGTTGAAAAACGTCGTATGAAACTCGTGAGCTCTTGCTTATTGCACACTCGGCTGAGTTACGCCCTCGCCTGCGGCTCGGGCTGCAACCCACAGTCTTGTGTGCAATGAGCAACCTAAGCTAACTTGTCTCATAAAGTACTATTAAAATATACTTACCTCAAAATGTTACGTAATATTTTCATATCTTAACCTCAAGAAAGCAATTTACGTATGCCAATCGGCTATCCTGTACATCGATTTGCGGTTTTTTTTTCGTAAGACTATCACTGTCAAAATATTTAAATTTGAATAATATTACGCATTGTATCGTATCGGATGCGATTATTAAAATCTTTAAATGCAGTTCCCTAAGCTTTTTTTCCAGAAAAAACCTACTTTTCACTAGGTCCATGCTTATTAATTTACACACTTATATATAATACAACTCTTCATTATTACTTCAGAAACAAAATACAAATAAAACTACAATAAAAAAACAAATTGCAAAAGATATGAAAAATCAAGGTGAAGTCCATTTTCCCCTTAAAACAGAATGTTTGCAGCCACCATTCATAAATTCTGGGCGACAAATTTGTGTGACAGTGATATTGTTATTTAGACGAGAGTTTCTGAAGTAACGTCTCGCTTTGACGGTGAACGAAACAACCAACTTCCAAATACATTATTGTGAAATATTGCCCAAGTTGATCCTTTCACAGTCAACACAATGAATACGACCAAATATTTACATTTTTATTTGACTTCAAACTGTAACTTTTTTGAATAAATATGCGCCGTTTAGATTGTTATGAATTGTGAGTCTAACTGGATAACGAATATGGGAAGAAAAATTATAAACATCTACTTATCTCATCATTTAACGTAAAGTGTTTTGAGTTATTTGTTCAAATGAGTAGTGCACTAGATCATAAAGCTCGTTATTATAACATATCATGAGAGCAATGGCTGATTTTCTTCAAAAAAAGCTATGAAAACTCATCGTATGAGGTAAGTTGTTATAAAAGAACGTATTGACCCATGATTTGAGTTTGTTTTATGGACATCCAATAAGGACACCTGCCGGGAGCAGATGCCACTGGTATAATCATAAAAAGCCTGCACGAAGTTTTACGACTGAGCTGGGTACGTAATTGATTACAGCCCTTAGTGTCATTTGCTTTTGCTTTAGGATTCTTACAACTAGAATTTTTAGATGAAAAAAAGAATTACTTAACGTTTACTTAATTTTTACTGTTCACTGTACTTGTTTTATATTGTCGTAAGTTTGTTGCTTTAATTATATTAAAATGTAGAATAAACCATTAAAAAATATTCCGTAAGGTAAACATTTCTGTACAGCGGCCGGTCTTGCTGTCCCGCCCAGCCCTGCCAGAGGGCGTTTTGCGTTAACATTTAAATATTATTATTTTTAGTGAGTAAGTATCGTAAATTATTACTGAAACTGTGAAGCACAAAAAATCTAATTTGATAAATTCAAAATTAGTGTCCCTAGACGTCACTGTAAGACAGCAAAAAAATACGTTTTTGTTGAAAAACGACCGCTTCAATTATTGTAACAAAACTTAATTAATCTTAATTATTATTAAGTGTAGTCGGTTCGGGCTCTTAATTATATTAAATCGTCTTTGTTTGTGGTAACAGATGAATACTATTATTCACACTCCATGTTGCTATTATTTTATTTTTTGTTAACTAAATGAGTGATTATCTAAATTTTACATCTAGGCGAAAGCAAAAAATAATGTGAAATCATCCACTGAGTAAGTACCTAATTATTTTCTATAAAACTTTAGTCTCTTATTGGATTATTTATTTTTGTAAAACCTTAGCAAATAAATGGATAAAGATTTTTTCAATTACTATACGTACGTATGAACATCCAAAGTAAGACACGGTAGCTTAGTTGGAAGAACATTGAACTGGACTTCGAAACGGGTTCGATTCCCGCCTGAGAAAATGATCTGGTGACGAGTCGATTTTTTTCTAGTATTTTATTTTAGTATTAATCATCTCTAATAAGGGTTGGTTATGAGATAGCTTATGATAAAATACTATCAAGAGCTCTATCAGAGGACCAAACTATAATAAATTCCAGTCCTAAATAGTTAAACCGTTCATAATTGAAAAAATAACGAATGTTTTGAGCTGTACACTTTGCGTTTGTGACATTTTTGAAGAGCTGAAATGTTTTTTATTTTTTCGATAAATTTCGAAAAACTTAATCGACAAATAATCTGTATAATTTATCGAACTCACGTAGATAAATGAGACCTTTAGAGGATAACAGAACATACAAAAGAGTTTTTGCCCTAATTGAAACGGAGACGCTTCGAGTTCACGCCAGCACGGCTGCGTTCAGACGATAATGCACGACACGACCTCAACCCGAACACAACTCGAACTCAACTCAACCGGAGCCCACTCCTTGAAATACAGCGCTTACAATTTTGAGTTTAATGACACATTAATAAGGTCAGTTATATTTTGTCGATATAACTGCACACGCCCCGCGCTCAACCTGACCTCAACTCAAACTCAACCAGAACACAACACGAACTCAACTCAAGCTCAACCAGAACACAACCCGAACTCACCTCAAACTCACCTGAACATTACACAGGAGCTTATTATTCCTACTATCCTACTTCCTACTATATATAATATTATAAATGTGAAAGTTTGTGGGTTTGGATGTTTGTTCCTCAATCACGCAAAAACTACTGAACCGATTTGGTTGAAATTTGGCACACAGGTAGTAAATAGCTTAAATTAAAACATAGGATACTTTTTATCCCGATCTTCCCGCGGGAATGGGAACCACGTGGGTGAAACCGCGGGCGGCGGCTAGTGTGTCATATGACTCAAAATTGTAAGCGATGTATTTCAAGGTGGGCTGCGGTTGAGGTGAGTTTGAGTTGAGTTCGGGTTGAGGTCGGGTCGTGTGTTATCGTTTGAACGCAGCCTCTGTAAAAAGACTTATGTATTAATGAAAGAATTATGTAAAAAGACTATGAGAATTAATTTAGAAAAATGTAATTTTATTTATTTATTAATTTATAATCAGGCAACAATGGCCCATAGATACATACCTTAAAACTAAAACATAATGTATAAACAATATTGTTAGTAAATATAACTTAATATTACGTTAGTATAAAGTCAATTTGGCACTTTCTGTGTCATTTCGGTGGCACAAGGCAACGCCCCTCGGAAGCGCCTGTATACCACGCCCTGCGGCCAGAAGTCCTCCTTCATGAAAGTGTCCAGCCTGGCGGTCGGGAATGAATGTTCCATATGTCTAATGTAATGTATGTTTTTAATTATAGTCGAAAGATCGAAATAAATTTATTCATTATTATGATTATTGTTATAGGTATAGGTACCTAACCTAACTTTAGTCTCATAGACAATATTATTGATTTTACTGTACTTTATCAAAAATAAAATATGTTTCAAAAATTTCTTGGGATCGTTCCTCTTGTCAGCAAAGAGATCTATAGAATGTGTCAAATAATAATCTACCTTGTTAGATAAATATGATTTCTACTCCATACCTTGTCCGAGAGCTATGCTTACTTGCTTAGCTTACGAGTAAGTAACATAGTGAATGCAATACTGTTGATAGATAAAAGCTACTAGTCAAAAGGAATGCTGGCATTGGGTCAGGAATGTGTGAGCTATCATCACAGAATAACTAATCTATCATGTCAAAACCACCGAGATCATCTTTATACCCATAGCACATCTCTTCAAGTCTGATAAGTGTCTAAAGATTTTAGTATAAGGCTTAAGCTGACAAAATCCATGGAAATCTAAAAAAAACCTCTAAGTAGACGTGGGAAAAAAGCGAAAATAATTTCGGTAGAATTTTATTTCATGTCAAAACTGACTTTTTCTTGATAAGGGTCCGGTCAACCTGTAAACCTGCAATATAGAAAAATATTTCGGATGGGTATCTATTTCATAAACCAGATTGAATAAATTTAGTAAAAGGAAAAATAAACACCTGTTTTTTTATTTTTATTATCTTCACAAACAGTTAACTCCAACATAAGGAATATTTAAAAAAAAAGAAAATCATTCAATTTTTTTACATACTAAGTTTCAGACGGCGCAGTCTACTTTGCTTCAGGGTCTTGATCAGGTAAGAAATAGGTTTAAGTTTGGATTAAGTTTATCAAGGTACTTAAGGCTGTATTTCGATCACGTTCCATTTTTATATTTTCAATACAAATGATCAAAACAACTCTGCACGAGCCGTAATGAGATTTTAATATTTTATTTTCTCTGTGATTTTTATTTTTCTCTCTATAGTGCACTCCTTGATATATACAATAGGTGAAAAAAAATCAGTATGAGTCGTATTCTAATTTGTTACAGCTAAAACTTTTGTGAAAAATACCTCTGACAAGCATATTTGAAATTCCATGAAATAAAACACTTTTAACGGATACTAGCGCGGTTTTATTGAAAGTACTTTGGTAATTAGTTGGTATTTGGTTTGATTTTTGGTTTTCCCGACGTTTCGGCACCTTTGCAGCTGCCGTGGTCACGGGGGACTGAAGCTACTTGTAAGCCTACCCTCAAGCGATGATTTTTTTTTTAAGTCGTTCAGAAATTAAGATTTAACAAATTTTAATTGGTCAACTAATTACCAAAGTACTTTCAATAAAACCGCGCTAGTATCCGTTAAAAGTGTTTTATTTCATGTCTAGTGAGCGCGTAAGCTTGAGAAGTGAATTTGAAATTCCACTTGAACATAATAATTTTGTTCAAGTGGAATTTCAAATTTGCTTATACTTACAATAATTACTTACAATACTGCTTACAATAATTATTATTGTCTTCGTTTTAAAATACCTATCTCTATATACGGCAATAATTTAAGAATTTTGCTTCCTAACACTAAAGCTTACATCAATAGTAATGCTTTCATTCTTTAGATAATTCTTTGGAAAAACGCTAATTCCTCTGAAATGCGAATATACAGCCTTAAACATAAAGTTTTATTTTACTATTTCTCTAACTTTGTTTTATTGTTTCAGTTACGGCGTTGTCTGTTACATCAACTCGACAATTAGACTTTATGAGAAAAGACCAAGTAAAATGTGATTTGTCGCTTCAAATATGAGCACTTATTACATTTTGTAACTATGTTTAAGTTTTTAACTAAGTTTACTTGCAACTAAATCTAATAAACATTGAAATAAATATTTAAACTTCACTTTTTTACGGTTATCACATCTGTGAAATACTGGAGTGAGGGAAACGATCATTAAAAAGAGTTTAACAAAATTTAAAATAAAGAAATCGGAGTAAGAAAGTATAAAGCAAATTTGTCTTATGTTAAATAGGCATATTTTACATAACTTAAAATCATGATATAATTATTATGCTCAAACGCACTTCCCCTGATGAATATAGAAGATGAGATGATTTTCGGAGAATTCCAAGTAACGTTACAATAACTGGTAAAGGCATAATTGAGTTTCGAACTCCTCGAAACTGTGATAATAATAATTATCACATTATTAAACTTTCTTAAAGACGTACCTATTCTGGGAAATTATTCGTATTGAGTCTGCGGAGTTTGAGGTACAAAGGGCTTATATCTCCACTCATAATGGCATTAAGGGCAGAACCTATAAAAGGTACGAGGCACAAAAGGGCAAACTAGATAAGGAGCACTTTACTCGGATTTCAGTGTTATCGGGACACTTTTAAGGCTCATAAATAGTTAAAGAAGTTCTTCCGTTTGCGACACAGAGTTACCGCAGATTTTTTCTTCACGATCTATCATGAGTTGGATGACTACCGCTTCCTTACGTTAAACGATTTTTTTATTAGTCTGATATTTTCAAAGATTTTTAACTTTTCAGCGGTCGTACCCTTGCGCCGAATATAACCAATCACTCAAGTGTCTGGCACGAAAACAAAATGTTAGTTCTTGACCGTGAAAACACACAAATACTTCATATTTTGTGGTGAAATGCTTTTATATGTTATTTTCTGAAAGATAATAGAAAAAACGAGTTGTATACTTACTCCAAACTAACAAGAAAGGGCGGACTTTTTCAGTAATAGATTAGATTCCATGGGCAATGTCTGAAAAAAAATTAATTGGCAGAATATAAGTTTCAGAATTTTCAGTTGCGTGAAAAAAAAAATTAAACAAGTAACAGCAGAATGGAGATTATACCTTAAGCACCAACTGCCACAACCACAACATGGTATTAAAAAAAGTTTAGACATTTGTTATTTTTATTTTTCATGCAACCGAAAATTATAAAACTTCTTTCTACTAACTAAGGGAGCCTATTCCTACCTATAAAAAATATTCAGCCAATATGATTTTTTCTATTTTGTATTTAAATAAAAAAGACACTGACTGACAGACACTCATTAACCCAGCACTAACATCTATCAAGAGAAAACACGCGCGTAAAAGTTCTCGATAAAGTAATTCTCTTAGGGAAACATTTCGCTTTTTTATATATTCGTGCTACAGGTACGATCACAGTTTATTATTAGCACTAGGAACTTGAAATTTTGTCCAAAACTTTTTTTTTAATGTAGGCCAGCCAGCACTAAGAAAGGTTTTTTCAAAATTCAACCCGAATTAAATTAAGGACGAAAGGGGGAATTCTCGGGTTACTAGTTGTTCATAATAATGTTAAAAGCTTACCATTCAAGTCATAATTATAATAATAATTATGAAAATAATAATTTTGCTTGAATTTTATTAACGCCTTTATATTTTTAACGATACGCATCGAAGCTTATACCTATTGTGAAAAACGGCCTCCTTCCAAGAACGATAAGGGAACAGCATAAAGGATAATTAGGATGACTAAGTGAACAACGAGATCCTAATCTACCTATTATACAGTGAGGAGATGTTTTGAGATGAAATTCGGCTCCTTCTGTTCTATGATATTGCTATAACAAGCTACCATCTTTATAGATACCTCTGGCTGGATGAAAGAAAACACCCCAATTCGTACATTGAAAAGGACGAAACTGCTACTACAATAGAACGTAAGACTACTATTATAATACATAATTAATTCTTTCTGTTCTGTAAACACAATAAATCACTTTACTAATAAGATGTAATAAAAAAGCATTAGTAATCGCAACTAGGTGTGCTTTTTAAGTACTTTTTCAACGATACAAAAATATGGATATGCCCTATACTACCATGATTTTGATTATGATATCCGCAAATCTTAGGATGTTCTTCAACTCGCGTCCTTTAATAATATTGTTTTGTTGAGAAAATAAAACTTGTTAGTATACAAAAAACGTATCGTTTCTAATAGAACATCATACGAAATCCCGAGATTCTTCAACTATGATAACAATATTATTATCCAAGCTAATGGCTATCTTGTCAAAGTGGTCTGGTCCCAATATGCGATAGATTGAAAATGAGCCTCTTGGCCGACGGTCCATAACAAGAGTAAAAATAAATTTGTTCTGAAGTGAAATAATTTATTTACAATAATAGTACTAAATTATGTATTCTTTGAAAATATAAAAAAATGATCCTTCTATGTTCGAAAATAGGTACAATATTTTCTTTATATATCTAATTTGATATTTAAAAAGTTTTTACTCTGTCATTTTCACTAAAGAAAACACAAAAGCATCAACACACGTAATTCAGAAACGCCTCAGTGACATAACAAACACTTTTCCCTGTTTTCAGGTAGAAAAAGGGTTAAACCTGAAACAACCCTTAAGGGTTCATTCAAAACTAGCAAAACCCTCACCAAGTTGACAAACAACCCGTTTAAATTACTCAGCAAACGTAAACACGTCAACAATCACATCTACGGCCTTTGTGTGCAAACCAAATGAAATGTAAAAATTGGTTTTGGAATGTCCTTCGTTATACACGCTGAAATTTTAATTATTTGGTTTCCGCCGTGAGGTGGTTCCGTGGCGCCGTTGGAAAAAAAATCAGCTGTTCCATCCAAAAGTGCAGTACCTACTCGACCTTAATATATGGAACAGCTGATTTTTTTTGCGAGGAGGAGAGTTGGCCCCATATTAAAAGTTGCTTGTAATCATGAGTGGAACCACCCCACGGCGGGAACCAAATGATTGAAATTTCACGCTGTATAGAATAAAAAAAAAAATTCTTCCTATATAGTTATTATATCATCATCATATCAGCCGCACGACAACCACTGCTGGGTATAGGCCTCCCCTAAGGATCTCCACGACGATCGGTCCTGCGCTGCCCGCATCCAGCGGCTTCCCGCGACCTTCACCAGATCGTCGGTCCACCTTGTCGGGGGCCTACCCACGGAGTTATTATATAGATGAAGACAATAAATGGCTTAGCTTACGAGTATGTACGATCGACGTATGTACATACGTAAATGCCCATATCGTTCATTGTACGTACCTGTAGGACACGGTGAGTACATATTTAAAGGTAAAATAAAACAGAAATTAAAATACAAGTATTGCAGCACAATGTATTAATAAAATCCTTTAATTTAAGAAAGAAGATGATTCTACTTTGTTTTTAATAGTACATTATGAGACAAGTTAGCTTAGGTTGCTTATTGCACATAAGGCCAGCCCGAGCCGCAGGCGAGGGCTTAACTCAGCCGAGTGTGCAATAAGCAAGAGCTCACGAGTTTCATACGACGTTTTTCAACACATTTGCGAGGAAAAAACAAAGTAATTTATCACACAGCAACAAATATGGCAAAAACAAAATATGATAATTATGGGACAAGGCGCGCATGTTTTTTTTTGTTTTTTTTTAAACGCCCAACGCAAGAATATTTTACGAACAAAGGGGTGAGGAGCATACAGCCTACTACTAATACTTCAAAATTATAAATTTAAGTGACAAATTGCAAATATTTTAATATTTTATAACAAACTATTGTGAATTATGAATAATTTGCTAAAAATATATATTTATTTGACTTAATTAAGGACTTACACATTTATTTATTCCAAAAATGTATATGAATTTTCAGCAGCATAAAACCTCTTTGTTGTAAAAAAAAAATAACTGTATTACCCCGCTAAATTGGGAATGCTCTGTTTACTCGCATAGAACATGCAGTAAGGTACTAATTTAACTTTGTAGGGTTAATTCTATTACTAATTTTATTGCGAACTAGTGTTTTATATATTATTGCACGCTTTTGTTATTGGTCGGTTTATGGCCCTAAAAGCGATGTATTAGGGCTCACTTTACGAGCAAGTGTGTAAAAAAATTAGTTACGGCATGCTTATCGATCATCTCGAAGACGGCATGACAAAAATTTTGCTTTTACACATTGCTTGGCTGCCCTGAAAATCTCATTGATCAGAGATATCCACTTTTTACTTAGTTATTTTAAACTAAGTACAATGCAACGCGAAAGTTTAATAGGTATATCCTTTTGTTGTCAAATTTACTATCACTTTTACTTCACCACAATTATTATGATCTAACATGTAAATGTCAAAAAAACAAACCACTGTGAAGTTAGCCACTATGCGCATAGCCGCCCTCCACACGTCTTTATCGAATTTGTGTTCTGCGCATCGTCTCGCGCGATGTTCACAGAAGTCATAAAGTTTAAATCGGGCTATGATCATCAGCCATTTTTTTAATATCCCTACTGCTGGGGCACAGGCCTTCCTTATGGGTGGATAAGGAGGATGGGCCATACATAACCCACAACTTGATCCCAATGTGGATTGGTGGGTATTAACGACTGCAAATGCAAAGGGTATCAACGGATTAACGTGCCTTCCGAAACACGGAAGAACTCAAGATTATAAATTTTTGGTCACCCATCCCATGAACGATCACTGCGAAAGTTGCTTAACCTCCGCAATCGCTGGGCCAGGCGCTAAACCACTGCGCCACCAAGTTCCTTATCGGGCTATACCATATAGTAAGTATAGATGTTCACATATATATTTGTTTGTCGAATTACAAAACTGAGAATTTTGCTGATTGCTCAAACTTTGACCTGCTCACGAAGCGTAGGATGCAGTTGATCGGCGATGAATTCCTGTTGAGAAATTGAAAAGTTGTTTTCACCTGCTTCTGCGAAAGCTTGAATACAAAAGGCCGAGTTTCAATACACTTGAAACTTAGCCGTTTGAGTTTTATACAATAACAAAGATAACTCAGCCATTCTTCACAGTTGGGGAATGATCTTCAACCTTACGCATCTCTCAATAAGGTATAAAATTTACCAGATGGAGTTTGATATTAGAAACCGCTAAGGTGGTAGCACCAGGTGCCAAATTCAGCCTGCGTGTTGGTGTCAGTTTATAGAAAGTAACGTTGGAAATCTTAAGGGTAGGAATTCGTACGTAATACAATATCGTGGTTGTTGTGTGTACTGTTTAAAGTTATACATAATAAAAAGTATCTATTTTTTTTCATAAAATGTATAATTTATAAGTAGGTAGTCAACGTGGAGCAAATGAAATATAGTTTCTACTAGTTTTTTTAATTATAATACATTGTATTGTATTTTTTTAACAATCTATGTACATTTATAAAACAAAAGTTACAAATGAGGACTAATGTTATAAGCATTCTCTTCCAGTCAACCTTTAGGAAACAGATATCAACGAAGGCGGTACATAAACTACATAAATGCGGTACAATAATATTATTAATGTTTTTATTACTTATATTTTGTATAATATGTCTTGCTGTTAGCTTACCAATTATATATTAAATTATTAATTAAGATAACTTCTACATTATAATTATTTATGTAAGAGTGAATTTGTAAAAACATTCATTCTATCATTGCAATTGATTCTGCTGATCTTAAATCTTGTCTGACTGTTGTTTCAATAGTTATTGCTTTTTGTGTTTTGGTAACAAGAACTTATATTTAGGTAGTTTTCTTTGCAAGAACTGTGTTAAAAAGCATACTGTCTATAAATTACCAATGAAACGCTAACATTAATATAATCAAGGTTCAGTTTTGTCACCAAAAGTAAGTAACTATATAACAAAACAAACAGCCTTTTCAGTCTAATAACGTATGACGACAAATATTAGCCACTGAATCTGCGAATATAATCGCAAAGGCACTCCCTTGTTGTCCAATAGTCGACCGAGTGTAAAATTAAATTCTCATTTCGGCCTCCATCGTGTTTTGTGAGTGGAATGCTCTCGAGGTCGGAATGTTATTACATACTTGGGAAAAAAATATAATTTATTAATGACAATACTGTAATTTGATGGGCACTAGTTAGGAATGGGTCGGCAAGTTTTATTTATCTTTATTTACAATTTCATGGTTTGATGATTATGCCTGATTACTTTTTTGGATTTTTTTAAAACTTGAGACAGTGTAAAAACAATGCATTTATATTAATACATATAATTATAATATTTATAAGCTCATACAACACTTGGCATACCATGTTGTGGCAATTTTGTAGTTAACTTACCCGCAATAGCGCCAAATTAATTTGCTTTCCAAGTTTTTCACCACTTTAATTTTCCACAGTTTGTATCACTAGGGAGGAAAATACTTTGCAGTGAACAGACACCTGTAACACCAGAATAATAAAGCCAATAAGTAAATTAATTAACCCAAGAAAGATCGTCATTATCATATTTCATTATAGGTAGTGACCTTAACATAATTTAATAACTACTAATTTTATACGACACTCCAGCAGCAATAACTATGAACCGGGGTCATTAACTATTATATTATGTCCTAAGCGACATTAAAGCATAAGAGAAGGCGATTACAAGAAAATTAATAACGAAGAGTCGTTACAATAAACGTGGTAATAGAATAACCACGAGAGCTCTTAAACGATACAAGAGCCCGAAAAGCTCCCCAGTAAAAAATATTTATAGGCTATAAATGACGGGTTGTATCGTTATGGCGGAGCGGTGGAGCTTGCGGTAGTAAATTTAATTTGGGCTGTGAGCGATCGGTGTTGGTATTTTTGAAAATTTGCTATTACCTTTTTGTTTTTATTTATTTACGGTGGTTAATTATTACGTTAATAAGACCAAAACTAATTTGTTAACATTTCCATTACGGCTATGTAGCTAGTCCTACTTTACAATTTAAGACTATTAACTGACTAATTTCTGACCTAATTAGTTGAAAAATAATGAGGCGACTATGACTCTTCAAAATACCTCAGAATAATATCTACTTGTTTTCAGTATCAATATTTTCTTCTTCAAAAAGGTATTACTTACGAGCTACAAAAGTTTGCCAGATATGAAAATATTGGGTAGGTTAACGTGTGGAGAAAACCTTCTTAATTCTTTCTATTTTATCGTATCCACGATAAATTGCAACATTTGGCTCTCACTGTGACACTTTTACTGTGACCTTATAACTTGGAGAAAGTTAAGTTATGTCCCTTTGTCTTACTTATAAGTATTCTTGTAGCTTTAGTTTATGTTGTTATAAAAAGAATAATGTTATTAGCGGTCATGTTCTGTTTATGTGTCTCTTGCTTTTACTTGAATTAGAATAAATACAATAAGTATATTATTTTAGTTTTCAAATTAATTAGTGTAAAAAGAGTTATTCTAAAAGTAGGTAAAAAAGTGTAAAATTCAATACAAATCATCTTCTCTATAGGATTAAATACAATTAGGATGTGACTTTTCAATAGTTACAACAAATAAGACTTTTATAACTGTTGTGTAAAAAAGCTCTTCAAGTTTAAGCCATGATCGCAACACTGTACCTTTTTTTATGAAACATCACAATATGTAACAAATTGCTTCATTTTAGGCTTTTTCCTCGGAGTATAAAGAAGATTACGCCAATATTTTGCGAGAGCTTAAGCGTCACGTGTGATAATGGCTAATAGGCAATAAAAAAGTTCCATCAGGCCTTTCGTAGATGTGCTGAGCCAATCGGGTGGCAGCGAGACCCTCATCGGGAACTAACTGCCCGTGACTTTGTGGAGTCGCAACAGATGCTATAAACTTCCAACAAATTCGATCTCGCCGAATCCTTCGCATTAGTTTTACGTATTTTGTGCCCGCACGAAATGAGATGTAAATCCGAGGCTACCTGCGCAAAGTTCCGTTATTATTGGATTAGCTTGAATTACCCTCGGAAGTTACTAATGTTCAAGAATTGGGTGACTAAGAATCAAGACCCCTTTTAATAGTAAGTCAACAGATCAAAACTTTGAACCCATGTTATTCACGCGAAGTTTAAGCCATTGTTTAGAGTAGAATAGGCTGTTTATTATAATAAAGCCAATCAACTTAATTGCTATAGAACATTTTAAGTTTCATCTTAAACCTAATTAAGAAGTGAAATACGTACTGCTACGGCACACACACATCTTTATTAGGGTATAGATTACTGTTTTTTGTTTTTTGTTTCTATGGGTTCTCTTTTTTGTCAAGTTACTAGCAATAGGGATGTTGACTAATGAATAAAATAACGAAATACTAATAAAAATCGTAAACATATTCAACTTTTAGAGTCGCTTGTATACCTCTTGGTTTTATATATTGCATATTATTTGTTTTATGACCCTTCAAAGTTGGGTGGACAAGTCCATTTAAAAAGTATACAATTTATTAAAATAAATGATACCTTTAATTAGTCCGTAAAATGTATAGCAAATTTGTCGAAGAAACCATTTTGATAAACACAATATTTAATATAGCTGCTGAACAAATTTCCTATGCGTTGCATACAAACTAGCACGGCGTGACGTCATAACGTGCAAGCCATTAGTATGGAGCGTTTTTGATCGAGTCCATTTGTGTGCATTTCACACTGTGATATCTCGGGCAGTTTTCATGCTAGCGAATTAATTCTTTTACCAATGTATCTTTTTTTGACAGGTAATTTATGTAACATAAAATAAAAAAAATAGTCAACATCCCTATTATTTTATAACGTGTAAAATTGTGTACCGATTGTGTTAAATAATTATGTGTGTGTCTGAAGCAAGAAATAAATGATTATCTATCTATTTATCTAAATGAGTAAATTAAAATAAAGCACCGTATGGTAGATTAAAGTAAATGTTTGCATTCAAGTTCACAAAATTAACTTTTATGTAGAGCGACGCGGACACTTGCAAATACTAAGTGAGAATCCTTTTATTTCCTCCAGTTCAATCTAAATGCAATATCTACGTCGTCGGAACAAAGTAAACTGAGAGAAAGAATAATGGGGTAGATTATCGTGCCTCTTGAAAAACATCGCGAACTGGAGCTGCGAAGAGTTATTCATATAGAGTAATCTTTTATTTCCCCGGAGTGGCGAGCGGAGTCGACTCGGGCAAGAGATTCACAGATATTTCTTCAAGAATATTGCGAATCAACATTGGCTCTGTTTAGGGTTGTTGTGTTTAGTAGTAAATACGGTTGTCAGCACTTGGCAGGGAATGTCAAGTGCGGTCCCATTCTGCTTTATCAGGAACTGTTTATGAGATCTCGCTTACGTAGATTTTTGCGCATGCGTGTGTTCTTCCTCTATCCTATAAGGCCCCATCCATAATCCATTCTAGCCTTGAGCGAGAATGGATTTTCAAAACTTACAGAAATAATGAAAACTGTTGAAGTGTTATTCAAAAAATATTAGAGACAATTTAAGAGGGCATGATCTTAGCTTTTTTAAATATTGACTTGGTTTACGAGTACCTTATAAAAATAAATGTATTGGCGGCGCTAGTAGTGGGTAGTAGGGCGCCTTAAGTTGACTAAGAAAATTTATTTTAATAATATTTTTAACATGTCGCTTTCTTTATTTTAAAGCTAAATAAAAATATACAGGCATTCCCACGGCTGTGGACTGGAAAAAGACTTAAATAGGTATGTTTTTTTAAAAATAATTATTTGCTTAGGTGCTACTAATTAGTTATATGTCACTAGCAATGAAGCTGCGCAGTCTGCCCACTAGCATGACCACCACAACCCGATTATGATATAGCGATTTATCAGGTTTAACCGTCAAAACACAATGGATTTTGACAGTTAAATGTCGATAAAACGCTATATCACGCGATATTAACGTGGTTCGGTGGTTATGATGTTAACTAGTTTTAGATAAGAAGAGTTTTGAATAAGTTCAAATCATTCACAGCTGCATTATAAATGTACAAAATATTTTGTTTTTTATCATACATACATAAAGCTTTGTTATTGACATTACCATTTTTTCATGTGAATGCATTTTCATGTAATACGGCGATACGAGGGATATATTCAGTACACAAAATCTCAATGAAATTTTGTATCCATGCCATTATTTTATAAGGTGGGTCATTTACATTACATAAATATCAGATATTAACCTCAGAATTGGTACAATCATAATATTATTATACTGAGCAAAATGTTCACGCTCACCAATAACATCGTGTAACCAGAAAACATAAAATGTAACAACACACTTCCTGCACCGTTCCCTGCAATCAAAAAGGGGTAGCAGAAATTCTCGGTCTTTATCATCATTATGGATATTTCGAACAGGCAATTTCTGGCCAACTCAGACTATTTTCAATACTCTAGCTAGTACTACCATAGTGTTTATTAATAGTCTATCCTATAGTAAGACTTTTCCTTGAATGCAGACAAATTATAGTACCGCACTTTCAATAGGAAAAAGTTAGGTACGGCTCGCCTGCGTGGTAGCGGTGGACAGTCCCATCCCGCATTCCACCTCATCATTGCTCTGTCAAGACAAGTTACTCCACTAATCATTATGCTATGTTGGTACCAAGGAGTTCCAATCACAACAAAACAAATGACTGTTGAATTCTGACCTTCTGTCTATTTTGTGGTCGTAGTAAAGGGTTAGTAGAAATGATCACTACGTTCAAATAAACCTGTGTCTGACCGGGTGCAATGATTCGGAGTTAACGTGCTCGTTACTTTTATGTTTCTGGTCCATAAAACAATCTAGGCCTAGGTCGAATGGTACGGACGTAGCTGGAAATAAAGAGGGTTTCGATAATACGTGAAACCTCGCAACATCAAAAGCCTTGCGGCCGTATTAAATGAAGAGTAGGTAAGTTTATACTTGGTTTGGTAAAAACATTACTTAAAAACATTGTATTACGTTTGTCGTCAAGCAAACTTTTAGGTCAAACTAGGACATAAACATACCCTTTGTGGGTATGTTTATGTCCTAGTGGGTTGGTGAAGGATGATATTATTATTATTTCTCTAATTATTAGCAACCAATTTTACGCAGTTTAGTATTTGTAAAAACAAGAAAAGTTACTGTTCGAATTCCTATAGTAATAGCTAATAGGTATAATTATGTATGTCAACCTACAGTTTTTGTAGTGATTTTTAATATCTAAAGTTCCACAGATTGTCTAAACTTCCTTATAATTGTCTGGCAAACTACATTTACATTTAATTACTTAAATATTTTTTTGTTATTTTAATTTTGTTGAATCCTTTTACGTTGCTTGTTATACCTACATCCTTGATTTATTACCATGGGAGGAGCTGCTGCCTGAGATACGGGTATATCCCAGTTTGGGTAGTAGTTTGTTCTGCCATGCCATTAATTGATTTTAATTTTAGTTTTTGTTTGTTCCTTTAGCAATTGTAGTAACTAAGTTGTTTTGCGGTGTGTACCCACACTATTGTTTTAAAAAAAATGTGTTAAATGTGTATAAGGTGGGTACTCCTACCCTTGCTGCTTTTATATTTCAATTGTAAGCTACCTACGTAATAATTTTGTTATGTATGGTTGTGCAATTAAATCATTCATTCATTCATTAAAAGGGGGGGGGGGGGTGTAAGTTTTTGCTTGAATAGTTCACTGTTCAAACTAAAATATAGTTATAATTTCATGAAGGCACCAGGCACGTGATCGAGAATATCGAGATCGAGTTAAAATCTTGGCTGGAATCGAGTAAACCATTTTCATTACCAAAATTACAGATATTTTATGGTTATTCGATCCATGTGAACTCGATCCAGTAGGAGGGCAGTTCATCAAAGAGAAATACCTAGTTTGTTAGTGTACTCTTTTTATCCAACTTCTTTATTAAAAATTGAAATATAAATTCTAGCTATGTTAGTACTTTTGTAGTTATACTATGTTAGAAATTTGGAATCTCTAACTTTCACTTACACATTTCTCATAACATACTTAAACAAACACGCTTCTAGCGTACCGTCTTTTACCCTATAACTTCTGAGTAACCTGCGCGTTTTATTCAAATGCTTTATTAAAATTCGAATAGATGACGAGCCGTATATGCTGCAGCTAATTTTATGCGGAGTGTTTACTCAAAGCTTTCTTAGAAGTAATAACCTCTTCAATGAGTACTATACAGAGTGTTTGGTGAGAAATTTCAACCAAATTCGTTCAGTAGTTTTTGCGTGATTGAGGAACAAACATCCAAACCCACAAACTTTCACATTTATAATATTAATAAAATATAAGATTTTATCGTTTTTAATTACCTAATAACTATTAAATTTTCCGGAGTTGTATGCATAGTATCCTATCTTGCATATTTGGGATTATACGGATAATAGTCGTCCTGTATATGAGTATAGGATCCCTAAATTAAGGAAATCTTATTACGAAATTCCGACGTGTGTCGTCGGCTAAAAGCTGCTACGAGGGATCTCCGAGCCGACTAATGAACGTGCTTGAAATTTATAACACCTTTAACCTTTTAGTTACTTTGTAAGAAGTAAATTGGACCCCAAACGACCTTACCGTTATGAGCAATAATATAAATTCTTGATATCGTTTTAAGGAAGCAGGTGTAACATGGGTTGTAAAGTGGGAATCTCGAATGTGATTTGTCATAAATTATTTTATCGCTACGCTTGAGGGCGTCAATGATACGGTGGTGCAGTATATTTTTATCAAGCAAAGTTTTTAAAAATAAGGGAAACGATTTGAAGATAGCACATTTTACATTTTAAAAAGTGTCGTTTATATTTTGAAACAGGAGGCAGTCTGAAAGCTAACGATTATTGTAAACAATTATTGTAAAAGTGGTCAATGATGAGAAGAGACTTGTCAAATAATCTTCCGTAGCATGGATCTTCTACTTCATATTTATATGTTCATCTTAAGGGGAAACATCAAAAATTGACACTTTTTGATGTAATGCCATAGGTCGCGGAAAGCATCCTAGAGATCTGAAATTAAGATATATATTTCTTTATGTCTTTCTTCAGAAATGTATAGAACCAGAAACACGATTCAGTGATTTTGGCTCGTACATTTTAAAATACCTTTTAAAATTCTTAAAATAGAAATTATTTAGAAACAACATTAGGTATTCAAGTGGAAATTGCTTTAAATAATTTATATCATCAATGTTCAGAATAGTGAAGAAACATTTCTCTTTAATCGCTATAGTTCATAAAATAGGTAGGTACTTACGGTTATCTTTTACTAGGGCATATTTCAGAATTAATTTTGCTTTGTACACAAAACTGATATGGAACCCTGAAAAGATACGAATGTCACTTAAATTCTGTTCTATGTAACATTTTATGACGCTGTACCCCTGTAGAAGATAGACTTTTTAACTTTATGAATAATCGTATAATACAGGATCTTAATATGGTAGATAAAACATCAAAGCCAGTTCATCGATATTTTTTTTTCTTAACAAAAATCTAAATTATTTTTATCATTTATACACTTTACTAACTAACTAAAGTAACTACTAGAGTACCTAGTTAAAGTAGTTTATAGTTTTAACACAATTTATTGTAGAGTGTAAAATTAATATATCTGCTGCCATTCTTATTTCAATTGCGGTGAACAACTAATAGTTTTAACAGAACTATAGGAAATTATTCCGACACAAAGCCAAGAATTCTCAAACTATTTCATTTGATGGTTGGTACTCAAACTTTCGCGTTAGCGGGAGGTCGGAATACAAACTTTCCTTTCAAAACTATTCTTTTCAGGGTTTGCCTTAAAGTAACTTTAAATAATGTTTATAACAAACCGGTATTTATTACCTACATAAGTAAAAGTTTTACACTAGGACGAGTTTATGTCTTTTGTTAGAATTTAATAATGGTTTTCAAAATACAATAGTCCTTTTAAATAACAGCGTGATGTTCATATTTAATATTTAAGCATAAAACGGCATATATCCATTGTAGCGCTTTCATCGGAAAAAGCTTCTGCCCATTTTTTGGCCCACTTGGGTGTTTGATGTAGGTCTCTCGGTCATTGGTCGCCTTTTACGACAACCCTAAGCGTGAAGGGTTGGTCTATTCTATTCTGCTGGATACCACACGGTTAAAGAAATATGTGCAACTTAGCTAACTATGTAACTTAACCCAAATACCTCTACTTAAGTTAATGCTAAGTTTTTGCGTTGAAGTTTAAATGCCCTTTGTTACCAACGGACCACTCAATCCATCACCTATATAGTTGGTCTATTAGGAATTTTACTCAAACTGAACTCAAATTAGATTTGAATCAAAATCTAATTATGAACTAGTTAAATCACGGTCAGACCTAATTTTGAATAATTACCCATTCTAAATATACTTACTTTAAACTATTATTCTCGATGTAGTCGAGGGTAAAGTGGTTGCTTTACCCTTCTCAAGTACCTCATGCTCTATACCGCAGCTCTTCAAAAGATCTTTGTTTGAAATTTACATTAACATAAGTCCTAGGCCAGCTTAGACAATAAACTTGAAGGACTTTCGTTGAATTTAGTTACAGAATAAACATGAACATGACCCGAAACTTGATTGCACTACAGCGAAAAAAGTTTCATAATTGGATTTTTTTTTACAGATTTTGGATTTAATTATAATTCAAAAAATAAATAAAATGGTAATTTAAAAAGTGATCTCCCAACATGTCTGTACTGCTTGGTAACTTCAGAGTTATGAAAAAAAAACAGTTTTTTTTTCATTAATTCAGTTTTTTTTTTTTTTTTAAACAAAAATTTTATGGTGATTATAAGTCTAGACGTTCACAAGAGCAATAAGCTAAGGCTTATAAAAATATTAAATTTGAATACCATGAATATTTCACAATTAATAACATGAGTATTCAGACTTGACCTCAACAGTAAAAATGAAAAAAGATTGCAACTTTATTTATCTTTTACAGTAACTGCCATTGAATAAAAGTATTTTAATAAGTAAGAAGCGTATAATGTTCCCCTCTCTGATCTTTGGAAAGCAGTGTTGTTTTTTCTGCAAAGCTATTATTTTTTATCCTTTGCGATCACATTGTTATTGGATACAGTAATTTGTTTGGCCCAGTTTCAGTTTCATAATTTACGCGTAACAGCTTTTATTAACAACGTTACAAAGATTTATGTAGGCTACGTTGAGCTCAATGACAAAACAACAATTCTCATCAAATTGAAGGTTGCAGACATGAAAATGATTGTGCAAAATGAGCGTATGGTGGCATAAGTAAATCTTAAATTTGTGCATACAATTAGGAACCTACGTATATTATGTTTATTGTTAAAACAGAACAATGAAGCAAGTTTTAAGTCCATAAGATCGAGTATATAGTGAGAGACTTTTTTAAATTAATTAATTCGAAAATAGATATTGGACTCAGATACGTATCCAATCAACACGGCTGAAAATAATTCACGTTTTAAACTACAATATTTGAAACCTTAAGAACCAATCAAGACAATATTATTCATAATTCCGCTTACACTGCAACTAAAATGTTAGATTATGTTTGCAGAGCTACGTACTATATAAGTCACGGGAGGCGGGAGTAAATCTCAGTACTAATTAAGAGCAGTGCCGTTTTAACAAATGAATCCAAGCTTTTAGTCAAGCTAGCGGTAACTTGCTCATTTCTGCATTCGTGAAATTACATAACTTTTAAAGTGCTTTTACACTTCAATTATTATAGTGTAGATAGATAAATACCTATGTTTTGTTAAATCAGAGTGGCAAAAGGTTAAAGTCAAAATCAATAGCATCTTCGAGAGTGTTCTACCAATGGAATGGAGAAGTTTCCTAGTTTTTTTTCGATTATTATTAAAATTAAGGCCAAATTATAAACAACTGTGAAAGAATTATCAAATTATCTCTAAAAATAAAAAAGGCTAAAAATGATTAATTTTAGGCTATATTTTAATTTTATGAAGTTAAATAAAGCAGTTTTAACATCATGAAACTTCTCCATTGAACATTTTTCTAAATTGATCGTTAGGACACAAGTCGAAAAATGTAGAAAAAAAAACAACTCGCGTGTTAGTTGGTTTTTTAATTTTCATTCCGTGTAAATAGCAAAAATATTGCAATTGCTGATAATCCTGATAGACCGTTAACGTTATCGGTAATCCTTTAAAAGGTGTATATGGAGTCGAAGCAATATTAAATACACAGTGACATTGATGTATGGAAGCCGAGAATGTACAATATTTACGAGGTTAGAAAAGTTAACATTGAAAAAGTACGTAGATAGGTACGTCAAACATGTATTGGATTTAAAATAAGATATCATTTTTCTATTGATTTCCTTTTTTTAACCTCGACGCTAAAAAAGGGATGATTTTAGTTTGTCTGAGGCAACGTAGCTCCCAAACGAATAGACCGTTTTTTTATTTGAGAGCCGGCGCGTAATCTAGATGGTTCTTAGCCATGAAAATCTGTTAAGGTGTTTACAATTTATAAAATCTGTTCATGCAGTTGAAGATCATTACCTTCCTACTTGACAAAAGGGTTTCGAGTATATGACATAACCAGATGTATTTGGGCTCATTCAAATTAAGTGTTACATAGATAATTAATTATATTCGAAGATTTATTAGAGGATTTCGGCAAGCATGATTTTATATTGCAATTTTGTATTTCGTCCCGAAAAATATTTATTTAGGTTTAAAAGTTTGATATAAAAATTTAAATTACCCTCTGACACAAAAAACTCATTAAAAAGTAAACAATTTTAGGTGTTGGTTGGTTGGCTCTTCCCATTTTTTATGCCGCAGAAAAATGCATTTACATATCTACGACGACCCCTAAGATCAAAATATTTATCAGTTGTCGGATGGGTGACCGTTAAAGGGGGAATACAACTGAGCGCTTCCGTGCTTCGGAGGGCAGGTTAAACCGTCGGTCCCGGCTGTTGTCATCGATAACAGTCGTTAAGCCAAGTTAGAGACCTTCTTACAGGCGGCTTGATAAACTCTAACACCAGAGGTGCGGCCCTTATGCTTATTCGTTAAGAAAGAAGTTTTTTTTCGTTTTCTTATCTTTTCGTTCTAGTTTTGAGTTCACATTTTAAATTATTAGTACAGGAACACAAATATTAACGACATTCGTGCCACATCGTTAAAATGTTCCGTTATTGTGAAACTTATAATTTACGTCAGTTGAAAGTTTACTTTAGGGCCACAGCAGACATTAGCGATTACGCGTCGCGTTTTGGCGAACTTTGCGTTTGGTCGCGGTATCAAAAAAGCGACCAAAAGTAGCTGTGACCGGCGTTAAATAGTATGTAAAAGTGACCAAAAGTAGCTGTGACCAGCGTTAAATAGTATGTAAAAGCGACCAAAAGTAGCTGTGACCAGCGTTAAATAGTATGTAAAAGCGACCAAAAGTAGCTGTGATCAGCGTTAAATAGTATGTAAAAGCGAACAAAAGTAGCTGTGACCAGCGTTAAATAGTATGTAAAAGCGACCAAAAGTAGCTGTGACCAACGTTAAATAGTTTGTAGGATATAGCGTTCAGTCGCTGTGTTGATTAACTCGATTGCTACTAAATTGATTCATTAAGAAAATTAACTTACTAAATAAAGTTATTTATTTATTAATCTTTGTTAATAGTAACATTATACGAATGTAATGCTGATACATTTTTTTGCGCACAATTTTCTTGTCAGCTGAAATACTTCATAGTGTAGCGTAAAAGAATTGGCGATTTAAAAATGCTTATTATGCTATTACGTAGTCGCGACGATGACCAGAGGCCGTACTCTGAGCTCTTACAGCAACCTCAAAGTAATGTTGTTAAAGGGACAGAGCTATCATCACGTATAGCGCCATCTCATTTACAACATTGCTTTTGACAGTCATAGTAGGGGGGCTGAGAGGCCAACATCGAGATAGCGCTCAGTAGTTGCCGAGTCGCAAGACGCAGGACGCTCGCGTGGTTAGGTCGTGGCCGAGACGTGAAAACGTCGATCGCCGATTTTAAAAGTATCATGTCTGCTGTGGCCCTTCGAGCAACAAAGTGCCATTGTCCATCCGAATGCGGTCAGTTCCAACTTGCACGTCAGTTTTCATATCATAAATCGTTAAAAGTTTTTCAAAATGTGCACTATACGTGACGGAAGTTGTGTCACATTCCATTTTCCTTTAGAGATAATATTTTTGATTTATTTCGTACTTTACAGAAAGCAAAATATACTTTTGAATCGAGAGTCATTTACTTTTACATGATAGCATATTTATTTATTTTATTTTATTCATAACTAAAATATCAATAATACTAATGTGTTTTTTTTTATTTCTAGGATTACGACATACTTATTCACTTAAATTAGAGAACTTACTAAACAATACGTTTCCCTTTGACACTAATATCTTTATCTCTGTGAAGCTTTTGCAACCCATGAAAGAAAACGAAGAGATGTAAAGGAATTATGTTACAATAATATAATATACCTAATAATGTTATAAGAGTCTTGAAATTGTCCCATTAGTAAAATTTATAATGCCACTATGACCTCGCGTATTCTCTTTTCTCGGCTATAATTTAAGATATGTCGTAGGTTTTGAACAAACACCAAGTACCTACACTACAGTAAAAATCATTATTTATTACGTAATAAAAGTTGATTGATTAGATCGAGAGTCTTCCGTTATCAAATGCCAGTACAAGATTATTTGTATTTTATTAGATTATATTTTTTACGTTTTAATTATACCGGGTGTAACAAGACCGTCAACGAAGCCGACGTCTACGTATTCTGCCCATCGTCAGGACCATTTCTGTTCATAATTATTGCCGGGAAACGATTTAAATTTTTGGTGTTAAAAGCATTGCATACATTACCACGCAATATAGCGCGTACAACAGACCGCGCCTGCGAGTGAATGCTAAACAGCTGTGTGCGGCCGAGTTGAAAGGCAGCGTTTATGTGCGTGCTCATGAAATACATTGAGAGATGACGTTTTGAAGCCATTGTTTGTTACGAAATACAAAAAAATAAGAATGTTTCTTTGGTCAAAAATAAGGAAATAACGAATAAAATAAGATTTCATAAAAAAATAAAAAAAATAATTGAACTTTGACCTTCAATAACTTCGTAGCTATTGGTTTCCCAGGTATAGTCTAAAAGACAAAAATGATCCTGATGATGGGTGGAATGCGTGGACTTCGGCTTCGTTGAGGGTCTTGTTACACTCTTTATAGGAAGAGAAGTGACGTACTGCGCTGATCCCAAATCAAATAATGGTTATTTAATTTTTTTTTATTTATTTAATCGATACTAAATTATTATCTAATCGATATCGTGATGACAATATTAATATTTTCATTAAATAAAATTTCACACAAAATAATCTAATTCTACTTAGATTTTTTTCTTAAAAGTAAGTAACACCAATTGTCTGTTAAACGAGAAAGGACAACAAAAGTTAAAATACACTGCATAAACAATTCCAATAATTGGTACTGACTGCTGATCACAATTATTGTGTGCTAATTTTATGGGTAATTATCAAATTAAACGTTCATTGAGTGGATAATCAACGCACAAAAGGGTATCGCAAAAGCTTGTCTAGAATATTCAAATGAGTTTTGGGTTGGATTTCAGGCACCTTTTTGCATAATTACATACAAAATTATGCCAAAGGTCAATTTTAGCTAATGAGCGATTGGGTATGTCTTATTTAATCATAATCATCTATAAAATTATTAAGGTGTGATATTATATTTTATTATACTATTATTTTTAAGGTTCCGAACCTAAAGGGCAAAATGGGACTCTTAAGAAACACTTGGTTGTCCGTCTGTTTGTCTATCAAGAACCTTAACCTTAAGTGCCATTATTGTACTTATCAAGATGACCACCACATTAAATAATTATTGAATATAATAAAACGAAATTAGAAAAACATGAAATGCTAATCCTGATTCATAAATTCAATTGGTATCTATCTGTATTGTGATTTGTTCGCAATAATTATTTTTCATATAAATACTACACAGATCCATCATTTGTCGTCCGTATGTTTTATACAATGCATACAATGTTTTTCACTTCACATCCATTTCCTATCCACAATACACAAAATGTTGTTTTATTTGCATTGCAAATCTATTTACTAAACGCGCGAGCAAAGTGCATACGCGGCGTTCCATCTATCACTGTCTTCAAACAAACAAACCGATTTTCATGTTGTCGGGTTACCGAACTGAAACGAAAAATCTGCCTAAAGGATCCACCTGGATTAAAAGCGAGAATTCTATTTCCGTAACGTAAAAGAGGGTGAATGAAGAGATTGATATAATTTAATTCGTCGGTAGGTTTATTATTAGTGAAAATATTATGTACGTATGAAAAGAGTGCATTGAAATGCATAATTTTTAAATTATCACATGAAGAATTAATTACGCTTATTTAGTTAGATAAGCGTAATAAGTGTAATTAATTATTCATATTTATGAAAACTTCCATTTATTGGTCAGAATAGTATTCTGTGGTCTTTTAATTTTTATGTAGAATTTTTGGAAAGTAGATTTCTTGATAAAAATGACTTACTCATACTTATTACATTAATTTACATTTCGCTTATTATTTTCTTATCAAACGCTGTCAGTGCCTTGGTTGTTAACAATTTTCATTCTTGTTAAGACGTATGTATGTTGATGATAAAATATCCCATTATGAAGTGAACTGATGTTTCTGAATTAGGAAAAATAATGGCTGGCCGATCTAAAGAGCGTAAAAACCCGAAAAACCAGAATAGGTGTTGCTCTAGTCTAGCTAGTAAAAATAATAATTCTAAGTGACTGAAAGTGAAAGAGCTATGGAAAAAATATGTTTATACAATAATTATACTAAATAATATACTAGAAAAAGTAGGATATACTAGAAGAAATTCGACGATGTCACTAGTGACTCGGTAGCTCAGCGGTCAGAGCATTGGACCGGACATCCAAAGGTTGCGGGTTCGATTCCCGTCTGAGTATTGATCTGGTGCGAGTCCTATTTTTTCTAGTATATTATTTAGTATTGTATAAAAATAGCATTGTGAATGCAAAAATCTCAAATTTAAAAATTATGTTGCTGGGTGGGCCATACAATGGCTATTATTTTTAACCCTATAACCCAGCTTAACCCTAAGTAAGGGTCATATGACGTGTATAAACATCATATAACGATAATGATCAATATTGAAATAAATGAATACAAGGGTCGTACGTAAGTATTATTAAAAAGTAAAAAAATAACAGAGGCTTTAATAAATATAAATTAAATTTAGTTACCTAGCAAGCACACTTTCCATAAAAACACATCGAAGTTGAAATTCTCGTCTCCAGTGTTAAATTATGAGTGCAATTCATACTTTAATAACATTTTTCAGGATTCGAGTTATGATATTTCTTTTTCAAGATAAGAATCCTCATTGAATCAGATTTGAAAACTTGGCAATTTCATTTCGGCAATTTTGTATTCAGTGTTAACCGAGTCATTTTGGAGGAAAACGGGGAGAGTTTTCACCAAAGTTTCTCATTAAGCCCGTAAATTTTTACGACTTTTGAATTTCTTTTGGCCCACTCGAGTCATAAATTGGCAAGTTTATATATCTTTTTAAGTGCCGCGGAAGAATGTCCATTGAAAAATTTACATTTTTTAAATTTCAGAAATGAAAAACTTTTTCCAAATTATTTTGTCTGGTAAAACTTTCGTAATTATAAACTTGTTTCGCAAAACGCTGTAGCAGTTTCCCTTGAACAGGTAATAATGGCATTCCGTCTCGCGATACTTGCTTGAGATAAAGGTAATCTATCAACACCTCAGTTCCAAAAGTTTATAACGTTTGACACGAAAGCTTGTGAAAATTCCTTTGGCATCAAAGGAAAAGTTTGCGGTAGTTAGTCGTGGAGCATCTACTTGTACAGTTTGGGTAATGCGAAACTCGTGAGAAGAATAAGTACGACCTTTTCAGTAAGGTTCGATTGACAGAAGAGTACTTTTTGAGGCCATTAGTTTCCGATCTCTAAACTTGACCTATCTTCCACAGCTGTCAGTATGATTAATGAGGAAAAGGAAATGATTTATGCGGCACTGTTTTGATAGAAGGAACAATTCAAATACTTTTAGCAAACTCTTTTAGTGTCATATAAAACCGTATTCATGGTTTCCTTTCGTGGATTCGCTGTTTTTTAGTGTTTGCTAACGTTATCATAATTCATTGTACGGAAATGCTATGAAACTTTATAAGTAGTTAGTTCATATTCATATCAATCCAGTGTTTTTACAATAAACACATTTTTCAACACACTTGCTCGTAAAGTGAGCCCTAATACATCGCTTTTTGGGTCATAAACCGAGCTAAAATATTTTACACTAGTGCGTTATAGAATTATCGCTACAAAGTTAAATTGGTACCTTACTGCAAATATTATCTATGCTAGTAAACAGAGCATATTACAGTTATTTTTTTAGTTAAGGCAAAGAGCTTTTATGCCGCTGAAAACTCATATACATTTTTGGAATAAATAAATGTGTAAACAAGATCTTAATTAATTCAAACAAATATTTATTATTATCAAATTATTCATAATTCGCAATATTTTGTTATAATATACTAAAATATTTGCATTTTATCACTTAAAATTATAATTTTGAAGTAGGCTGTATGCTCACTCACCCCTTTGTTCGCAAAATATTCTGGCGGGCGTGTGAAAAAAAAACCTGCGGGCTTTTTCCCATAATTTTCATATTTTGTTTTTATCATAGGTATGTGGTCTTATTCTGGCATTTCGATTCATTAATCATTGAACGATATATATACACAAACCGTTGGAGAAGTCATCGTGAAATTCTCTAACGGTTATTGTCAAATGACTCGAGCAATCAACAAACGAAGACAGGTGTGTCCGAGAGATACCTATTGCTAGACTAGAATTCCAGAGTCACACAAGCACAAAGCAACATAAAGCCCCTAAGATATTGCAGAGGACAGTTTAGTTTCATTACTAACATAAATGTTATAATTCGTTATTTGAACTGATACAAACATAATTATATCACGACACACTACTATGTGACATGGATTTGCCAAATATAACCCGTTTTACAAGCACACTCTTTTAGTACGATGTCTATTTAAGGCGGTTGTATGACCGAAAGTGGCGCCCTCAGAGGTTTTTATTTAATAAGTTATTAATAGAAAAAGATTTTAATAATGTTTATCGTGGAGATTTTAGGGCCCATGGTCTAGTATTTTTAGAAGGTATCACTACATGCCCTCGTAGTCATTCGTAGAAGTAGATAGCAAATGTGTCAAAAACGGCTACTTTTAGCAGTTTTGCTATCTAATTATAGCAGTGACTACGAGGGAATGTAACGACGCCGTCTAAAAATACTAGACTGTGGACCCTAAAATCTCCACGATAAACATTTTTAAAATTGTGTTTTAGAATTATAATATTAAATATAATTCACCGCGGCGCCACTTTCGCACACCTTAATGTTATGTTCTTAAATTAATAAATCAGAAAAAAAATATTTACCCGTAGCTTCTTAGACGAGACTCGAACACGCACCCTTAGGAATCCGGCCTAATGCTCTAACCATTATGCTTTTGAGTCGCTAGTAGGTTCGTCGACATTTTGAAAATACATCTCTATCACACCCTATAAGTTGCCAACCTAGTTTGACATAAAGTTAGTATTTAGCAGATAAAGTTTTAATATTGAGTTAGATTAAATACCCACCAATTTTCTTCAGCGTTCGCAGCTTCAGCTTCGTATCGATCCTTCAACAGCCGTCAATACCTACTTAACAATCTGACCTCCAGACACAACACAAAAGCGAGCAATATGTCATCATAAACCTTTAAGCCGCTATTCGAACAATGTTGCTTGTTAATTTGGGTAGATTACATGCAATATTTTACATTATCTTGCTCATAAACCGACGTTTGCACAAAAAGCCCGACCCAAAGTAAATTTTCCGTAACCAGACAAGGGGCAGGACCATGAACAAAGAAAACGTTCAGGATGACGTGAAAGGGTCATATATATACAAAGCTAAAAATAATATGGGGTAGATAGAGGCATAAGGAGAAAATATAAACAACATTGTATATTATTCAACTACTTGATAGAATAATATTGTTTCTTCATTTTACAACAGTGATATTAGTTAGTTATTCTGTGATATTAGCTCATCTGCTGTGTCGCTCTATTTAGAATAAAATGAACGCGGCTCCAACGTGTTTGTTATTGTGTTACTAATATTTATAACTGTGTGTGCATGGCCTGTATGCACTGAAGGGCTATACAATCACGATAATGGGACTATGTTCGTTCCACTCTGAGACTTTTTTAAGAACTCATAAGGTTCAAAATCATGTGAATCAATCAAGCAATCGTTCGATACAATTATTTTACCGTAATTAGCCTTCTGATGAAGGGGGTTGTATGACCGATAGTAGCGCCCTCAGTGGTTTTTATTTAATAAGTTTTAAATAGAAAAGATTTAAATAATATTTTACGTGGAGTTTTTAGGGCCCATGGTCTAGTATTTCTTTCGCTCAGGGTGCTTAAGAGACCTTAAGCAAATTAAAAGAAACACGGAAGTACTGTGCAGTGATTCCGCGTTTTTTATCGGTGTTATTATTGTCTCACAACTCTCACAGTCAATAAAGGTATCAAAATACAACTTCCATTTTGAGAAATCAGTTATTTTCTTTGATTAGTGAATTTCAAGAAACTTTCAAGGCATTTCAATTCACCACAATAAAAGCAATTGTTACGACTCCTCAAAATTCAGACAAAAGATTTTATGGTTACGTAATATTTAACGTCAGAACCTTTCAGTACACCAACACAGTGTTTGTCTGTCTATTATAACCACAATGAGGCAATAAAGCTTAAAATGAAGATGAATTTGTTCATGAAATACTTTGTTGTTATTTAATACTCGTAGTAAGTAAAATTCTAATGAAAACGTAAATTGGTGCTAAATTTCTGTTCTGTAGCGTGGTTAAGCCATGGTTATGGGCAGTAATTAATTATGCAAATGAAACATTGCTATATGCACTGAATGAAACGCAATTCCGCTAGTACATACACATTAGGACAAATTAAAGGCGTCTGGCCACTACACGTATCATACCATGAGCGTGCTAGGAACGTATCAATGCTATGTACGGACCGGTTTGCCGGTGTTGATACGCTCCGTGCATGGCACGCGACGTTTCCAAGCCGCTGCGCACAGGATGCAAAATGGATACAGTGAGTACACTCACCGTTTTGCAGCATGTTTTGAGTGAGCAATACGGTGGGTTGTAAACCGTATAAAGGTCGTTGTAGTACCGGCGTTGCACGTATTCCCCATCGGTTTTTGTGGATGTTGCATACGGGTATCATATGCGATGCATATAAGGGCACATAACGCCGTCAATCCGTTTCATCATACGGATATATCATACGGGTTGCATACGGGTACGATGTCGTCCGTTTTAGTGGGCATAGTAGACCTTCGTTTTGCTCCGTGCCTGATACATTCCTAGAACGGTCTTGGTATTGGTAGTATGTATACAGTGTGTGTAGTGAGCAGACGCCTTAAGCCTTAAAAATGTTGTTCCTACCATTTTATGATAATGTATGATATAATTATTTTCAAAACATGAATTTTAATAAAATGAGAAATATTATAATTATTGTCCGTGTGAGGTGCTACGGGTTAGTCGATTTTTTCTAGTATTTTTTAAAATATATTTGATATATCTTGAGAAACATTGTTTCATACGAATTCGAAAATGATTGAAAATCAATTCTATGTTGTCCATCAGCCATTTTTGATGTCCCCACCGCTGGGGCACAGGCCTTCCTTATGGGTGGTAAGGAGGATGGGCCATAACCCACCACGCGGGCCAAATGCGGATTGGTGGGTGTTAACGACTGCAAATGCAGCCGGGACCAACGGCTTAACGTGCCTTCCGAAGCACGGAGGAGCTCAAGATAATAAATTTTTGGTCACCCATCCCATGACCGACCAGGCGCTAAACCACTGCAATTCTATGTAGTTAAACATTATTTTTTACTTTTTAAATTACTTCTAAGATCAAAAGACACATCGTTAAAATGAAATCAGTACAGTTTGTTTTACATTTACAAATTAATAATATGTTTGTAGAGGATGGAGACTTTTATTCTCTACATCGTTACGTAGCTACAAGGACATGCTACCATTTTCCCATCAAATTATACGGACGCTTTCCTTTCTATGAACTTAGAGCACGTCGTTAAACATATAGCCAACAAGCAAACACTCTTCACTGAATAAGCTCCCACAATGTGAACCCCAGAAAGGCTTTTACGTTTATGAGAATCCTTATTAAATTTGTTAGTGACGCAATATAGCTCGCTAAGAATAAGTTAGCTTCATACCAACTGTAGTAAAAACGGTGACTAACAAAGTTTATAATGGTACAGTAAGCATTTCACAAATAGGTGCATTAAGCTAATTGGACACTAGAGTGACGTAGACAGTGTGACTGTGTTGTAACTACTTGACTCTTTTTGCCGAATAATGAGTGTTAACTTTCCTTTGCTACGTCTACTGTACAGGGCGTTAATATTGCAATATATGGGTATCAAATGAAAGGCCTTAACAAGCACATTCCAAAACTATATACAATTTGTCACTAAATTATAGGTATCAAATAAAAACTTTTTACGTTTTCGCTGTAAGCCAGCGTTATTTCATCAATGTGAAGAATTACCTTCAACATTCGAATGCAACATCTTTACAGATGCCAGACAATCGATTAAGATGAAACAGCTATATTATATTGAGTTTTCAGATTTTAGCATTCACAATGCTATTTTTATATTGTTTAGGGCATTGGGCCGGAATCCTAAGGGTGAGGGTTCGAGTCCCGTCTGAGCTGCTACGGGTGAGTCGATTTTTTCTAGTATTTTTGCAATCATATTAAGTAACTTATTATATAAAAATAGCATTGTGAATGCTAAAATCTAAAAATTCAATAAAAATAAATAATTCAAAAATATTAAATTCACGACTGTTCTGCCCAAAACGAACGAGCGTAGTACTGTTATAATGTGGTACCAAATGATGTGATGATAACAGGTGATAATTATAGTGTTGCTTATACTGAACAACTTTCTCTGAGGAACATTCGTCCAAGTCGAAAAACGTTTTTTTTTTTATTTCGCCTATATACAGTAAGTCAGTCAGCTTGACCAACACATTTTGTATGGGAGTATGAGATTGACATTGACATGACATTTGGTACCACCTTATAACTCTGTGGCTGTACTGAAGACACAATACACACGTGTGTTTCCAAATGTTCCTTACACAGTCTGTAATAAACTTGCCCGGTTTTCTAATTTACTTTGTATGTTTCAATGAAGAAGCTAGATGTAATTTTTTAATGTATTCCTCATTAACAATTCCATTGAAAAACAAACAGCTTCTATTTCAAACACATTTAATCAGTAGTTCGTAAAAAGAAAAGAGAACAGTACCCTTAGCACGAACAGCTATCGAGAAAAAAAACGCACGTAAAATTACTCGATGGACAATTCTCTATGGAAAATTTCATTTCGCTTATCGGCGATAGATGGCGTTGTACAAATATCCAATACAAAATTTATCAGTCGAATGATTTTACGCGAGTTATTTTTTTCGATAGCTGTTCGTGCTAAGGGTACTGATATGTTTTAATTTTTATACAGGTTGCGTTTTATATGCGCAAATATAAAATTAGTTTATACTTGAATTTAAACAAAACTTCAACAGAAGCTTATCTTCGTATCGCTACCATTTCGTTTCACATTACCAATAACAAAATCAGGTAAAAAGGAGCACCAAAAACCTCCATTCTGAGCCTCCGAGATTATCTGGACTTTGTTTTTAATTTCTTCCAAACGCTTCACTCCGTTTTCACTTCGCTCCGAAGCGTTTTCACTTCTTAACGTGGTTACTGTTGTTTTCCATTTTCTTTTACTGCGCCAGCACCTGGCTTTGGCGGTCGCGTTATTGGTAAGACATATGTTACCTTTTTAGGGTTCCATACCCAAAGGGTAAAAACGGAACTCTATTACTAAGTCTCCACTATCCGTCTGTCTGTCACCAGGCTGTTTCTTATGAACCGTAATAGCTAGACAGTTGAAATTTTCATAGATGATGTATTTCTGTTGCCACTATAACAAAATATATTAAAAACAGAATAAAATAAATATTTAAGTGTGGCTCCTATACAACAAACGTGTTTTTTGCCGTATTTTGGTACGGAACCATTGGTGCACAAGTCCGACTCGTATTTGGCAGGTCTTTCTTTTTTTATTTAGTAAATGAAACAAAAGTAGGTGTAACTTTTTACGTACTTTTACCAATCATGAAAATGTACTTGTTATTTTATTTTACTTATTTAAAGGCACAACTTCAGAATACAATTTTAAACATTTTTAAAGAGATAATAATTTGCTTTAACATTATTATTCAATTCCAACAAATGTTATACCTACACGACGACGTTTACAAAATAACAGTGATTCTTAAAAAGTGACAAATGTTAAGAAAAGAAAATACAAGACAAATTGTAAAAAAATATGTTGTTGCATTATGTATAAATACCTACCTATAGGATTTTCCTTTTTGCAACTGATGTTCATTGCGTAGACAAGTGCCCTATTTCTGAATTATTCGTCTGCAATCGTTCGTGTAACTTCTAGAGCAACGCGGCTTCCGTCCGGAAAGTATGGCGTGACGTCATAACGTGCAAGCCATTAGTATGGAGCGTTTTTGATCGAGTCCATTTGTGTGCATTTCACACTGTGATATCTCGGGCAGTTTTCATGCTAGCGAATTAATTCTTTTACCAATGTTTCTTTTTTTGAGAGGTAATTTATGTAACATAAAATAAAAAAAATAGTCAACATCCCTATTGTTAGCAACAGACTTACGTAATCAAGGGTCCGGTGACAGCGTCGCTGTTGTCTATGTTGATAGCGTAACCTATACTCCGACTTTTAATTCGGTGCAGTAATTTGACAGCTCCAGTGTGCCCACTGGGGTGATTAGCAAATTGCGTGGCTGTCACCACGAATTAAAAGTCGGAGTATAGGTAACAATGTGTAATAACCATAGAAATAGAATGTCAAAGAACAACAATGTCAATAAACAGGTGATCCGAAAAACGAATGTATACATTATATATGTGATACGTAAAATATAACTTACATACATAAAATATGACTATATTATGGCAAAGGAAATTAATAAACTATGTTCCAGATACTGTTTTCTTCATCGATAAGCGAATAAATGTAGCGAAATTTGGTTTTAGAGAAATATGTGGCAATATCTTATCCTGTGAAAAGTGTGATTACTTGGATTGTTTCTTTTTGTCACATCACAATCACTAACAGAACAAGACACCATGGCTCCACGATACCCTTATTTAAAACTCTAATCAAGATTACCAAATATTTTAAAGAAATTTGTGATTGTACTCTTACTGTAAAAAATGTTGGCACATTGTCATTTGATCCTTTGTCTCTTTTTTTCATAGACCGTGTCCGTATAATGTTAACTTCTCTTTTCCACGCTTTGTTGGTCTTCTTGCGCAGCGAAAATTTTTCTATGTCTATGGTAATAACACTTAGTTTCAGTATTGGCCACCGGGTAAGACAAGTTTGTGTCACTATACTACACTGACAACTACTGACCAACGAACGTATCAAAAATAAGAATTTTGCTATGTCGAATGAAAATGAGTAATAAAGAGCGCTAGACTCCAGCCGAAGGATTCAAAAATAGGGCCTGTAACCTCCCACTGCGCTATCTCTGCTTATGACAGTATCTAAAAAACAAAAAACCGACTTCAAAAAACCTACCTCTAAAAAGCAAGAATTAATATTCGTAATAATAAAAATACGTCTATTGAAGTCGGGTGGGGCTGGAGTACAAATTCCTTTTTTTATTCTAAAAGCCCCACCCGACTTCAAAAGACGTATTTTTATTATTACGAATATTATTTCTTGCTTTTTAGAGGTAGGTTTTTTTAAGTCGGTTTTTTGTTTTTTTTAAACAATTTTTATTTTTTTTATTTTTAGTGTAGGTAGGTACCTTGTAGGTAAGGTATATTATATATGTAGAAAAATCGGCTCAGCCAAACGTAAGATAATCGCGGAGAAACATACTTAAATACGGGTCAAACTGAGAACCTCCTTTTTTAAGTCGGTTAAAAAACTACACTTAAGATATCCCTCTTCCAACAAAAAAATAATTATCTTATTCAGTTCATAAACAAAGAAGTAATACGACCAATCATCGAGGTAATTCACACAAAATCATACTATTTTCGTGTTTTTTTTTCAAAATTACTTGAAAAGTACTGAACCGATTTCCAAATTTTAAAAAATGGGACCAACTTGGGAGTGTACCTAATGTAATAACGTTTGAATCATTTCAATCGGTCCAGCCGTCTTCGAGTAATCGGTGGACATACACAAAAAAAAAAAAAAAACAAATATACAGACGAACATAGAACCTCCTCCTTTTTTGGAAGTCGGTTAAAAACGGTCTTAGGGCGCCGCCACCACTTTTAGGTAGGATAGAAACAATAATCTCCTCTCCTCTTGATCTTACATCCTTATTTATTATTTGATATTCAGTTTGGTTTTCAATTCATTTTAGTAGAAAGTATCCGTATAGTGACAATTTAGTGCAAATGTCAAAAGTCGCTTATCAAAACAAGGCTCTAACTTTGTTTACAAATTATTAACACATACTGAAGTTTTTAAAGTGCTTGATATAAACTCACTTGGATCGGAAAGTCGCATAGTAATTATCTCAAACCAGTGATCACATCTCAGTGCTTTGATCTGCCTCCAGTATAATTAGCAAACAATATCATATAACTACTATTTATTAACTAAGTGGTTTCATATTGCAAGACATAATATTGATTTACATTTTAATAGGTAGGTATCGAACCAAGCAGTTTATTTTGAAAAAAAAATATTTTGTCTTTTGTTCTAAGCCTATTTTTATTATTACCCGACTGCGGGTTATGTTTTTCGCGCGTATCTTGTAAGTATGTTTGTATGTTTAAATGTTTGTATGTATGTATGTATGTTTGTATGTAATATTCTTTATTACCTCATATCTTTCAAACGGCTGAACGGATTTCTATGATTAAGATATCGTTAGATTTGTCTTTTCAGCTATAAAAAAACCAACATGGCGGCTGTACGGTACGTAGTGAAAAACTACTGCAATATGGGTGTCAAATTAAAGGGCTTATTATAAGGATTTCAAAAAGGTATATCATGACCGTAATAATATAATAACTAAAAAGATATAACTAAAAAATAAATTAAAAAACCCGCCTGCATAAAAAGACAAGTCGACTGAAAAGATGGAAACAAGATTAAATAAATATTAAAGACAACATGTCATAATAACATGCAGTCGGAGGCATATAATTCAATCATTCATAATGTCACTTTCTTTATGCATGCCTCCGACTGCATGTTATTATGACATGTTGCCTTTAATATTTATTTAATCTTGTTTCCATCTTTTCAGTCGACTGGTCTTTCTATGCAGGCGGGTTTTTATAGAATGAAACAAAGCGTTGTTACATTATGTATTTCGATTTTATTTAGAAAAATGGCGATTCGAATATGATTTTTAATGATTTTCTAATTTTACTTTTGCAATCGTGCGAGATGCATGCATCATACAATTTGTACAAACTGACATTTTCCGAAAATTACTAATTAATCATTCAAACAGCTGATAGGGTATCTATCTATACGTTCTATTGTGGATTTCTAATTTATCAATTAGTGAATATTACTGACGTGCGACACGAAGCTGCGAGTTAATTAATAAACCGCTCAGTCATCAGTTGTGACTCTTCTGACAGCACACAGTTTCACGCATTGTTCTATGGCTAGTTATGCCCAACCCATTCATAATGTATGTAATGATTTTTTTTACGATCATTAAAAAAAATATTTGAATTACGTGTATAATTGAAACATTGCAAAATGTACCTATTTTTTGTAGTAAATAAATGGTTTAAAGTTGATATTAATTATTGTATTTTTATATATTTTCCCAATAATCACAAAGTCAACATTATTTGATGGCACGTTAATGACCTCATTATACAGTTCTTTAGAAAAATGGCACGTTGATACATTATGGTTCGCTGCTAGGCATAGTGAGCAATTTTCTACGGAATCAATTATTATTAAAACTGCTTAAATTCTAATATTTTGCAGAAAATTTCATGTTGGTAACTTTAATTTTTTATACAATGTATAGAAAAGCTTTTTTGTTACAGTAAGTACCTACGCTCTTTTTTCTTTTGTAATTTTTTGGTAAAATATGGTATTATTATTATCTCAAGAATTTATTAAAATTACGATAATACCTATTGCAAGTTTAATTAAAGGAGCAGTTGCGTTATGAATAGTACCTATTAAATGTAAGGGGTTTAGGGTTAAAACAAATTCCAGAGTAAGTATAATAAGTACTAATATCTAATATCAAGTGCATTCTATACAATGAATGTCGTTATTAAGAGAACATTGTAGCTATATTATAACAAAGTTTTATACATAAGAACCATCAAAAAATATTTTAATTTTATTTCCTAAAATGTACAACAACTTGAAGCTTATCCCAAAATGTTTTATAACCAACCCACTGACCTGATTTTTTTTTTGTGAAATATAAGAGGTCAGTGGTCTTACCTGACGTAGAGCAAGCTACTAAAGTCACGTACGGCAAATATTTGGCTTGAGATTCTATAATGAAGCTATATATTTTCATGTCACTGCTAAGATAGTCCCACTTAATAACGCCTGTGTTTTATCGTCTAAGCTTAAAGGACCAAATAAAACCCAATCGTTTTGCATTTGGTTTTTGACAGCTGCTTCTTCGCCTCCTTGCGCCGTTGCCGAAACCGTCACTCGTTCCGTTTCACGCAGCGGTCGCGTAATTTTTGGGCGCCTCTTCGATGATCAACCCCTCTGATAGTTGCCTATCAGTCGCAGACTGAATGCGCCGTCGAGCTCCTCGAACTAATCACTCAATACAATTTTACGACTTGCTCGGGACTGTATACACCCATTTACTGTCGCAGCCAGATGCGCATTGAAGACTAATCCTCTAGGCTTTAAATCTCGTTTAGGCATTTAGTAGTAAATACCTAATGCGAAGGGAAACTGCAGTGCTTATCCACGTTGCTCTGGAGCTCATAAATGGCAATGTTTCTGCACACGCCATTTGCCGTAAGAACAGAATTTGTCCTGCGCTTTGTTATTTAACAGTTAGCTACGGAGTAAGTGCACCAAATGGATGGTAATGGCGGACCCGGCGAGGTTGTTGCGCCATAAATTTATAAAAATGCCATTGAGACCCGTGCTAGCTGCGACTTCAGCTTTTTGGTGCGCTAAAGTATTTCATTCGTGCTTTTGTTTTTAACCATTGTTCGTTATCTGTTGTTTTATAATGTAGCAAATGTGGTGTTTCACTCCTGAAATTTAATAATCTGAAAAGTATGCGTAATGCAGCAGTTTATAGTCCATTTATTTATGAGAGTTTTGTTTTGCAAACTAATAACTCAATCAACTGATGTGTAACATTATGAAGTGGTGAAGTATTGATCTATTTCATTCGTTTTTCATCTGAGCTATCACTATTTTAATTTTCAATCTTACATAATGAGAAGCCTTCTTTAGCAATGCCTTATTTTTTAGTAGGCATGTTTTATTTCACTCAACTTCGTTTATTTCACTACCATGAATTGTGAGTGGTTTATAAAGTGAAGGTATGACGAAATAAAATCTCTTCGCGAATTTGGTTAAGGCTCCGTTACGCGAAATCATTTGTCTCTGTCTTTTTTTTTACGTGTAAAGAGTATGGAAAATAACCTCACTTCTGCACTTTTTCGATGTTTTTCGTTGTTTTTTCATCATAATCTTTAGCACAATTATCTTTCTTGAAAAAAAGTTATTGGAGCAACTGCACAGTACGTTAAAGTGTATTTTAATGTAGAATTCAATACGTTTCCGCTATTATTTACGCCAAAAATATGACCCGCGACAAGCGCTTTTGATGATATTCCGTTTTTTTTACAATCATCTGTGATGTTTATACGCAATTAAATACTTGTAGCTACTAGATAATCTCTTTAGCTTGTCGTATGTTTTTTTTGTGGCTACAACTTTACGTTTTCTATATAAAAGTATGACCCGCGCAAACCATGTTTTCCTATTATGGCCCCTTAAAAGAAAACATTTCTGCAACGTATCAAATAGTTGTCGTTTCGGTTTTGCAGCGCCGTGGCGTAGATACAATCTCAAATGGCCAACATTCTATGTGTTTGAACTCTATGCTTACTATCAAAGCTTTAAAATAAGCAGTAAACTATAAAATTACATGCCGTTAGCTTGTCAATTCCATAAAATACATCATTAGAAAGTGAGTGATTTACATAAGTTTGCGACACGTGATTTAATCGTCTATTGCGCATATTATTTAAGCTTTGATGGTAGCGTTGAAAAGGGATATAAAGTTGGCCATTCGAGGTAGGGGGGGAGGTTTTCCTTTAATTAAACGATCGACAAAGTTTAAAAATCCTCTGTTAACGAATAGCTTTAAAAAGGCAGCCATTAACACATAAAGCGGTGGATCATTTATTTTCCCTACATAAAGTGTCGGTTAAAACATTATTATTAACCCGACACCTGCGAAGCGCCACGTCGTACAATAAACTTTTATGATCAGCACGTTTGTACCAAATTTTGCAGTGGTTCAGTATCCCTGAACAAAATCGTGAAGCCTCTAGGGTCAGGGTCGAAAGAACAGCGGTTGGATCGTAAATGTAAATTATTTCCTTTCTAAAATTGTATATAATTTAATATAATTACTTATCTGTTGGACAAAATGCCTAGACAAACTACCTTCTCAAAAACTTAAGTTAAGATTCTTAGCCAACAACTTAAGTTAAGATGTCAGTTTATAGAGATTAATAATGTCAGATCTTTTTTTTTTTTAATTTAAGGTGGCCCTATGACATCTTTTTATGTTTGTACGCTGTTATCTAATGTACGGATTATGTTTCCAGCATTCTTGATCGAAGTTTCCAGCCTATGGTTTTTATGGTTGGTCTGTTACGATGTCATGTACAGAAACAATTTGCCCATCGCTGAAAAATATTTTTTGCCGGCTGCCATTCGCTTCGCTATTATGTCCAGTAATGATAATCTGGCCGCGGTTTAAATGAGTGGGTAGCAAATAAGTGTCCCCAGACCCCAAGGTATCGTACATACATGCTGATTCTGATCGTATTTATTATACCAGTCTATTATAAATTTGGTTTTTTTTTGTAAATTTTTTGGTTGTCAAGAGCTTAAAGAGCTGTAGTTAAATGCGATTGAGATTGTTTCCCTAAGTTTATGTAAATGATTACTCGACGATTCATTGCTGTTTCATATTGTCATTGGCCACTTTTATCCTGAAAAAGGGCCCGATATCCTCATTCCCCAAAAGATCACTAAATAATTCTCGCCAACGGGCAGTGAATACAATATCTAGACAATTATATGGACAAAATGTGCGTAAAGATAGCCAAAAGCAGTTGCCACAACACATTCTTTATGTAACGAAAGATCTATTCGCCTATTCGTCCGCCTGAATTTGTATCCTAATATTTAGATCAAGCAAGATCCCATTTATTTTTATTACGGGTCCCGTATCAGCATACGAATGTCTAACAAAAAGCCCAATGAGATATTGTTACTGTACTCTTAGCTAGATAGCGGGTAAGTACACTATAAATTTTCCTTTATTGAAAATAAATTTGAATAAATATTTCTTTTTTATTTGCCAGTGAATTTTACTTTTAAAATAGACTGTTTATACCGTGCCTTTCTTATTCGCTGAAATGCGTAGTATTTCTACGTAAGAGATTGATTATGTGCGTATGTATTTTGCTTGTATACCTATCTCAAGAGTGTTACAATATTGTATACAAAGCTGTACGTGACATGGCGAGCTTAATCACGCTAATTAGCGAAGGGTTAACCTTAGCCCTCGAAATTGCCGTGAAAGCGTTGAATATTTAAGTTTTAGTAAATTTAAACACGTCTGTTGCTATTTATCACGATGCGTAAATAAATGAATAGTTATTTTGTGACTTTTGCTTACTTGACTTGACTTTTTTATGTTATTAGTTTAAGTTTTATTATAAAACTCCTCTGTGAATTTGTATTTTGGTGAGACGTATTTTTAGTTCCATTTATTTTTTTATCTTTAAGTTTGTTGTAGGTACTTATAACGTCTCGTGTAGGTATTATGAAATCACATTGTTTTGTAGAAACCTTGTGAATTTTTCTTTCATATTTTTTATTATTTCCACACCTCCACGATTGTGTTTTGTGTTTCATTGTTCCTCCGCAGCAGTAATATTTTACGTAACATTACATTCAATTTTATAACTCAAACTGTTAAAAACCACTGGAAAGGTAAATGTTCTCATATCCTTCTTAAGTAATTTTATTCGTAATAAGTAGAACATTTATATACCAATACATCCGAAGACATTACAAGTAGGTACCAAATACAGATACTCATTCCCAACCAAACCAAGCAACATCGGTTCAAGAGAGCTGGAGGTCTAAAAAGGCAAAATATTACATCATGAAACCTAGTATTACCGATTTGTAGCAGAAATCCTTTGCAATTAGAAATAGTATTTATTTGCCAAAATATGGTTACTTTAAAAGGTTTTTTGTGGAAGCTTTTCCAACATTTTCTACCGATAACCTAATTAGCTATCGAAATTATAACATCATGACAACTTGTTATCATTAAAATGAGCAATTTACTTCATATTTGAGGTCGATAATATTTCGGGGATAGTGCAAATCTGCGTATTCAGAAGAAGTATAACGCGCAACACTATAACTAGTTTTTCAAGCGAACTACCTTTATAATTTCAACGGCATCTACATAGGTATATTTCGTAAATTGGTTACTTTTAGTCAGTTTCCTGGAATTATCCAATGCTAGTTATTAGTATTTACACATATTTTATGTTTGTTTTATGACTAGCGACCGCCCGCGACTTCAACTGCCTGGATTTTTTTTATTGTTATCCCTCAGGAACAGTATTTTTTTCTGGATGAAAGTTACCCTATGTCCTTCTCTGTTTCCCTGAGAACGTGTATGATGATCGGTTTAATAGTTAAGACGTGAAGGCGTAATAAACAAACAAACGAATACACAAACAAATAGACTTTCGCATTTATTAAATTTAGATAAGTAAGGAAGTATGGATTCATCAACAAAATCATATAGGTAAAGTAGTGACTCAAAATCTATTATGTAACATTTAATTTTGCCCTTTTAGACTCCCTGGAAACTTATTGGAACAAGATTCTCCATTCATGTATACAGGCACATATTATACAGATAGACTGAATGGCTGAATATTGAATCGTCAAAGTGCGAATTCGAAATGTTGGAACATTAACTTTTCATTCACATTCTGATTAAATAGTTCTGATGAGTCGCTTTTCATTGACATGCGACATTATGAATACCCAGAAAAGAGGTCATGAATTTTTTTTTAAACGGCATGGAGTACGTTATCATCATTTCAGCCGCACGGCACCCACACTACTTATTTTGTTATAGTATAACAGATGATCGAAGTAGAATAACAAACCTTATTAAAAAATATTAAAAGAAAAGCTTTTAGTTAGTGTAACGGTATGGTATGGTACTATTGTCCATGTCCATCAGCCATTTTTGATGTCCCCACTGCTGGGGCACAGGCCTTCCTTATGGGTGGTAAGGAGGATGAGCCATAACCCACCACGCGGGCCCAATGCGGATTGGTGGGTGTTAACGACTGCAAATGCAGCCGCGACCAACGGCTTAACGTGCCTTCCGAAGCACGGAGGAGCTCGAGATAATACATTTTTGGTCACCCACCCCATGACCGACCTTTGCGAACGTTGCTTAACTTCCGCAATCGCTGGGCACGGCGCTAAACCACTGCGCCACCGAGCTCCTGTTACTGATACTGTTTGTTACCTGGTACTATTGCAGTTTAGATATTCTACGCTTTTTATTTTAAAAGCTTTTGGCTGACATTTGATTACGTCCGTCTGTGATATGGATACCGGACAGGTGAAACTAAATAAAAGCCTAAAAATACCGACCGTTGTTTATATAATAAGAAAGAAATTACCTAGTTATTTTTCGATAACAATACGGATGGATTCTAACTAAAGACAAAACCTATTAAATCCCATGAATCATTAGTAGTAACAGTTGAACGATTAACCTTTTATTGGAAAGGTTTAAGGTTTACAGTCTACGTTTTATGCGTCTCTCTAATCGCCTGGCCACGCGATCCGGCGACAGGCGGCGCGACGTGCGAAATGTCTCTTCATGTTCACCACACAGCGGTTTTAAAAATTCGGGCATTTACACGAAATGTTACGAAAACGTAAGTCGTGTCGCCGGCTGCCGCTCCACGTGGCCCGCCGTAATAAATGATTGAATTGTTGCCAATAGGTTAGATTGAATTTTCAATTTGCACCAGAGTACTTACCCGTAGCACTTTCGAACGATTTAATTGAGTTTTGGGTTATATAAAGCAGACATATTTTATTAAGATACTCCTCGTGAACTCTACCCCATAATGAATATGGTACAAAACGAATGAGGGAAGAATTGACAACATTTAAAAAAAATTGTCTAGTGTTTTTATTAGTTATTTAGAAATATCATGAAAACCATAATTATGAAAACATTCAAAACAAAACGAACTAAAGTAAATTATATTTTGATACTTGACATAGACTTTGACTTCATTGTAACCTTGACAGCGACAGTTTTTATGATTCTTTTTTTTCAAGATAAAATCACACAACTTTTTTAGGCAAAGGAATTTAATTTTTAATATTCCTTTATCTCGATGATACAGGGTTTTTTCCACATATTTCGTTAAATAATTGATCAAAAACCTTGAAATGGTTTTCGATTTAAGGTACAGTCAGCAAAGTTATGACCTTAACAGTTTGAAAACAAATCGCTTGCAAGGATGGCACTAAAAGTTCGTCTTTTACCTGCCTCCATTGTTTTTATACAAAAGATGCTTTTGTGACTTTTGGGTAATTGCAAGACAATACAGACTTCTCAATCTAAAAATGAACCTTAAGGTGTTCAGCTCATAGCTTTGCTGACTGTACCTTGTAAAAAATTAAACGTGTCAATTATCTCACTAGAATTATGTACCTACCTAGTCTAATAATTCGAATTCCAACGTTTTTTCTATCAGATTGTACACTTCAAGAGGGACTTGCTGCCCATGATTCTAACGAAAAATGTAATTTCAGGCAAAGGTTTAAACTTTCTCTGTATGAGATGCAGTAACGTGCTGATGAGCAGAAAAAGCCCGACCAATATTTTAGAGCCAGTGTTTAAAAAAGCTAACAAATCATGAATCACGGCTGTGCAAAAAGAAAATCAAAAACAAAAGTAAAAAATATTAAAATAATTTATCTTACACCATCAAATCTATCAATTTTAGTACCTACTACGTAAAACGTTAATGAATTCAAATATCTTACCATCCTATAGTAACCGAATCTAGCTTCTGGGTTTTGTATACATTCACTGTTGCATACGAAATTGCAGATTTTGACAAAAAATTAGGGCCTGAATTATTTTGCAAATGTTAATGACACAATCGTGTCTCTCTCAATAGTGTTTCAGTACTAATGTGTTTTGACACTGCAAACTACTGTGATGTGACCACAAGATCACTAGCTTGTTCCTATCACTGAGCAGCTCCCAGAGGGCTTATTATAAAAAGAGTCACGATAGTCGGACGAAGTTAGTTGATCGATTTACTTGATTTTGAACCTTACACATGGGTTAATAGTTTCATGGAGTCGGACGAACATCGTACGCTTATCGCGATGCTTTTTGCAATAGGCCCTCTGTTTATCGCCTTGGGAAAAATTATTATAAAAACACCTGACGCTGAATTTTTGGTCGAACTAAAAGCTTTTGTGGAATTATTGAAAAAATGTACTTGGTTCAAGCTTAATGGGCGCGCGGTATGAGAAAAAATATTTTAAGTGCTTTGATTTACCTACACTCATTTTAATAAAAGCGGTATAGGTTTGTTTTTAATATAAAAATGAAATGAGTTTCAGATAGTAACAGATATTTTTTTATTGTTTTTCACCAAGTTGTAAACGAAAATGATGATCAATGTACACTTTTGAACATAATATATCATCCGTTACAAACTCAACCTATTTTTGGTAAGTACTTACTTAAGTACTTATTAGGTGGCCACTATTCCTCATTCGATGAAAGAAAGAAAGTACTTATAATAAAATTTCAAAGTGATTTTTTTTCCTTTATAATCTTATTTCTTCATGAATTATTTACGAAGTAATGTTTTTGTTATTTATAATAATTTAATAGATATCGTCACGGGACTATAAACTGTTAATTAAACACTTTTATAGGTAAATAGGTTTATAGCTTGTAAAATACAGTCCACGAGAGAGTAATATAAAAATCTTATAAAGAAACTTAATTAAATCCTAGAGTTTAAATTACGGTTCTAAAGGTGGCATCTTCATTGTTTATTATCAAAGAACGTTGCGGCTCTATACTTGGTTTATTTTCTATAGAAATTAACTTCGTTTTCTCGGCACAATAATCTTCTTGGTTCATAAAATATGGCTCTTGCTCTTATTACGCTCAACGGGTTGCTCCGATTTCTTTTTTCCAAAATATAAATTGGCTATAAATTCGATGTATCATGCTGTAAAAATCACCAAATTAATGTGTTATTTTGCAACTACTAAGTCTTATTTAAGTAGGTAACTCATTTGTTTTTGAAACCACTAAGTGTGAGTTGAACCAAAACGCTGTCAAAGTTAAAAATATCGTCAAATGACAATGCTACCTATTTGTCACGTCAAACTTGTCAAAGGACATCATGCTGACTGGCAACCTCTTTTTTTGGCTAACTTGTGCTTAACCGGTACTTTAACAAGCTTGTTATTGTTAAAATTAGATGGTGCAATTCAGCCTAAGTTTTATTTAGGTACCTAACTCATTTATTTTAGATTTCATGAAAAAAAAACAATGTATGGTTAATTTTTTTTCTGATTATCCTGGAATCAGTCCTAAGCCAATTAAAGTAGGGCGGGAAAAGTATCAACTGATGCCATGAGTCCGAAAAATGCAACGTTGCCATTTTGTAGTCATTCATCGTCTGATCACGAAGTGTCCTGAAAATTGGAGTGTTTACAGGATACTTTGTGAGAAGGTTTCGGAATTACCCTGGTAGTGTAGGAAAGGAAGGCAGTGGACTCCCACAGTAAATCCTCAGTAGACAAAACTTTACAGTATGATTAAGTATCATAAATGAAAAAAATAAATCCAAATCGATTTTTTTTGTTTTTGGATATTATTTGTACTGTTGTATTTGGATTTTTTGAATTTTGTTTTGGTTCATACTATATTACATGCCTGCAAAGTTTCATCGACTGAGGATTTAATGTTGGGGTCTCCATACAAAAAATCGCTTGATTTCCTACACTATGGTGCGTTAATTGTATTTTTTTATTTTTATCCCACTTAATATTGAGACGGAAATCGGCCCTGAAATTTTCCTGGATTATAAAAAAGTAACCGTGTATACCTATGATGAGTGATGACTAGTTAATTATTTTATTTCATTAGGAAGATTATAGATCAGTCTTTAAATATTCAAATAGTGACTTGTTTACAAGTTCTAATCGTTTAGATCACATTTCCACTGTATCCATGTTACTAAACGCAGTAAGATGAAACTTGACTGAAATGCGAGCAAACTGCATAAACCCAGACAAACAGAGAAAGAAAAATACGTATTGTTTTCATTCCGAATCTCGAATAGTAAATCCCAGTTTGTATTTATAAAATATCTATAAAATGCAGTCCAGCCGTGTGTATTTTTATTATAAGAGTAAATTGATATTTGCTTCACATGAGGTATTTGAATTCATGTTTATTTTTGTGCTTTGTGATGCTTTATTATTTTGTGTACCTTAAAAATAAACAAAAGTAAATATTCAATGAGGTGGCGATTAGATTTTACAAACTATTGTCCATAAAAAGCGCTAATTGACCAAAGTTGCTTGCCAAGTTGCCTGCCAAGTCGACTCGTGTAAATACCCTCTTAGGATCTTAATTTTAGATTGAGTTAATTCTATAATAAATTAACTACGAAAATCGAAATTATGTTCTTCAGAAATTGGCAAAAACCTAATCAAAACATCAAGAAACCTATAATAAAATCTCAAAGTATTTTATTTCAGACCGTAGAACTGCCAGTCACTTTTTAATCTGAACAAAATCAGAATTTGAATAATGATGTATAAAAACTTGAGACTTCGTTACTTAAAACTACTATACATACATACATAAGTATGCAAAAGTTCCCTATGTTCTCCCAGTGATATCAGGAAGTTTAAGTGTTAAACGGTACAGTTCTCGAGGTAATTTAGATAAAACTTGCGCTCCCGTGAAATGGGATGCGAACGGCATCGCTGTCGCTTACTGCATTAACTAATGCACGTTACACTGCGTTCTCTAAACATATTAACGTTTATTTCAACATGGATGGACTTAAGATGTAGACAATGTTAAAGACAAATGTTAAGGTTATATTATTTTTATTATACTATATCCAGGTATTTATGCCTGATGCTACCTATGCAAAATCAGACCTATTTTTACATGACAAACACCTATTAAATATAACGTTGAGAGGTTCCCAAAATTTTCTTGTCATTTCGGACCTTCCCTAATGTAAGAGTAACCCCAATCGCGGTAATTCTGATCGATAAAACCAAAAACGCTACGTTGTCATTTAGATTATATTTACCCAAAAATCTTTGGTTTAGCTTCATAATTTTCACTTAAATTGTCCCAGATAGTAACCCTAGACTCCTAAGGCAGAGTATTCAACAATTTTAACAAAACTAAAGCGAGTATTTTTCTGTAAACGAAACGAAACTGAAACGGTAACGATTTAGCTTTGTTTTTATCGTTGAAAATTAGCACGAACCGAGATATCACAGTGTAAAATGCACACAAATGGACTCGCCCAAAAACGCTCCATACTAACGGCTACTCAATTATGACGTCACGCCTGAGTAGTTTGTATGCAACGCGTAGGAAATTTGTTCGGCAGCTATATTAAATATTGTGTTTATCAAATTAGTTTCTTAGACAAATTTGCTATACATTTTACGGACTAATTAAAGGTATCATTTATTTTAATAAATTTTATACTTTTCAAATGGACTTGTCCACCCAACTTTGAAGGGTCATAAAACAAATAATGTGCAATATATAAAACCAAGAGGTATACAAGCTACTCTAAAAGTTTAATATGTTTATAATATTGTTGGAGGTACTTAGGTACTCTTGTGAACTTTTCAATGGAGATTAATGAAACAATAATATAACAATAATATTTTATATTTCGCAATGTCACAGCTGTCAGTTGCGACATTTGGTGGACTTCCATAGATAACGCGGCAAATTTAAACTCTCAGAACATCATTAAAATTTAAGAAAAGCAACAGTTAAAATAAATGAGTGATTTTCTTTACATGTTTACGATTTTTATTAGTATTTCGTTATTTTATTCATTAGTCATCATCCCTATTATGAATGTATTATTTATTATTCAGTTAAAGTTAGAAAAGCTTAAAGATTTGACACTACGGTAACACTACTTACCGAGTGTTTGTTTTTTTCTGTAACATGGTAGCGAAAGGCAACATTTTCAGTTGGACTGATACGGGGGTCGAAAGTTTTTTCATTTGCGGCCAACGAGGATTAGTTATTCTCTTCTGTGCCTTTGCGAGGCTCGCCAGTGTAACGGACTTTTGTTTAATTTAAGGGTGCGAGTGAAGAGTCTCTATGTAAAAAAAACTTTTAGGGGTTGCCAGTCTTTCATTTATATGAGGCGACTCGGAATAAAGCTTAGTATATTCGGTCGGCGTAAGAACTAACTAGCTAACTTAATTTATGACAAACTAAGTATTGCGGTTGTTCAGTAAATTGCGGTCTCCTAATAGGATGGTACTAAAGTATTGACAGTACCAGTAGTAAAATAGAGGTTATTACCTTTTTTGTTAACCTTACCTAACCCTTAACCTTATTAAAACAAATACACACCCACAGGAGAAAAATACCGAAACTGAGCTAATTCATAATTAATTAATTAATTCATAATTCATAATTCATTTATTCCATAACAAAATAATTTGTGTCGGAAAACATACATTTGATAGATTTACGTTGCATTTTCTTACAAAATGGTTAAATTGACAATAAACCAAGTTCTTTAATTTCAATGAGTTTATAATGAGTGTATAATGAGTAGATAATCCTACATTTGATATCCTTAAATAACATGAAACGTGATTAAAAATAACGTTTGGGTTATACTTTACATTAAAATGTCGCTAATTTCACATTGTAAACGGAGCTAATGAAATTAGTCTAATAATTTTATTTCTCATATTAATTGTTAAAAGACTATTTTACTACAGACAGTAATAATCAGTGGTCGAATTAATTAATTTCCATAGATAATTTTGCACAAAATTTAAACCAAAATCCGGTAATTATACAGCAACAGATGACTAATATCTCACTGGAGAAGTGTTTAATTTCAACTGTAACAAAATGATTAATTAATTTAATGTGCTACAAATTTTCGCAGATACAGAGAAATATGATACGACTTTATGTGATAATAATTAATATTATCTGATTTCTTATCATAAACTTAAGTAGCTCATAATATAATTAAGACAATTTATAGAAATGTGGAGCTCGGCGGCGCAATGGTTTAGCGCCTGGCCCAGCGATTGCGGAAGTTAAGCAACGTTCGCAAGGGTCGGTCATGGGATGGGTGACTAAAAATTTATTATCTCGAGCTCCTCCGTGCTTCGGAAGGCACGTTAAGCCGTTGGTCCCGGCTGCATTTGCAATCGTTAACACCCACCAATCCGCATTGGGCCCGCGTGGTGGGTTATGGCCCATCCTCCTTACCACCCATAAGGAAGGCCTGTGCCCCAGCAGTGGGGACATCAAAAATGGCTGATGGACATGGACATAGAAATAATGTTGAATAATAAAACTTCAGGTACCTTATATACTTTTTTGCGTTAATAAAGAATCATACACGCTGAAATTTTAATCATTTGGTTCCCGCAGTGGGGTGACTTATGATTTCAAGCAACTATCACTATGGGGCCAACTCTGATATCCCGAAAAAAAATCAGCTGTTCCATACAAAAGCGCGATACCTACTTGACCTCAATGAATGGAACAACTGATTTTTTTACGATATCAGAGTTGACCCCATAGTAAAAGTTGCTTGTAATCATGAGTAAAATTAACCCACTGTGGGAACCAAATGATTTTCATGTTGTTTCAAAAGGCGGCAATATTCAATCAATATCTAAAATTAACTAAAATTTGTGATTTATTAATCTGTGGATGTATAAAAATTCTCCATACAAAAAGGGAACATGCATCAATTTTTTTTGTATCAAAATCAAAAGTATAATGCAAGAGAAAATCAACTGTAATATTAAAACTTTTCTTTTGCGTTTTTTTCTCGGGATATATTAATTTGAAGTTAAAAGAAACGGTCAACATTTGTGACGTCACTTATAAAAAAAAAAAATGTTTTTATTGCACAAAAATAATAAGAACAAAATACAATGAATTATCATAACAAGGTTTTGTGCATTGCAAGAATACAATATGAAGACATGTGCAGAGGTTCCCAAACTAGGCTGAGCCTGTATCTTGGTGAACCAAATCGAGAGCATTAAAATTTTCTTAATTATTCTTGCAAAGTCCAATTAAACATAATAAAAGTGAGAGACTAAAGAAATAATAATAAAAATAATATTAAATAACTTCTATGTTTGTGCTACCCTCAAAAACATCGACACAAGAGATCTTCCGTAGCCTCATAATCTAGAGTTAGTAACCAATTTACCAAAACCGTCTTCGCTTCAGAGAGAGAACTAGATTTTATATTACAGCATCTTACTACAGCATTATAGGATCGTGCTTGAATGGAGGCACCAAATTTGCTTGCAAAGCGCGAATTTACACGTGGAACCGGAATTCCAAAGACACGTTTTTGTAAAAGTGGGATGTATAATTTGGAATGGATGAGGCGTGAATGGGCAATTAGTGATATCTTAAGAATGAATAATTGTCTAATTGACAAAACTTGGGCTGTTTTATAAAGGTCGGTTGTAGGGTATCTGAAGGGTAGTTTTAACATAATTTTAAGTAGAGATCTGTTTGCGCATTCTGCGACCAAAAGCACGGCCACGTTTGTATGGAGTAGCCAAGAATTTTCAAATATCTCCCTAAATATTGCGTTTAAGTACATATATGTCATACAAAATATTGTTTCTTATTTGATATTCTATCCGACTGTTAAGTGCTTTAAGTATATCCGAAAATAAAAATAAAAACGCTATTTTCCCCTGTGTGCTAAAACTAAAATAATACCTATAATTTTTTTTTATTTTTCTGTTCCATCATGTTTTTATACGTGTCCGCAGCGATCAAGCTCAAATTTATCAAAATCGGTGACATATGCATGTTCCCCATTTCATGTAAATACTTAATAATAGAATTGTATGCAGAGACTTCTGACTATCATTCTCCTTTAATACCCCAGTTTTCTTTAACGGCACATATTGTTTTAACAAGCTTATCTCGTCTTCTCGCCACCGCTAATTGTTTAAGCTGAGACTTAGCTCGCTCATGTCTGATCACGTACTCAGTTTAAGTTCGCTTCAGACTGCTTAGTGTTTACTTTAAATTAGACACGGGAACGTTTGCTGAGCTTTATTAATTTCAGTCTGTTTGTCAATAAAATTATTATTGTGCGTTCTCGGTGGTACTGTTGCAAATGTTTTGTTGATTGCAAACTTCATTAATGGATTTTGTGCAGAAAGGTTACATTAAAAAAATACCACATTCTTCTACACGGGTTTATTGAGCATTGGTAGTAACAATGTTTAAGAAAATACCTACTATTATAAGCTTCCGAAGGTATTTTTTTATTGGCTACCATTCAGATGATCGACCTTTGCTAAAATTTCTTTATATTAGCCTCGGCAATGAGGATCAACGAGGTTTTTAGTTAAATATGTAGAGTTTCAGTCACATCAAAATAAATTATTTCAGTGAAAGAATTATTGAAATTGGACCAAAAATGACGAAGATAGAGCGATTTTCGTGTCGCATTCTCAAAAACGCTCCCCAATTCACGATTGGCTGATGACGTCATCAGCCACGTGCACCGCTCAGTGGCGCGGCAGGTTTTTGTTCGGGCGATCGTGGCACGTGACGTCATCGCATGATCCGCAAGGGCCGGCCGTGTTTTTTAAAACTCACTTTTTAAATCTTTAATAATTCTGTCATTTCTTGATGTATTTGAGAAATTTAAACAGAGATTTACTCAGATATTGATATTGTATTTGATGTGATATACAACATATATATTCAATTGTCGTGTTGATCCTCATTAGACACAATATGTGTTAATTATAGAATCGATAAAATGTGATTCAACTTACTGCACTTACATGTAAATGTGTAAACAAACTTCCTATGTGTATGTGTAAAACAATATTTTATTCGAGCAATTTCTTTAGTACGATTTAAAATTCAATTCAGGCTTTGTTTTGTATGTCGGCAACTTTGCTGCTTTGAACCGGAATATTGTATGTTATTTTCATAACGGAATCGTTTAGGAAAATCCGTTTGTGACTTATTTTCTCCTTTCCATGTTTAATCCATTCATTTAATTTATTTCTTTCGATTTATCTTTATTAGGTATTTGGAAAACAAAATTATAAATAGGAAATGATTAAATTAAATTAATTCTTCTTCGTTCATCAAATTGATAATATGCTTTTAGATGCAATTTAAGAAACAGTAGTACTTTTGTGGGTTGAATTGGGACAAAATGTGATAAGCAGTGTCTAATATTAATACATTACTTATCTTTTTCTGAATATGAATTTCTTCCATCGAAAGATTCTTTTTTCCAGCATTTGGTATAGCTGCGACGGCAGATATGAAATGTTGAAAACCAATCATGCAAAACGGTATTTCAACAAAGGCTTTCCGACAAGCATTATTGGCACCTTGTCAGTTTGAACACTGATGTGTCTAACACTTAGTTAAATATTTTGATAAAAACATTCAAGCCTTCCTCTTTTAGTACTCAAAAGATGGAATATTATCTAACTGAACTATTAAAACATAATAAGTTAATATAATATTGTATTTAGTTGTATAATTTATTAAATGTATTTTTATGAAGATAGTTGGATTGTCCACTATATCATCGTAAAAACATTATTAACTGTTTAAAAATAGCACTATGCCTGTTCGTAAAAAAATATCAAAAGTTTGGCTCAACAAAAAGACTTACTATTCCGCAGAGGATTAGCGGTGGGAAATGTGTCATGTACATTTTTTGTTCATAATGTTGGGGTAAAAAATACTAGTATTCTGAATCATTGTTGAATGAAGTTATCTAATAATTCATTCTCAAAAGCAACCGAGCAACACTCGATGATGTAGGTAGGTCTTACTTTTATGTACCTACCTCTGATGATAGATTTATCATCAAAGAATTTTATCAATAACTAGCTTTCGTTTGCGACTTCATCCGTGTGGACATTCGGAAAATCCCTAGGATAAATAATATCCTATATTTAAATCCAGGCTTTATACTATCTATGTGTCAATACTAATGCATGATTGAGAAGGTAATAAATATCCTTTCAAGACATCTTAACTTCCAAACTTTCACATTTATTCTTCACAAATATTTTAGTAGGATATCCATACTCCGCGTTCCTGTTCGTCTCCGTTCCCGTTCCCGTACCCGTTGGATCTCCATTCTCTTTCCCGTCTCCGTATTATTATTCCATAAAAAAAATTAATCGCATTTTGGGCCCTTTATGCGTTGAATCATGTCTACCGTATTGAATTGCAAAGTAAATGCTATTTTCGCAATCAACATCCTATGAAACCTCAATAACGACATCCATATCGATTTTTCGGATTATTTACCCCTTTTATTCCCTAAGGGGTTGAGTTTCGGAAAACCACGAAATGCGTATTTCCTACGAAGTTTTAAAGTCGTAATGTCTAATTTTCCATAAAAATTAAAAACTTTAAATACAAATAATTTGCTCAAAATAGGGTGATTACAATTCAGATGTTCTAAATAAAAATGGTACGTTAACCTATTTAGCCATTTTACATAGCATGCAAATTTATAACAACTTTGACACAAATTATTGAAATAATGAAATAAGGATTACACCTATTTCACACCTTTAGGGGTTGAATTTAAAAATATCCTTCCTTAGTAGTTATACGTATATATCAAAGGGAATGCGTGCAAAAATTTAGCTTTCTAGGTCCAATTGGGCTGATCGTTGATAGGTCAGTCACCCTTCATTATTCAATTCTGCTAACGGTAACGTAATAATATAGTATTTCAATAGTAATGTTCTTTGTGTTATCAACAAGTACTGTGTCACAAACCAATACTACTAAAAAACTATAGCAACACGCTAGGCCCAGGTTAACCGGCATCGACAAAGCGTAAACCACTGTAAACCTCATTTCAGGCTCACAAAGGCTATCCGTTAAGCTGTTTGAAAGTTTCCAAGCCTATGCTCGCTAAGCTAATGCTCGAGGGTGTAATATTTCTTGTGAAACTCTTGGTTAATTCAATTTCATTGTTTCTTACTTTAGTTACATTGTTGTTTATTCTTCCTAACTAAATAATGTTAGGTAATGAAACTAAACTTAGGTTAATAATTATAATAATACCAACCAAATTTTATCACCAATCATTGTAGAGCCAAGCTTCTTACTCTACGCGCCCTAACTCTACAAGCCTTAACTTCAAAAACTCTACACCTTAGTCAAAATATGTGGCTTGGCCATTTACGCTACATGGAAAAATATATTCACTGTTCATAATTTTCTGATAAACAGTTCTTGTAGTAACGAAACGGCCAAGCCACAGTTTTTGAAGTTTAGGCTTGTAGAGTTAGAAGCTTGGCTCTACCTGAGGTCTGATAACTTTTTGACAGTGCAAGCCTTGGTCGTCTTGGCAGCAACATTTACATGAAAATGTTTTTGGTGGGATCATAATATATTACAAAAAAATTGTTTAAAAAAAAACAAAAAAACCGACTTCAAAAAACCTATTCTCTAAAAAGCAAGAAATAATATTCGTAATAATAAAAATACGTCTATTGAAGTCGGGTGGGGCGGGTGGAGTACAAATTCCTTTTTTTTTATTCTAAAAGCCCCACCCGACTTCAATAGACGTATTTTTATTATTACGAATATTATTTCTTGCTTTTTAGAGCTTAGGTTTTTTGAAGTCGGTTTTTTGTTTTTTTTAAACAATTTTTTATTTTTTTATTTTTAGTGTAGGTACCTTGTAGGTACGAGGGTGGGTCAAAAAGTTCGCGGAATGGAGGGGAAAAATTAAGAAATTAAACACAAAATTATTTTTCCTTTTCAATATATTCTCCCTTAACTCTAATACATTTATCAGATCGGTGAATTAATTTATTAATACCCTCGAAAAAAAATGTTTTATCTTTGTCGTCAAAATAGGCCGAAATTGCGCTTTTCACCTCTTCATCGCTGGAAAATTTCTTCCCTCGAAGCTCTTTTTTCAATTTTGTGCCACTTGTAAATCATGGTTTTACCAGGACAAGCATCCCCATAAACAGAAAACATCTCATTCCAAATGGTTTGAGGAGGTTTTCCTTGCTTGGTAAGGAACTTTATGACTGCACGAAATTCAATTTTTTCCATGTTTTAAATTTTCTTCCGGATTGACTTGTTGATTGACGTGTATCTCAGTGAATAATGACCTGTTTTTAATAAAAAATTATATTTATACCCTTAATGAGTGGCACAACTAGTGCAGGTAAAAAAAAGTGACCTTTTCCCCCTCCATACTCCCCATTCCGCGAACTTTTTGACCCACCCTCGTATATTATATGTAGAAAAATCGGCTCAGCCAAACGTAAGATAATCGCGGAGAAACATACTTAAATACGGGTCAAACTGAGAACCTCCTTTTTTAAGTCGGTTAAAAAACTACACTTAAGATATCCCTCTTCCAACAAAAAAATAATTATCTTATTCAGTTCATAAACAAAGAAGTAATACGACCAATCATCGAGGTAATTCACAAAAAGTCATACTATTTTCGTGCTTTTTTTCAAAATTACTTGAAAAATACTGAACCGATTTCCAAATTTTAAAAAATGGGACCAACTTGGAAGTGTACCTAATGTCTAACGTCTTCGAGTAATCATACATACACAAAAAAAAAATATACAGACGAACATAGAACCTCCTCCTTTTTTGGAAGTGGGTTAAAAATAATCAAGATTGTTGGACGATGTTCGTTGATCGTTATAGGTACCTACATGAGTAAATAATGTCACGGAGTGGGACAAACATTGTACGATTATCGCAATGCTTTTTTGTAATCGGCCCTCAGGTGGTTGAAGTGGGTCAACCTCTTTTCGGACCCGTACTATAGGGCCATATTGAAATAAGATCGCGAAAGGTAATAGGTTAAATCTGTTTAATACTGTCCACTGTTGAAATGTTCCAATACAGAATGTTCACACGTTCGCTCGTTTAGTCGTGGTAATAAGCTTGACGCTGCAACGTGGATAACATGGACCAACTCAAAGGGAAACTTTCCTAGTAATTTGCACTGGCGTCAAACAGCGTCAGTATCAGTAGTAATGGTCAGCGAACAATTAGGGGGTCAAATCACTGTGCATGAAAATTCATGTATTTCACGCTTTGAATTTTCGTTTAAACACAGGCGACGGCGACGGGAGCAAATCTCCGTGAATGATAATCGTATTTTCGATGGAAATTCATGCACGCACGACATCGGCAGCACGGTAAGTTAAACAGTTGAACTACGAAAACATTTTTTATACGCACTGCATAAAGACTATCTCAATGTCAACATGTGTATAGTCTGGTGTGCCGTCGACTGTACCTATTTAATGTGTTTAAGCATAGAGAGCAGAAACACCACTCCCAAACTATTAATCAGTTATTAGTATTTTTCCATACATGCCTAGTTAGCATGACCACAGAAACGCGATATGAAATAGCGATTTATCACGTCTAACTGTCAAAAGACAATGGATTTTGACAGTTGAATGTCGGTAAAACGCTATATCACGCGATATTAATCGTGATACGCGGGTCATGCTAGGAGGGCAGGCGTTTCAAAAAATTGATTAATCTAATAAAGTTGATAATATTTTGTCTTGATTAAAGTAATGTGTTAATGTCATGTTGGAGTATCTAATGGAGTATTTACATGGGCGACTACAGCCGCACAACTTTCGCCGCACAGCGAAAATCGACCGTGTAAATGGCAGTTCGGTCTAGGTCGCAGGTGACTGAATAAACTTATCTGATCCGGTGGCCAAAACTGGAACTACGTTATTACATATTGTTAAGAGGATTGTCAACCACGTGGTCTCCATACAAACGGCGATAACGTTTCCCACCCTCTAAACCTTAACCTACAGCAATGAATTTTTGGTATGTTTTTGAAATGCCTAAAAACTAGGGCTGTACGTTTTGATTTTTAAAATATTCATTGTAGATTTGAAAATATTGGTACTTCTGTGTTTTGTATGAAATCACCAAAATGCAAATATTTCGAAATCTATTATAGATATTTAAAAAATCAAAACGTACAGCCCTAGAATTTAGGCATTTCAAAAAAATACCAAAAATTTATTACTGTAGGTTAAGGTTTAGAGGGTGGGAAACGTTATCGCCGTTTGTATGGAGACCACGTGATGACAATCCCCTTAAGGCTACGCCATCATCTATATAGACGACAGCGACGCCATCACATGTGATTCAAGTTTGGAAGTGTCTTGCTAGGCTGGTGACTGAAGTCGACAGTCACGGTGACTAAAATCGACCCATGTAAATAGCTCATAATAACATAATAAAGTATTTTTATCTTCGATGATTTTAAGTTCTTTTTAATAACGATCCCTTAATTTTGATTAGTCAGTATCTATTTTTGAATTGCGACTGTAAGTTGTTAAGTTGGATTGTCAGTAAAATATCACAGTGTTTTATATCAAAATGCGTATTTTATGAAACAAAAGTCTGTTTACAAACGAGTACAGAACAAATCTCACTACAGGAACGGACAGTTTAAAATTATTATGGAGCTAAAGCAAACTCGACACATTTGTGTTTTATTTTATAGCACTTAAAACATTCTTCTTCATACACAACTCTGTTCTTTTCATCCGATTTACATAAAGAATACTGTTACATATCAGAGAGCTCGTTTTGTTGAAACAAGAAAGACAAAAGTTTCCTAATTTATTTTACGGGAAAATGAAATGCAATTTTTTGACAGAATCTTTTGAGCTCAAATAAAGGCTGCAGTTCTGGTGTTTTCAACAATAATGGTCGTATATCAATATTTAATCAAATAATGTTTTAGAAGGCGTTGTTAGCAATAAAGAAACAATAATTGGATACATCGTCACTTAAAAGCTACACATAAATCACTCGTAAATTACCAATTAATATTACCGAGCAACGGTTTCTAAAACTTTTGATTTACACGAACAAACTAATTAAAAGTTTTCCGTTTTTTGGAGAGCCAGCAGATGTCTGAATATGGCTTTATAAAACCTGACAAGCTCGTTTATTTAAAAAAACATCAGCAGCCAACTGAAGTTTAACATGAAACACACAGATTTTCCTCAAAATGTTCAGTGTGAATACCAAAAAATTTAATTTATTTTCCTGTCAACCAAAGTTCAATAAGTGCTATAAATATAAGACTTTTGGACGCTGAAAACAGACAAATCAATTTACGCTGTTCATAGTAAGGGCATGTCGAGATTTTTAGGGTTCCGTACCCAAAGGGTAAAAAAAACGGGACCCTATTACTAAGACTCCACTGTCCGCCTATCTGTCTGTCTGTCACCAGGCTGTATCTATGAACCGTGATAGCTAGACAGTTGACATTTTCACAGATGATGTATTTCTGTTGCCGCTTTAAAAGCAAATACTAAATACAGAATACTTCGTGCGCAAGTCCAACTCGCACTTGGCCGGTTTATTTAATAAAAGTTACAATCTGGATTAAATCTTATGGAATTGAGTACAGAGAAAAAACTAAGTAACTTATCCTGAATTTCATATTGGGATTCCCTGTGTCGTGATTGTGAAACTCGAGTTTGTTGCAATATAGGTAATATTAACGCTGATGTGATGAAACCCGTTTATAGAAGCCACTTTCCTTTATCAAACTAACTTTAACACATAAGTCGTTGATGTTGGCGTAAACTAATACGATCATAAACTTCCACGAAAGAGTGAACAAAGCACCAGAAAATCCCACGCTATAAAGTAGACTCTTATTAATAAAGAAGGTCGTACGTCGCCTTATCAGTTTACCACCGACGCCCAAACTAAGGCCATACAAACTTGATATATGTATAGAGCCATTACGGTGCGCGGTAACCCGGAAAACCGAAATTACGTAAATGCTACATTGAATTTTCGTATAATCGACCAACTGCCTCCCGGCGAATGGATGAGTTGATGTGGCACGCATTAACTCTATCACAATGCCAAATGTTGATCTGCAAAGTGATGGGAAATATAGAAGTGCAATGGGGAAACATTTGCAAGGGAATCAGAAGTAAGTTGATAAAATACGTTGTTATGTTATTGAAATGAAAATGTTACCTAAACTTATTTTTTTAGAAACTCAATGTTGGGATTTCATTATTGAATTTAAATTTACCATATCAGATTAAGGATAGACTAGAGATAGAGCAATTCTAACCGCTCTGTACGCATGTTTTACTGTATTTAGTTTTTTTATTCTCTTTAAGTCGGAGTATTATTAAGGGAAGCGTAAAACACCGTGTTAAACAATTAGTGTTAATACCAATATCATAACAAACGTATTGCGAATACCGTGTGATAAAGTGTAAGATATTTCCAAATTAATTCGTTGGCAATTAGGTACATGGGATCCCACTATACCGCGATGGCGCGCCATAGGCTGAGGGCCTATTACGAAAAATGAATCGCTACAATCGAACGACGTTCGTGGTTCGATTTATTATTTTGGACTTTATTCCTGAGTTGACAGTCTCGAAGCAGAATGAATGTCGTCCGACTATCGTGAGTTGGTTTTCGTAATAGGCCCGCAGGTTCGGCAGCACTTAATGACATTAATGCCCACCCGGGCACCTGAAATTACAGCGCCCTCTATGAAATTTCCATGTAATTGGAAATCCCGTCATATTACCTACGCCGCTGCCAAGACGACCAGTGGGCTCTCGTGAAATATATCCGACGATATTAAATAACTATGTTTCATTGAAGAATTAAGTCAATGTGAAGTTGGTAAGTCTACTCAGAAATATATTTATTATACGTTATAAGTATTTCATTAATTCGATTTATTAAAAATCTTAACTGTCTCCAACAGTTATTTATCGCACCTGTTTTTTAACCGACTTCCAAAGAAGGAGGAGGTTCTATGTTCGTCTGTATATTTGTTTTTTTTTTTTTTTTTGTGTATGTCCACCGATTACTCGAAGACGGCTGGACCGATTGAAATGATTCAAACGTTATTACATTAGGTACACTCCCAAGTTGGTCCCATTTTTTAAAATTTGGAAATCGGTTCAGTACTTTTCAAGTAATTTTGAAAAAAGCACGAAAATAGTATGATTTTGTGTGAATTACCTCGATGATTGGTCGTATTACTTCTTTGTTTATGAACTGAATAAGATAATTATTTTTTTGTTGGAAGAGGGATTTCTTAAGTGTAATTTTTTTACCGACTTAAAAAGGAGGTTCTCAGTTTGACCCGTATTTAACCGCGATTATCTTACGTTTGGCTGAGCCGATTTTTCTACATATATAATATACCTTACCTACAAGGTACCTATAAATAAAAAAATAAAAAAATTGTTTAAAAAAAACAAAAAACCGACTTCAAAAAACCTACCTCTAAAAAGCAAGAAATAATATTCGTTATATTAAAAATACGTCTATTTAAGTCGGGTGGGGCTTTTAGAATAAAATAAAAAGGAGTTTGTACTCCAGCCCCACCCGACTTCAATAGACGTATTTTTATTATTACGAATATTATTTCTTGCTTTTTAGAGGTAGGTTTTTTGAAGTCGGTTTTTTGTTTTTTTTGTTGTCACAGTCGTTTAGGTAGATCTATAACAAATTGAAAAGCCGTTATAAATAAAAATCTAATGGGGAAAGAAAAAGTACAAATAGTCATCAAAGAAAACAAAAGAAAATCACTCAAGAGCTTTTTTGAATAAAGTTTGTCTCATCTACATTTTAAAATTCTTGAATGCTCTCAGACATGTGCCAATCCGTAGACATGGGTCTAGAGATTGATGGACGCACCGACCTTCCCAGTGAGTGATAAGTTAAAAGTAACTTTAACCATAGGAAAAGCTTTTTGAATGCTAATTTTAAAGAAAAACAAAAATATTTTTAAGCAAAGCAAGAGTCAAGTTCATTTGAAAAACGACAACGTCGTCGATGCAAGTTTTCAACTAGTTTTATATTAGCAAATATGTATTTTTGTTAGAAAACCAAAAAGGCAAAATATGAAAAATTTACTGATTTGTAGCAGAAATATTTTTAAACAATAAAGTAGCATTAACAGTTTCATCTATTTCGTAATCATAATTATTTATGGTCTTTAAGTACTTATCGTGTTAATTTAATGATTCACAATAACATTTTATGGTTTGGGAAAGAAACCTCAATATTTTGTTTTATACAATCTTGTATATTTAGACCCTGACTCACGTTTATGATATTTAACACTACAAAATACTGTAAATGCGTCCATTTTTTCACAATTTAACATTGCTAATGGAAAGGGTGTAAAATGTTCACATTTTTTTAACTTCAAACCTGCCCCAATTCCCCAATGTAACGAAGGCCATCCATCTACGCATCCGCCACCTACTGTCGTAGCGTGAATAACAATAGCTTGTTTTCGTAAAAATATGACCATTTACTCGACAGGGAACGCAAACAGAAAAAAAAAATCCTTTATAAAATAATGGCCGCGTACTATTATTTTATAAAGGATTTATTTTGAACAAAAATTATATAATAGCTATCCAGTGTAATGTGCTATTTAATGTATTGTCACTCTATGACTGGCAAAAACGATAAAAAGTCGTTGTTTTTTTTTCAGTCAGTCAACTGCTTAGAGTAAGACGGGCTTAACTGCATTATTTAAAATAGGTTCATAGAAGTAAAGTCAGTTTTTCAATAAGCTCAAAAAATTCAAAACTATTTTTTTAATTTTTAAATTTGAGATTTTTGCATTCACAATGCTATTTTTACACAATACTAAATAATATACTAGAAAAATACGACTCGCACCAGATCAATACTCAGACGGGAATCGAACCCGCGACCTTTGGATATCCGGTCCAATGCTCTGACCGCTCTTTTCTAGTATATTATTTAGTACTAGCTTCTGCCCGCGACTTCGTCCGCGCGGATATTAGAGAAAATCCTTAGGGAACCTTCAAAATCCTTAGGGAACCTTCAACCAGGATCTGAACAGCCATTTTTACGCATTACGGCTTCCCGTCCCCGTCCCCGTCCCCGTCCCCGTCCCCGTCCCCGTCCCCGTCCCCGTCCCCGTCCCCGTCCCCGTCCCCGTCCCCGTCCCCGTCCCCGTCCCCGTCCCCGTCCCCGTCCCCGTCCCCGTCCCCGTCCCCGTCCCCGTCCCCGTCCCCGTCCCCGTCCCCGTCCCCGTCCCCGTCCCCGTCCCCGTCCCCGTCCCCGTCCCCGTCCCCGTCCCCGTCCCCGTCCCCGTCCCCGTCCCCGTCCCCGTCCCCGTCCCCGTCCCCGTCCCCGTCCCCGTCCCCGTCCCCGTCCCCGTCCCCGTCCCCGTCCCCGTCCCCGTCCCCGTCCCCGTCCCCGTCCCCGTCCCCGTCCCCGTCCCCGTCCCCGTCCCCGTCCCCGTCCCCGTCCCCGTCCCCGTCCCCGTCCCCGTCCCCGTCCCCGTCCCCGTCCCCGTCCCCGTCCCCGTCCCCGTCCCCGTCCCCGTCCCCGTCCCCGTCCCCGTCCCCGTCCCCGTCCCCGTCCCCGTCCCCGTCCCCGTCCCCGTCCCCGTCCCCGTCCCCGTCCCCGTCCCCGTCCCCGTCCCCGTCCCCGTCCCCGTCCCCGTCCCCGTCCCCGTCCCCGTCCCCGTCCCCGTCCCCGTCCCCGTCCCCGTCCCCGTCCCCGTCCCCGTCCCCGTCCCCGTCCCCAAACAAAATTTAAACCCCATTTTCACCCATTTAGGGGTTAAATCCTGTCCACCGTATTGGACTTCAAAATAAATCTCATTTTCGCAATCACCATCCCATAAAACCTCAAGAACGACATCCATATCGATTTTTATGTTTACTCACTCCATTTACCCCTAAGTGGTTGATTTTCAAAATTACAAAATATATGTTTGCCTATTTATTTTTAGATGTGCTCCAACGAACTTTAAAGTTGTAATTTCTATTTTATATATTTTTTTCATACAAAATTTGAACCCCATTTTCACCCCTTTAGGGGTCAAATCATACCCACCGTGTTGGACTTCAAAATAAATGTCATTTTTGCAATCGTCATCCCCGAAAACCCCAATAACGACATCCATATCTATTTTTGGGGTTTTTTACCCCTTTTCACCCCCATTTCATCCCAATAGGGGTTCTAATACTAACAATAACAATATACGTTGCGTTAGATGTCTATCCATAAGCCTAAATTATAAATTTAGCGATTTTTACTTCGAAAATAAAGGATTTTCTTCAATACACAACTTCATCCCCCTTTTGACCCCTTCGGGGGTAGAATTTTGAAAAACGCTGAGACCCGTATTTATTTATTTTCAATGGTCAGTCTAAACACAAAATTTGAAGATCCTAGCTTCAAAACTGAGGGACTTTCATACAAACTTTGATCCCCTTTTTTACCCCCTTAGGGGGTGAATTTTGAAAAACCCTTTCTTAGTGCACCCCTAAACTTCATAAGGAACCTACCTGCCAAATTTGGAGTCTCTAGACCCAGCGGTTTGGGCTGTGCGTTGATAGATCAGTCAGTCAGTCAGTCAGTCAGTCATTCAGTCATTCAGTTTACGATTTTATAAATATAGATTGTGTAAAAATAGCATTGTGAATGCAAAAATCTCAAATTTAAAAATTATATAGCTATTTCATCTTAATCGATTGCCAAATATCTGGAAAGATATTTCAATTGAATGTTGAGGTAATTCCTTACATTGGTGAAATAACGCTGGCTTGCAGCGTAAGAGTAGGATATACTAGAAGAAATTCGGCGATGTCACTAGTGACTCGGTAGCTCAGCGGTCAGAGCATTGGACCGGATATCCAAAGGTCGCGGGTTCGATTCCCGTCTGAGTATTGATCTGGTGCGAGTCGTATTTTTTCTAGTATATTATTTAGTACTATTTTTTTAAATTTGAGATTTTTGCATTCACAATGCTATTTTTATATTACCCTATTTATGCCGTAGCAAATAAAGTAGTTTTGAATTACAATACTAAATAATATACTAGAAAAAATACACCTCGCACCAGATCAATACTCAGACGGGAATCGAACCCGCGATTTTTTCTAGTATATTATTTAGTATTGTAATTCAAAACTACTTTATTTGCTACGGCATAAATAGGGTAATACATAAAATGCGGTGTTAATATTAAATTAGGATTCGTGTAGTTACAATCTAGATATTAACGCCTAAATTGGACACAAACACATTTAAACCAAGAAAAAACGCATAAAAATAGATCTAATACTAGTTTTTATATTATTCATGAACTATAAATATCGGGAAATAAAAAAACTTTATCACAATAAACAATACTTACCTAGAATAATAAAATACGCTTTGTAAGTAATCCGTACAAGTAATTTATTTCAAACAATTCGAGGCCGAAAACTGTTTTAGGCCTATTTCCGTCTGAGGATAGAAAAGCTATTGAATTCAATATGGCAATGGGTTTGTGAAACAAGCCCATTATTTTTAAAGGGTTTCAGAAAATATGAATAATCAGCACAGTCAAAGCTTTTTACAATAGAAAATTGCAAAGTACATCCATCCATTTAGAAACTCTTAAACTAAACGAATGCAAACTACCCACTTATTGTAACTAGTCATGATTTAATGTTGGAAACTCAGAGTTTATCCTTTATCCATTAAATTAGAAAGGGGACTGGAACAGATTAATGGAAATATTATTATAAAGTTTTCTACAATAAATGAGAATAAAGTTAAATGGCTTGTTTTTATCCTTTACCCTAAAATACGTCGAAGAACCCTTAAAACAGATTGCCAATAAAATATCACATTACACTTGACCCTTGGTAATTCTATAATTTTCTGAAGTATCATTCCTTGTCTTTGATGTATGTTATTATAAACCTACTAATAACTGCTTCATGACATACAAAGTACAAAACCCAATGTCCTAAAACTTTGCCACACCGAGGCAACCTTAAATATTAAAGGTAGGAAATTTTACTGATTTAAGACTTCATTTTGATTTTAACATTTCAATAGAAATTTTTATATTTGTCGTTGCACTTTGTTTAATCTTTGAATGCATCTCAATTATTTTTAAATTCAAAAGGAAATCTTCTTTCAGTAAAAGCTTCATAAATTTTAAGGTATTTTCCCTCCGTGTAGCAAATTTTGGGCCATCGTGTATAGCATATGCTTAGGTACATTGGTTTCTAACAGAGTAGAATAGCACCAACCCTAGACGTAGGGATTTGTAAATGGCATTGGAAACTCTATAAATATTTTTTCTATTGTTTATATTTCACTGTAAATCCTTCTACATGCAAATAAATAAATAAATAAGTCGGAAACGGTGACTAATGACTCAGAGGTCACACATTTAACACCTCCATGGACGCCTTCCTGAATATGGCTCAACACTGCAATCTCCCATCCGCCTTCAAAGTGTCAAGATCCCACCTACGCAGGAGTCCGGCAGTATATTGGGCTGTAATGATGAAACGGTGTCAAATTGAAAGAGGAACAGGGAACTTTGTGATTTAATCATAAAATCGGAGGAAAGGCAAATATTTTTCGATCCGGGATAGAATAATAGAGACAGAAAATATGTGATTCCCATGGGTTGTACTGTAAAGGGATCCTTACCCGATTTTACGCAGAAAATCTAGTATAAAAAAGTCAGGTTTTCCTCGTAGCGTCTTCAAACGGTGAAATATCTTTTTTCCTGTTACTATAGGAAGGTAACGATGCCTATTTGGTTTCCGTTTTCTGTTAGATTGTGACCTGATACCTTTTGATTTGTACAGTTCGTTTGTTTTGTAAACAAGAGACTTGCAACTTTTGTGTATTTTTCGAAATATAAGTTTTTACTCATTTTTGTATCGTTTTCTTAAATTCAATTCAATTTACTTTATTGCATTCCACAATGATAACAAGATGGTAGGTAGGTAATATTATAAATATGAGGAAGTATCATTTTATGGAACTTAGAACTGTCAACAATTTTTTTTTTTATTTTGGCTCTCAACCTTAGGGGTTCGGAGCTAACCTTCCCCAGCGGGGGGAGAGGAGGCGGAAAATCCTCATTGGATACCACCTAGCCGGTTGCTACCGAGCTAATCTGGTTATGTCAGACTCGTACTGACTAAAAACCGCCTTAACATCTGGTTTCGTGCCCGGACAGGCAACGAACCTTCAACCGAAGCGATTGCCCTCCCTCGGGGGAGAGGACAGCGCAGACGTCACATTTCACCTAGGTGATTGTGCGTCGAGAAGACGAGTAACTATTAAGCTGACTCCCTGAGGGGGATCGATCAGCCAGAGCGGGCATTTACTATGCTCTTTTTATACAATTACATGTCTACATATAAGATTTTTTGAACTCATCCACTTGCAGTTTTAAGAATATAGTGGTCGTCTATTTTAATTAAAAGCAATTTTCAAGAGCTGGTCTATTAAATGGTTAATAAGCGACGCCATGCAACATTTTTAACAAGTACTCGTCATGATTCATGTCTTCTGAAAACTTAACGCGACTTGCGCGTCATGTTGAGCAAAGCAACCCTTGTTGCACTTTAATTTTTTTGTGTATTCGAGGCAAGGCTAACGAATATTCTCATCTTCGTAGGCTAAAACACAAAACACAAAGTCTGTGTATTCTAGACAGAAGTGTCGATCTGGCCGTGTTTGTAATGCTATATGAACTGCTACAGTATTATAGCTCGGTTCAGCTCGAAATTGGCTGTACGTAATATCTATGTGTGCCTGCACGGAAACCTACGAGCGACTTTACTATCTACTTTAGATTTCGAGCCACAAATCTTTGAGTGCCTGTAATATTAGCTACGGGACGTTGCACAATCGCATTTTCAGATTTCTGCACAGCGGGAACTTGACTTGCTAGTGTAATGCGAAACTGTTTGTCTACTCGGTGTTATTGCGTTTTAAAGTACATTTCATTCTCGTGTACGGCTATACGTATACGGCTTGGTAATAAAGTTATTTGTTGGGGAATGAGTGAGTTTACGCTTCCTAGAGTTGGGAGAAATGCTTGCGGAACCAATAACTGGTTTCACTAAATTAGTCTTACCTACACACAAACACTGAATAGGTAAAAAAGAATAGAACAAAAGAGGTTTTTGGTACCGAAAGATTAGAGTAATTTTGTTAAAATAATAGTCAAAAAAATAATAATGAATAGGTAAATAATTAGCTTTGTACCTTAACAATATAAATATTGATCAATAACTTAGTGCCAGTTTTATTTGAAAATATTGCGTTTATAAATTGAACGAATTTGGTGCTATTCAGAACTAAGGCTACAAAGGAATAATGATCGGTGTAAATTTTTTTTAAATGGGCATCATCTGAAAGTCCATCGAAAATAGTTTCGTTTTCATCAGAATACATGAAAAAAAACTATTTTCATCTCTGTTTAAATTTGAGGGACAGGCTAAAACAATAAATGTTCTCTAAAATAACGGTGAAAAACTGCAAAAGATTATGAATATCCATGAAGGTCCAATAGGTTGGAACTTAAGAACCTAATTTTCTCGAAATAAGGTCTCGAAATAATGATCATTTTTCCCTTGTACGTACCTACCCTTCGAAACAGGTTCTATAAAATATGTCAGTAAAATATTTAGGGACTATCCCTGATATATTAATACAGTTTAACGCTTATTTAGTAACAAAGGGAAAATAGTTATCAGTCCCAAGATTCCAGTGGCACACCAATCTTAGACCCTTATCAGGCCCACGAATTAGTGTCAAAATAGCTTAGAACACGACGAGATTGCTAAATAGTATGGCTTAACATTTATATTGGGGTAGACAGTTAATGCAACTTAACGGCATTCTAAAGTAAAATTATTTTGAAATCATTTAAATGTTAAAGTGTTAAAACTTATTTTACAGATTCTATTAAAAGTAAGGTTATTTTTCAGATTTACCAATTAGATAAAGTTGGTACCTATAAACGTGTTACAAAAATACCCCTGATGCAGAATAGTTAATGGTAGATATAGGAACCATCAAACTGTAATAACTTTAACTTTGGGACCAACTCTAAAAAATATCAGCTGTTTCATAAAAAAAATAACGAAAATATCAAAATGTATGACACAGCTGTTTTTTTTTCACCATTTCAGAGTTGGTTTCATTGTAAAAGTTCATATATAACAGTTCTAGTCTAGTTCTAACATATTCAGCAATAGGGGTATTTTGGTAACACGTTGTATAATTAGTATCCTAACATTGTTGTTCTTATCTATTAACTCTATGAACAATATTATGTCGTTTGGTTTCTGTCTAATCCAATTGCCATTGTTTATTTAACTGATTACTATATTTTAGGTTATAATTGTGCTAATATTGGTGACATTAAAAAAGCATTAAAAGATAAATTTCTGGTGCTCTTATATCTGGAGCAATATGCTCCACATTTTTTTTGCTTTATTTTTAAGTTACTTTTTTCCACAACATATAGGTATAATACAGGTTGAAGTTAATAAAAGTCCAGCTTACAAAATTCCGTGACGACAACCTCGTCTCATCAAAGAACGACAAATTGTCTACCAGAAACTGATTGGGCTTGCACAAGCTCATTTCTTTCCAGACGACCACAGAATAGGGGCACGGTCCACTGATCAGACATTGGTAACGAGCTAGCTTATCTCAAGCCGGGCCATAAAAATTGATGAAGCTTCCACAAGATTCAACTCTTGTGGCCCGCGGCCCTTAACGGTTCCGATAATTGAAAACTTCGGATTAAACTGAGACTCTCGTAAATTGAAACTCGTTCGAGCTTAAAAAACGATGATAATTTCAGCACTTAGATTTAAGTGCTTATTGGATTGGTGCAATTATATTAAATTAAAATACGAAATCAAGGTGATCCTTTCAGTCGATTTTAATAATGAACTTTTTAGCTTAAATTTAAGTTATAGCAGGTAGCTAAGTGTGGGAAATGTATTATTTACTTACTTAATAATCTAAGTAGGTTAAAATTAACTAAATAACTTAAAAAATCCAATAATATCCCGCTATGATTATTTGGAAAATATATTAGTCTTTATTTATAACAAAGTGCTTCTGTTTAGAATTTAGATGATAGTCAATATTTATTCTTGGGTTCCTTATGCTGCGCTATACAACGCGCTATATAAGTTTCTTGCGCCCGTTCTTCTTGTCAGTTTAAAAAGTCTGGAAAATATAGACGATTCAAAAGAACTTAATAATTAAGTTCATTTGAATAAAGCTTATTTGACTTAAAGTCAAAGTGTTACATAAAACCCTCATGCCGAATATGCTAGACCATCAAACTAAAACAACTTTTACTTTGGGACCAACTTTGAAATCACGAAAAAAAACTACTGTTTCGTACAAAAATTATAAACTTAAATATCAAAATGTATGAAACAGCTGATTTATTTCGCATTTTCAGAGTTGGTCCCATGTCCCATAGTAAAAGTTGTTCAGTTTGATGGTCCCTATCTATCATAATATCACATAGTATACATACATACTAATATGAAAACGGAGACAAGCTTGGCAACGCTTGCAAGAAAGTTGTATCTACGTACAAATGCAACGAAAACAATAAAGTAATTCGAATGTTTCGCAAATTCGTTCCTGTGAATTTGTCGGGTAACCATTATTGTCAAACTTTTTCCATTATCGTAACAGAAAACTATGTTAAACCGTACGTTTGTGGAGGTTGTTATTGTTTTCTAGACGGTAAAAATGCTAAGTGTGAAATTGCTTTATTTTATTTAACTCGCCCGCGCGGTGTACCTTAAAATGAAATATTAATTCGCGCATAACAATTTTAAAATCGAATAATAAATATTCTGTTCCATTTTAAAACCAACAGATAGCTGCTATATGGAACCTGCGAAACAGTCCCTTAACATGAAATAAAACCCCTTTTTAACGGATACTTGAAATTACTTACTAGGTACTTATTAAATATTTTATTACTTATTTATTACTTATTACTAGGTGTTTTATTTCATGACTAGTGAGCGCGTAAGCTTGAGAGGTGAATCAGTCCCTTAAGGCCAGTATATTCCAAAAACTCTGTCTCTGTCTTTTTGTTTACGTGTGAAGAGTAATGGAAATAACCCCACTTTTTCATTTTTTCAATGTTGTTATTTTGAGCATAAAGTCTGTTTTTGAAAAAGTTACCGTTGAATATTCTTCTATATGTCATTACTTACCTATTTTTGTATATATTATTCGTGAATAAGGGATAAATAAACTTCAAGTATTATCAAAAAAATATAAAATTAATGAAAATTTTCTTTGGCTTTGCATATTTTTTTTATAGTCAAGTGAAGATACGAATATCGTATTTTAACCGTAAAATAATCAAGATCGTTTATGAAACTTTAACATATAATTTTTATCTGCTCAAAATAAAAAAATATTTGATTGTTTATTGTTGAATCAAAAATAGGTCAATTTCGATAATTTCGAATATACTGGCCTTAACACAAAAAATGTAAGAAAAATACGAAATGGCAATAATCCTGAAAACTAAGGCACAATGATATCAAAAATTGTGATTAATTCAACCAGTACATCATAAAGCCAAGCTAAAAATGATTCGTTTAGCTATTGTCTGTATAACTATCGCTTCGGAAATAAGCATTTGGCAGTGAACCAAATTGTGTTAGTAGCATATCTAAGAAGGGAATCTCCGAGGAAAAGGCGGTTGGTTTTACCAGTGACATACATTGCGTACATAGTGTTAAGAAAACAGAAACTAATGGCCTTATGGATAGAGTACAATTTCCATGAGCAGATGAGTTATTTGTTGAGATGGAAAATTTACGCACTTGAGTACCTATTTTTCACATTATTTGGTAACGAAAGCTTAAAAGGTATAAATGTATTGGAAGACGATAAAGCAAAATGTATTTGTGTCTGACAGAATGCATGGTGACTAAGCAATAACAAATTAGCTTGAACGCAATCCAGTCGCAATGATTTCCCGTAGTGCAGACTAATAATTGCTCTTTCTTACACTGTTTGATGTTATAGTCTTGAATCGTTTTTAATCATAAGACACTTTGATAAGATTGTAAGTATAGGTATCGGAAGGAATATAAGATTCTTTTAAAATCCATCCTCAAACCACTGCTCTAAGCTGAACAAGCTCAGTTTCTTAAGAGGATGTTCAAAAGATTAAGCTCCCTTTGGCCTGCACCGTTTTCCGTGCTTTTGCATATATTTTTGTAGAACTTACAAGACTTTGATGCTTCAAGGATTATTAGCTCAGACGTGGTTTTTCTTTACTTTGACGGCGTAAATAATAACACTTTTTGCAGCTTAACGGTTCAGTACCGCGCTTAATTTTATGTCAAGGACTTTAAAACTTTTAATTAAAAAGTACTTATCCTTACTTATCCTTAAATACTTTTTCCGTTGTGCCCTGTCTCGGTAATTGATTTTCTGCTATCAATTTTCAGTCATCAATTTACCTTGAAAATTCTCCATCGCAGTAATGTTTCTTCGTTATTATTCGTCTTTAATTTTCAGACATTAATTTCCGTCAACAGTTTGCCGTCATAATTTTCCAATGTCCACATTTTTCCACCTAATAAGGCTTCGGTCATCCATCATAATCATAATTCACCTACTAATTATTAGATATTTATCTATCCACGCGTACTTTTCTGTTGCGCCAGACCTCGGTATGTTTTGTATAAACTTTTCGTTCGTGTTTTTTATTTCAATACAATTTGCAACAAAGAGTGGAAGCAATAAATATGGATGGCGGTTTGAATAGATTTGCGTAGTTTTAGAAATACTGAATTGGATAGTATTACGTGCGTGTTTGACGGATATGCAGCGCGAAGCGAGGCTACCTACCATGCATGAGTTTGTAGTACAAATAAAAACATAGAACTTTCAAAACTAGAAAAATAACGAGATACATCAACATATTTTTTAAGAGGGTTTATACGGCACACTAGAGCCGAGCCGCCCTTGGAAATAAATCATTGTGCTTAATTCACACGTAATTCACTTAATTCTCAATTTGATTCACTCGTGGAATCGCTCAAAAAAAACTTGTTACTATTAGGGCGAATAACGTGTACGGTAGAAGAACTACCGCTTACTTAGTACCGCGGTTGATTAATCAACTACCTGCGGATTTCGTTGATAGTTTAACACAATCCAACCTAAAGGCTAAAATGAAGAATTTTTGGTTTGAGACCTTGAAATGCACCTAGTTTGCTCCTTGCTAAAGAATTATTATATATTTTTTGTATTATCCTTTCTTTTTAAGCATAATTTATCACACTTTTCTTTATATGTAAATTAAGTATGTATATCTAACCCCAACGCGAGCATTCAACAGCGTTGTTATAAACCTCTGTGGATTTCTTTACGCTGTTAATAACAATGAATGTAATGATTTTTTTTAAACAATAATAAATAATAAAAAAATAAAAATAAAGACGAAATTGTGAATTGTGTTCTTATTGTGCACTCCGAAGATTTGTGGTACTTTTTGAGCCTAAATAAAGTGGCCACTTTTAGCAAAAAAACTTCATTAAACTAAACGACAGACTAGAAAATATTGTAAGCGATAAAAAGTACCACAAAACTTCTTCGGAGATAATAAGAACACAATTCACAATTTCGTCTTTTTTAGCGTGCTAGTTTACTGTATAAACCCCCTTAACAAAAGATTAAAATTGTATATAAAGTACCAAAACATATTAAGTATACCTAGACGTATGTACGAGTATAGTATAAAACTTGTATGATTAAATAGTTTGCAAATTCGAAATCTTCTATTCCATTTATCCGGTGCTTCCCAAGAATGTGCAGCGGTTGGGTTTTATTAAAATACCAAAATTCCTTATAAACCCAATCTTTGCACTGTGTAAATGTAAACAATAGAGACAATTTAAGCCACGATCTGCTTTGAGATAGCCTCAACAATTGGAATCGTACCTTCGTCAAACTAGGCGGGCCAGAATAACGCCACCATTGGAATTTACGTCGACCCCAGACACCCCTTATCCCTACTAAATGGTCACTTTGACTAGACCACCTGTCACTCTAAATAATACGAGAGCTCGCCGTAAGTACAGTATTAGGCAAAATAATTAGGTAGGTACTGAAGTTCTTGAGACCAAGTCACGATGCCAGAATAACGTAAAGTTGCACTTACTAAACTATTGACGAGATTTCTCGAAATTGATAAACGTGGACTTTAAGTGGGCACCGTGGTTACATAACAGTGTGAATTTTTAAACATCAAACTGAAAAATCTACCCACGCGAAGTGATCAACTCTTAAGTTATTAGATATTTCAATCAGTCAGTCCGGTCTTATACAGGGTGGGGAAAAAACGGAGGGTAAGTTCCCTAAATATTGATTTATCCAACATACGACACCCTTTCCAATGATATAAAACTCATTGCGAGAGGAGGCCTAAGAGCAGAACCATAGTATAATAATGAGTACTGGCAGAACGCTCTCCCTTTTATTGTAGTATGTAAACATTTTATAAATCTTATACAGAGTGAAAAAAAGACGGTAGGTAGTTAGCGGTAAAATTTGAGTGTCGTGTGTGACATCGAATGTTGGCATATCGAGTGTCGCGATATCGACAACGGTGCATCGACTGTTATCGACAAGTACTAAGGTCACATCGGAACTTTCAGCATCTAGGGACACGGCATCCGATGTCTTCATATCTATAAAACATTTTATTGTTTGTCAGCATTAACCGCCTGCGTGGTCTAGTGGTTCGCCCACCCGTGTAAGACGCAGGGGCCCCGGGTTCGATTCCCAAGGGGATACAATTTGTACTCGGTTTAGTTGGCGGTAGGGCTTATTTCAAGTCCGCCTGGCTATAGCTACCACCATCTTACCTAAGTCTGACGCCATAAAAACAATTAAAAGTATGTTGTGTTCCTGCAGTTAGAAGTTAGGATAGCCAGTTCTTTCTTCAGTGACGAGGATTGCGGGTGTAGTGCGCCTCTACCATCGGCCTTATCGTCACTTAGCATCAGGTGAGGTGAGGCCAAGCACTATCCCGTTGTGCATAAAAAAGCAATCGTCAAGTATTTTAGGAATTAAATGTAATATAACGCTCTGAAGTCAATCTCCGCCGCATCTCTTCTGTGTATTTCACGCCATAGACTGTGTTTTTTTTTTTGAATTTAATGACATATATCTCCGAAAATACTAACAATGGATATAAAGTATGTCGAATGATGATGCTCATTGCCAGAGTTGGAAGTAGAAAAACTCCCATAGACAAAAACAATTCTATATTTTAATGAAATATGACTGACAATTGAGCAGCAAATATTTGTCTTAAAAAGACCTTTCCAATGATATATTTTATATCACTCATTGCAAGAGAGGAGCTAGACCAACTGCCTTGTCCTTTGCCCATCATCCTTTTCGTTGCTATCATTACCCACCCAGGCAAAGTACACTTTTGTTCAACAGTTTAGGCTATATCTACATTATTTCGAGTGAGGCGTTCCGCTTAGTTCGGTTCGCGGAGTTCTTTTTAATTCTGTCAATAGAACTCCTGGGGCCGTATTAAGAGATCTTATAGCAGCGCTTATATTGAACTGCCTTACTTTTTCGTACTATGACCTCAACGGTTGTATGAAAGCAGGCCTTAAGCAGTCCTGTGGCCTTACCATGAGTTGATGCAAACTGTTTACGTTACCGTAAACTATCGGATATACTGCTCATAGTCATTGCGAGTGAAAGAGACAAAACGATATTTTACGGTAACGTAAACAGTTTGCATCAACTCATGGTAAGGCCACAGGACTGCTTAAGGCCTGCTTTTGAAATGAACGGTTTCTTATTTGCTGATGCTAAGCCCCCTAAACGCGAGCGTTCACACTGCCTGGCGCGGTCTGACTGCCGCTGTGACTGCGCGACACTATAGAAGTCTACTACTTACAAAGAACGCGGAACTCGGAACGCTTGAACGCTTTCTGTGTGCGCGGGGTCTTATGTTGCAAACCCAACAAAATAACAAAACAACTGGACATTCACGATAATAACATAAGTAGGATATCGTGCTTTAGCAACACAATATAATACAGTCACGTCAACATTACATCTTACTTATCCCCGCGGAAGGACTCAACCCATATGGGATAGAAACGTGACTATTTTGTATGCATATGAGATTTGATGTAGCCACAAAACAAAAGTAATATAGAATACTTTCCGTCTTTGAAATAGTGCAACGTCACAGATTCTTAAAAAGTTCTATAATAACATTACCTACTACCGTTTTCACGCCTGAAGCACCGACCCAATTTTATTAAATTTTAGTAATATAAAGATTGGAAAATGAATATCGAAGGGAGTGAAATAGGGGATGTAACTAAGCTTGCATTGGGACTAGACGGTCGCTAGTTTGATATAAATTCTGTACAATTGTATTTAATTAAATAAGAAAAGGTACTAACCGGAAGCTGTAAAAGAGATCCTTATAGCTGTAGATCAAAAAGTCTGCCTCCCTACTCTTGACGCAATCGAGTTCACATCAATATCGAGTTACCGTCAAAAGTCAGTAACTTATTTTGGTACTTTGGAAACGGTTGCCATGGTTTCCATTGTACTTTTTTGACATTTATTTAATTCGAACTCAAATTCGATCTCGTTGGTTGTACCCCCTCCCTCTAATAAATAGACCATCTCTAAAACTAATCACTCAGTTATTTATTTAGCATGATACTCTGTGTTGTGGTGAGCATAAACCAAAAGTGTTGTCTTCAGTTTTTACTGTGCTTTTTTCATGTAGTAAAGACAAAAAATAAGTTACGTAATCCTCAAATCCGCAATACCAATTTTCATAGAATTGGCCGTAGTCCCTTTTTGAAACGCCACAAGAAGCGGCCAATCAAAATCCACTATTCATATTATTATGCGGCTCGAGATAGCGCCAATGTTAGATTCAACAAAGAAGTTTAACCTTCTCAAATGGATAAGAATAGGAAATGGCCTCGTTGAACCACAGCTGCTCCCGAACGTTTCTTTCTCCTTATAAGCCGCTTATGTAAAGAATACTATAAATGTTTTTGCGGAAAACAGTATTAACCACTATATTTTATGAGAGAAGTTATTTTCTCAATTGGATGTTATATTTTTATTGCTATGGGGTTTTTAATGTTTATAACTAGGCGTTCGTTTTTTCACTAATATAGGTAATACTTTTGTAGGACACACAGCTGCAGCTCGTGACTTCATCCGCGTGGCAATACGGGAAGTATCTCGGGAGATTTTCAAATTCAAAACTGCTAAACAGGAACAAAAACCTTACTCTACTGAGAATCGTTGAATTACTAGTGTTTAGCTCTATCTCGCTCATTTTAATATCCTGACAGCTAATAAAAAAAAATGTTATCAAACATTTTCTTATGTAAAAAATTCAGAAAATTATTTTTTTATTATTAGAAAATATTCACTCTACCGAACAGAATAACCACAATGCTTATGAATGTATTCAACTCTAATTTCTACTAAACCCGAAGAAACGCCACTGAACAATGGCCTTCAGACAAGTTATTTTTATTCACCCACTAGAAAAGGGGATATATCAAAATGAAATATTTTCTGGAACGACTAACCCAACCTTGCCCCAATATAAATTCATGTTGTTGTCGAAGGGCTGAACTGAACTTATAAATCTTGGAATGGATTTACATAATTTTCTGACTGATTTGAATGAGAAATAGTAAATAAAAAAAATAAGAATGAGCAGACTGTGTTTTACATAGTATTGATTTAAAAAAATATTGACGACGATAAAACTAATGTACTATGTTATAGTAGAATCGAAATCGTTTGTACCGTCCATCCCAAGACATTTTACCAATATAAAGCATTACTGAAATCCTTATTGTTTTAAAATCTAAATAGGTATATTAGGTAATTGATAAAAAGATATTACCGAAAACTCACGTTCTATTTCAACGTCATCGTCACGCGATTTTGACCATTTAAAATTTTAATACCTAACCATAGAACTAAGAAAATTCCTGACTATGCACAGATCAATTTGCAATTTATTTATATAATTATCATCATATTCAAAATAATCAAAATCGTCGTTTTACGGCAAGATATTTTCATAAACGCTGGTCTAAAAAAAATTAACCTGTCTGCACCTAACGATCAGTGACATAAATATATGCCCTTTTCGTACGGTTTCACTACCCTTGAAAAATTTCACAAACCTTTAAAAAGTAATTTATTTAACTACTAATGAACTACAGCGCATAGCACAAAGCTTTAATGCATTTATTCAGGACACTAGTTACACAGGAAAATCCTGAGAAAGTGTTGTTGTAAGCAATGTCAATTTCATAAAAAAAACACGGTATCGGTGCCAGCTTGTCGCGCTATTATCTATAATGTGGCTTCCCATTGTGCCGATATACAACCTAAATTATGTAGGGTCAGCAGACTATAAACATGGATACACCATTAATAAGAGCAATCTATTTTTTTTGTTCTAGCTTCATTGATACTCATTATGAGTATTTTTCATTTCAAAATAGGTATTCTACGAATGGAATTTTATTGATGATGCACCAATACATTTGTCTTCTATCTATACAAAGTTGTGTTATAACTTTTTTATATGGGTAGTTTGAGGAAGCTCGTTCTGAAACTACTAATACTTAAATACAATATGGAGTTTATGTGAGTTGTAGTTGTTTCACCCAACAGATATGAAAACGTACGTATTGAATCTACGCTTCAGAGCTCAATACGCATTTTTAACATTAGAAATCAGAAGCGCTTGACATTCATTTAACATTATTTAAAAGAATGTCACCTATAAAGAATGTTCAATTTTTTTTATTAGGAACAACAAACATTTACAAAATGAAGTTATACATATACACTTGCATAAGAACTTACCAATTTTGTAAACAACCACGTTATCCACAACTTTACATTTTGAAATTGAATAGTTTCTAAAGTTACATATAATTTCAGATCTTACATCATAGTATCTAGATTTTGAAGATGCAGCAGGACTTCCTTCCTGAACTGCCCAGGAGAAAGTTTAAACAAATAAACAAATCGATTTTAGCAATCAAGTAAATTACATTTTTAAAAGTAAGTAGTAAAACATAAATATCGCGTCACTTATTACTTTTATGTCAGAAGTGTTGCAACTCACTTTGATATAGTACCGAACTGTTCAGTTATATCCGAGGTTGATTGTATTAGAAAGAGCCGACAAGAAATCCAGAGAAAAAAATTTTTTTCTCCCCGTCTGTTTTATTGAGTCGTCAGTCAATCGTCGTCAGATAAGTGGCTCAACACCAAATCTGAATGTCATAACCAATGAGGGTTCGCCTCTGGATAGGTAAAAACTAATATTTTCTATCGAAAGAAATGTAGAGTGAGCTCTTGTAGCTCACTCTACACTTTTTTGTGTTCAGTTTTTTGTTTCTTACTATAATTATTAGGAAGCTATAGTTTGTTTGGCTTAAATGAGGAGCGAGATAAAAGTCAAAGTGTTGTGTTAATATATTGTGTTATTTGTACCACGTTGAATAGTTTTAGATATATTTTTTGTTCTACATTAGACAATGTAACATAATATTTCAACGTCACCTACGGCTTCACAGCTGCAAAACTAACAGTCTTTTGTTTCGCGTACAGACGCGACGATAAATGTTACCAATATCCAAACATGCGGATAACAAATGACATCGTTTCAACGCAACCCTCTCGATTTTCGACTAACATTATGGGCCAATATCATGCAAAATGGCGAAACTCGAATACGGTGACCCATTCGTCAAGCTATATCGGCGATAAGTTAGCGCGGTCCATACGGGTGCCATAAAGAATCGTATTACGACGTTTTGTAGTGCCTATTCAAAAGATACGGTGCAAGATGTTCGTTCATTTTTATACGTGTTAAATTTTATCAAAGTACTTAGCGTTGATAAATTTTGTCACTCACACGTTTTGCAGTCTTGTATCAAAGATATCGCAAAACTGGAGTAAATTTTTTGCGATTCTTTTATTGTGGTTACAAAAACCAGGTTCTACTGAATATAATAGGTATAACAAAGTGAAAACACATTGCAGCCACACGACCATCTAAACTATATTCCAATCCTATAAGCTTTTTTTAGGGTGCAATTCCATTCATAGAAATGGATCCACCTAAAACAGGAGTGTCGAAATATTGGTTTTTATTATTTATGTTTTGTTTGTATATGTAGTTTAGGCAGTGTCTACACAGTACGTTTGTGTAATCAATATTCAACATGATACGACGCTCCCCATTACATCGGTCGTTTGCCACACAATATCGCTGGCTGTTTCACAGGTAACAGCGGTGATGTATGTGCAGTAATCTGATTTTGTGCTAACATACGGCTTGATTATGAGTCTAGTGAATATTCCAACAATTTCAATATAGTACTTCAATTTCAGCGTGTAAAGCATATGCCGACAGTGTCTTGCTTCGCATGACATCTGGAGCCCAATCGCGGTAATTCTGAACGTTAAAACCAAAAACGTTACGTTGTCATTTAGGTTATATTTACCTAAAAATCTTTGGTTTAGCTTCATAATTTTCGCTTTAATTGTCCCAGATTGTAATCCTAGACTCCTTAGACAAAGTATTCAACAATTTTAACAAAACTAAAGCGATTAATTTTCTGTAAACGAAACTGAAACGGTAACGAATTAGCTTTGGTTTTATCGTTGAAAATTAGCACGATTAGGCCGCTGTTTCGGTTCTGTATAACTTTGTGTCTTTAGCGCCCATTCCATCAAATATTTTTGTCACTTAGGTGCAGAAACATAGGCCGCGTTCCGCATCACGCCAACATCACTGTTAGCGTATAATCCATTAAATGAAGTAAGTACACAAATACCCTACTTATTTGTGTTATATTTTGTGACTATTTAATTTGGTCGGGTTCGCGCTAACAGCGCTATCAGTGTGATTCGGAACACTGCCATAGCAGTTCGATTCGTTCGGGGATCGCCCTATCTCCTACGTGCCAGTGTCAAAAATGACAGAATATCCTAAAAAGACATGATCTAGGAAAACCCATTACGTTGTAGAGTTAGGAGTCAATAATTAAAGCCGGCCATCCCGATTCGGAATTCCGAAAGGGAATATCGATAATGTATGACAATTCCGTACGGAAAAAATTCCACATGTGTGTGGTAAGTCCATAGATTAATATGGATTAGCTGCGTTCTCTCAAAAATCTTCAATATTGAATTGAGAATATTTGTCAGAATTTAAATTTTAGTAAAAAATAGTTTGATATCTTTAAATTACTAAAATTAAATTACTAAAAAATAATTGTAACATAATATTCATTAAGTTTTTGCAAAAGAAAACAAGTTTTGCAGTGAATTAATTGCACAACACCTTCAAGGCTTAAGTAATACAGTTGGATTTGTTCGGTCCGTAAAATTGATTAGTCTTTCACTTCTTAATTGCTATCAGGCTCAACCCAGTAATAATGGAAGGCTGAAGGAGATTTACTGAGATAAAAAAAAATCAATTAACATTTTACCAACAATTCCGAGGGTCCGCTAGATAACTTCGCACCGGAATTTCATGGTTGTTTGCAGTCGATAGCTTGGCTCCGATATATTTTTTCCAGAAAAGTGGTTCTTTATGATCTGTTTACCGATACTTGCTTTTAGATTAGATTAACGCAGTTTTCGTTGACTTATTGAAGCACAATTTTAATTATATTTGCGGAGTAACAAAACAAAATAGTAATCCGAATTAAAAATTAATTTGTATTTTGATTATGATGACTGTATTTATCTATCATTTAATCAACGCACCTCACCGCACCTCACTAATGAAAATTCTTTTTTCAAAGGTAAATCTCAAATAGCTTTTTTTAGTTCATGAATGATATATAATAAAATTATAGGTATTTGAATAGTTACTTTGACCGTAGAACACTAGTATAGTATACTATACTAATAGTATACTATACTAATAGTATTAATATTAATTTTGCAATCATAAAAACATGTAGGTAATGGTTTAATAAATTATGTTCTAGTTTGTAATATTGGCAATGTTTAAGATTTATTTTCTCTATTTCTGTACTGGCGATAGAATATCATTTGCTATATCACTTCTATAAACACGATAATTAATAAAATCAACATTTTGACAGGTCATAAATGGACGTCCTTCTTTCTCGTGATAATTATTCAGGTCCAGTAATGTCATAAAGCTGAAGTACACCATTTCAAATACACCATAAAACCGTTTTCAAGTCCTTTTAGTCCTCCATTATAAGCGAAACTGAACATGACACCTAATCAAAATTTATACCAAGAGACGTAGCCTAGCATAATAATTTCAGTGCTGCTGTTGCAAACTACCAAGATCAGTCGGGGAGAAATGCATACCTACTCGAATATGTAAGCGCTTAAGAATAAAATTAAGCACTTATGAAGAGCTCGGTTCTATTTTACGATATAAGATTTTGAAACTTTAGCAAAATAATGGGGCCTATACATAAGAATGTCTTTGTATCAAATTATGCAATTCGATTGTGTTGTAAATGCTGGAATGTATTTTTATACAAAGTCAATAGTGTCAGTATACTACTAATTCGTTCGAATGAATATTTAATTTGAGTTATACTAAGTACATAGTTTTTTTATTTATTTGTAAAACGGTAAATAGCTTCTATTCCATTATTTATAGTTTATATCTATTCCATACTCCAGACTCTTTGTTGCTATTTTTTTAAGTATTTAAAATGTATTAGTCGATAGTCTTCCTAAAATTAATAAATAAAATAAAATAAATAAAATACTTTTACACTGCAAATGTATGGTTTAACCATCAAAGCTATCGATATATTTTCGATGTTCATCGGTATAAACAACAAGGGACTATATTAATAGAAAACTAATTAATTTCTAAGTTTTTGGTAGCAGAGCTTTTCTGAAAAAACCTTTATCACGAATTTGATATTCATCCAAGTGTCAGTGTATGTGTTTTGGCGGAGTTTATACAGACAATACTTGCTTTTTTCTACTGTTTGGTATATTAATTTTGGATAACGAGCTGAGGATGAGCACCATATCAGCTCATCTAACAGTCGATATCAATAAAATATCCACAGGAAACGCAAACTTATAAAGCAGTACAAAAAGAAAATGCGTTGACTGCTGCGTGCCATAAGACTAGTAAGCACACTTACCACTGGCTGATCGCTTTCTGCTTGTAATAGCTGTGCTTACCACCAGTGTTTAAGACCAACTTTTATTATTGATGAAGCGCGTTAGTGGGTAGGAGTGCTAAGCCCACCAAAGAAATTTAGATACCTAGGTAATAAGGTAAAACAACAAATTCTAAGAATCTCCATGTTTTTTTTAATAGACCGAATACTCGTTTATACCAAAGTGAATTCGATTATTTTTGGACTTCCAGTGGCCCGGTACCCAATTTGGACCAATTAGAGTTATTAACTAATCCGCTCTTGCTTTACTTTAGGATTTGCTGCCAATAATTGGAAGTGGACGACATCGTTTCGACATTGCACTGAAATCCGGAGAAGTAAATTTCTAGAGCTCATTATTTACACTAGCACTTAATTCATACAATTTTTTTTTTGATACTTTATCATATTTTAAAGCGAAAAGTTCACAATATTTATTCATTTCGTTGAAGTTGTTTACTGCGTTTGGGTTGCAAAGTAAGAAAAAAAATAAAAAGTAGAGGTTTATCTTAATTATTAAGTTCTCAGTAATCATCATTGCTGAAAAGAACCATCTGTTAATGTTCAGTTGGGTGGCTATTTTAATTATTTGCAAATTGTTTATAGTGGATATTGTGTTTTAAAATCGGTGCAGTTTTGTGGTACAAGTGTCTACGCAACTGAACAATACGTGGGATAATTGAAATAGGCGCGATCTTGGTTGTGTGAAGCTGAGACTTTTATTGTAGTGGTGGCTTGGCTACCTCGGCAGAACTTACCGAGCAAACTGTATCGATATATTTGATGCCAAATGCTCCAAGCAGCATTGGAAGGCGATGCACCTGCATTCTAATGTAAACTGAAACAATATTACTGAATTATTTAACACTTGACACTGGCAAAAATTACTCCCTGAAGAGGAGTAGATTGCCATAATAAAAATAAGAAGAAGAAATTAAAGCTGACGACTATTTAAATTGGGAACGTTAATGTTTAAATCTTTGAGAGTTGTATGTTATTTATTAATAACTAGTTATAAGGAGTAGTCATGATTTGTTATGATGAGTTTTAAACCTGGTTAATGGGGTCTCTATGGACCTTATTCAGAGAAAGAAAGTTGAATGGCACCGTGCATTGGCGGAGTGCCATAATAGGATTACGCTTATTGCTGTTGCCAACGTTCTCCGGGCGACGAACAATGAATTGTTAAAAGTTGTTTGCACAACTGCGTTTGAATTCGTGTGTTTGTAACGCAAATGATACACTCTAACGAACATCTCTGTGCTTTAATAATTTAACCATATTTTCGAACTATAATTATATCTAAACCTTATTCAATTTGTGATTCCTATTAAGAATACAAAACAATGTTTTTTTTATGGCGACTTTAGTTGACTAGGGCTTTTATCGACAATCGCTCATAAAATCGAATCGCCACCTCATTGAAATTAGGTTAGCGATTCGATTTTACAAGCGATTTAAAAAGGTCCTATTCTACTAATGTCGGCTAGCAAGTCGCCCAGAAAATCGACCCATGTCAGTCATCTCTTAAGCTTAAAGTAACTTTCACTAGAGTCGATCATGAGATGGGTGACCGAAACATTTTAATCTCTCAGTTTTGACGTGAATCGTGAGGACAATAAAATATATTGGCCCGAAATTAGCAAACTATTTTGCACCATTCATTTTTATGAAATTAGTATGAATTTATAGGTAGGTACTATTTCTAATTAATTTTAAACCAATTTCTGGTTTCCAACAACTAATAACAGGTATTTATACTAATGGGTACAGCATATCAATGTCAATCTATGTATTTTGTAAAACCCTTTGTAAGTTATTTGGTTTCCCGGTTTTCCAACTATTTCAGAACTTCTTGGTTAACATACAACTTTAGTGTTAACCGCTGCCTTAGAACTAGTTATAAAGGTATTAATAAGCTAATTAGTAATAACGAGTTCAAAATACAACCATACAACCTCGTTGGTGACCGATCTACTTTTGCTTAACGTTTTATCTCAAAAGGATTTTAAGCAGTCCGGCTGGACAGACATTTTCGATCTTTCCTTTTCTTACTCTTCGACGTCACTTAATATAACATCCATTTCACGCCCTTTCAATAATTCAATTTAAGCATCCTGTCTTGGCGAGATGAGAACGTGAACTTCAAATCATATTAATGACAAAATGCAACTGAACCGTAGGAATCCCCCATTTCTCGACGGAGTGAATTTTCACAATGTTTTCAGAGCGGCAGATATTCAGCGTTTAATATTCATACCCGGATTCAGCTTTGCTTCCTTGGCCAGAAATTGGATATTCGTTTATCTCGAAGGAACTTTGAGTTTGCTGTAGAATCTAGGATCTAGTAGCTGGCGCTAGTAAACGATTCGACCTATGTCGCTCCCGAGGTGTTAATTAAATTCCGCCCAATTGCTCAAATCGAATTCTGTGAGTAGATTATTAAGATTTATGAATCTTATCATCTACAACATTGACAAATGACGAATGCTTAAAAATAAAAGTAGATACCTAATGATAATTTGGTAATAGACACTTAAATATTATCGAAGATATCTTACAAACATCTTATCTTACTTTTTTAGTCATTTTAAAAAGCAACATGTGGTGTCTAATCGTATCGATGAGCAAGATTGATCACCAACCATAATAATTCCCACACCGGAACAATTTTCAACAAATTTCGCCCCGTCAGCAATTGATAATAAATTATTCACGACTTATCAGATGGCATTGTGATTGTTTGCAAATTAACGCCATTGATAAATTAATATTTATGCAATGAAATGTTCCAGTTATTTATTTATAAAGCCATAATGAGACGCTTTTGCTGATTATACAATTTTATTACCTACAATATTTTGTATAGCTCATTTGGTCTGGACTTCACCGAGTCACTTCAACTTGCGTCAGACACAAGCAATATTGCATCCAAAACGTTTTCTCTAGTGGAAATCGAATCGTGACCTCTGGAAGTCCGGTCCAATGCTCTTCCAACTAAACTACCGAGTCTATAGTTAGAAGACTAGAACATAGTAGAATTTGATTCTACTATGACTAGTTAGAGTCACCGTTGAAAGAGAATTGGACTTCCAAAAGTCGCGGATTTGATTCCCGCAAGAGAAAATAGTGATTTGGTGACGAGTCAAACTTTTTCTAGTATTAGGTAATTTTTTTGTATTAGTATTAGGTAAATAGCATTATGAATGCTAAAATCACAAAATTAAAAATAAATCTAATGGGAATTATTGTCGATCGCGACGTGAACAGAACTATTTTAAGTCGTTTACCTTCTGACCTATGACAACATTTTTATTTTACGCTCAAACACATAACAGACCGCCGGCCCAGAGGCTCATTTTCAATCTATCGCATATTGGGACGAGACCACATTGGCAAGATAGCCATTAGTTCGGTGTTATCAAATATCGTCGTCTGGATTGTGAAATAAGAAGCTTCTGGGAGATATGCCACCTATATATGATATCTGATAACACCAAGCTAGTGTGGTCTCGTCCCAATATGCAATGGGCCGGCGGTCTAAGCAGCAAGTGTGACGACGCAATATTATCACGGCGAACTTATGACAAAGTCACTCAAAGGCCTTTTTTCGAAGACACAAAAATGACATCTCACTTTTTAAAAATTACTTGTGATGGAGAACCAAAAGGAAGTACAGAGACCCGTGAATCAAACTTCACCAATTTAACTTTTTGTGGCTCTTCGATTATTTCCTTAATTTTGTTCAGGCTCATTCTTCGTTTGGTTTTAAAAAATTGGAAATAACTAAGTATGTGGTTTAGTTTTTATACAGGTTTTTAGGAAAGTTTATAATAGTTGTAAGAAATTGTATACAAGGCACGCATAATCAATAAAATCTTACAATCAGAAATCTTGATAATTTTTTATAATAAAAAAATGTCAAAAAATGAAAAAACGACGACGCGACGGTTACACGATGTAACCGATGATGAATGTAAAATGATGATGTAAAAAAAGTTTTTTCTTTGCTTTAACATCAGATGGTTAAGGCGATTCCCTGACCGAAAGTGGCGCCCTCAGAGGTTTTTATTTAATAAGGTTGTTAAAAGAAAAAAAATTAAAAAACTTTTCGTGGAATTTTTGGGGCTGATAGTCTAGTATTTTCAGAACGTACTACATTCCCTCGCAGTTATTCGTAGAAGTAGATAGAAAATGTGTCAAAAACGACCACTTTTCAGCAGTTTTGCTATCTACAGCAGTGACTACGAGGGAATGTTATGATACCGTCTTAAGGCGGTTGTATGACCGAAAGTGGCGCCCTCAGAGGTTTTTATTTAATAAGTTATTAATAGAAAAAGATTTGAATAATGTTTATCGTGGAGAATTTAGGGCCCATGGTCTAGGTTTTTTTGAGAAGGTATCACTACATGCCTTCGTAGTCATTAGTAGAAGTAGATAACAAATGTGTCAAAAACAGCCACTTTTAGCAGTTTTGCTATCTACTTTTCGCAGTGACTACGATACGAGGGAATGTAACGATACCGTCTAAAAATACTAGACTGTGGGCCCTAAAATCTCCACGATAAACATTTTTAAAATTGTGTATTAGAATTATAATATTAAATATAATTCACCGTGGCGCCACTTTCGCTCAGGGTACCACCTTAAAATAGAAAAAAATACAAAAGAAATTTTATTGAAATTGTGTACATATTAAAATTACAATATGAAAAATTATAAAATTCACCGCGGCGCCACTTTCGATTAGGAAAGTGCCTTAAACAGATTTCATTACCTTTCAAAATCAATATTAGCTAAGTAAGATCAACTTATTATTGCAATTCTCTATCATTATTTAAATATAATATCTGTGACGTGATCACACATTTGCATTAACTGCTTTGTTATAAACTGCCACTAAACTGAACATGTTAATTTAAATACAATTCCAGAACAATTTGAGGTATCTTATGAATTCTTTGAAATGTGTCTAGACTATAACTAAATTAATTAGTTTACTAAAGTATTTATATTTAAATAATGATAGAGTATTGCAATAATAAGTTGATCTTACTTAGCTAATATTGATTTTGAAAGGTAATGAAATCTGTTTAAGGCACTTTCCTAATCGAAAGTGGCGCCGCGGTGAATTTTATAATTTTTCATATTGTAATTTTAATATGTACACAATTTCAATAAAATTTATTTTGTATTTTTTTCTATTTTAAGGTGGTACCCTGAGCGAAAGTGGCGCCACGGTGAATTATATTTAATATTATAATTCTAATACACAATTTTAAAAATGTTTATCGTGGAGATTTTAGGGCCCACAGTCTAGTATTTTTAGACGGTATCGTTACATTCCCTCATAGTCACTGCGAAAAGTAGATAGCAAAACTGCTAAAAGTGGCTGTTTTTGACACATTTGCTATCTACTTCTAAGTAAATAGTGCAGAAACTATTTCCACAAAAACTTTAATATTTTTGAAACCTAAAAACCTAGCGGTACCGGTCAATTATGATCATAATTCGGAATAATAACAATTAACATCATAGAAATTATGAGAGCCTTTATGTGTGTGAGAAAATAATTGGCAATTTCATACTTTAACCCCTATTACCTACATAATCTGTTAACAACATCTGTATACCTATACATATTTCAGCTATCATGCCTAATTTCAAAATCTATCGCAATCGCTTTCATTTGACAGATGGATGTGACACATTGCTGCATTTCCTTAGTAAGTTTTTATTTGTGCCAAAAATAAGTATCAGTGTACTGTCGAATGAAAGCGATTGGGATAGATTTTGAAATTAGGCATGATAGCTGAAATATGTATAGGTAAACAGATGTTGTTAACAGATTATGTAGGTAATAGGGGTTAAAGTATGAAATTGCCAATTATTTTCTCACACACATAAAGGCTCTCATAATTTCTATGATGTTAATTGTTATTATTCCGAATTATGATCATAATCGACCGGTACCGCTAGGTTTTTAGGTTTCAAAAATATTAAAGTTTTTATGGAAATAGTTTCTGCACTATTTACTTAACCTAAAACGTGATTTTGTGTCATATCAGCTGGATGCATATTAACAATTTAGGTTTTTGTCTTTTTCAACAATAGCAGGACGTTTGACAGTTTTGAATTCAATTATTTATATTTACTACAAATAATCGAATTTCTAGCATAGGCAAGATATTTAGTAGTATCAACAAGGCAAGATTTAATCAACTTTAGAATTTTTAAAGGTTTTGCCCTCAAAATAAGTCTATAACTTTTATCGTTGTCGGAAGATCCCATTTGGCAAAAAAGGATGGAACCAAAGCAAAGCAAGGGCGGGTCGCTTATAACTTTATAAAATGCCTACTTGGAGTGGTTGTGTTAATGAACTCTAAAAAGGTTTAGTTCATCCTAAATTTTTGCTTTCATAATAATATATATATAGTACTGTATGCTAATTAAACAGATGCGCTTACAACTATGCGATTCCGTAAACTATCCTATCTGATGCGTCATGTAGAAACATTGTAAATAAACTGAGCCTTTATGGGTTACAATTTTACGTCACCAATTTTTATTATGCTTTACAATAAAGCAGCGCGAACGTACTTTTTGTAAAATAGATGATAAAACAACTACTCAAAACGAGAATTACCTTTTATTAGGGTGGAACAACTTTTCCAATAAAGCGCGAGCGTTGGAATCTATTATTGATTGACACAATGTCAATTCTATTGGACTTCCAACTTACCGATTTTTAGGAATATAAAATTATAACCTCGCTCTAGAAACTCAATAGAAATTGTTTTTTTAAATATTGGTTATACTTTTTGAATTTCTTTGAACAAGTTGTATTATTGTCGAAAAAAAAACTTTGTTCTGTGATTGTCGCACCGGGAACATGTATTTCTCAGTGTCAATCAATTCGGATTAAACAGTGAACAACTCTAATAGCGTAACTATTCTTGTTACACTGAATTTATCCGATGGTAATTGTTTTCCTAGAAACGGTATTATAACGAAAGTAGCCCGTGGTTTTATAGTTATTTATGCAACTGTGCTATTATGAGGGGTATTAAATCACGAATGTGATAATAGTATCACATAAGTGTTTTAATACCTAATTATGTACAGTTGCATACAAGACTTTATCTATACCCATTTTTTTTATTTGGGAAACAAACAATATTTTAATTATATGGGTTAAAAACACCCATGATAATAAATGTATCCTATATAAAAGGTTTTGACTTTGTCCATAACTTTGACTTTCCTCCCCCTCCTCGTAATTTTATCTTCTGAAAGTGTGTTATAATGTTGTACTTGTTGAAATTTCATAATGTAACACTTCGCAGCACTTCTTTGGCGCAGCGCGACCTCCTCTCGCTCGGATACTGTAATGTTGGCAGTAAGCTTACCGTTTCAGAACCCTTTACAGAGGATTTTGCGAACAAAGTATAAACAGTTTTAACAATCAATTTGATAGTATAGATCCCTTTAAAATGTCGAAGTGATAGTTTTAAAAACGCAGTAAAAAAGAAAATAATAGAAATTTAAAATTTATTGTTTTTTTAGATTTTGTATTTACAATTATTTGAAATGCCTATGATCCATTTTTATTAATTTTTGTATTTGTAATTATTGCCAAGCAACAATTTCTGTCAATTTAAAGCACTTAACGAATGCAATTAATTTAATCTCACAAGAATATCAAATGTTCTGGTATTTGTAACGATATCTGTAACATCCATTTTGTAATAATGATATAAATTTGTTATAGCTATGGAAACCTATAATTGGCTTATTTAAGACTTATATGTAATTACTTAATCTGTACCTAATATAGCTGTTGGTTTTCTGAATAAATCATAAATTAAAAATTTAATTAGACAAAGGGGTTGAAAAATGATTTTAAAACTAATACAAAGAATATAAAGTTTTAAAGAGCTATTCAGTAAAAATATGTTTGAGTCAAATTGACTGCATGGTATGGTTTTTCCTTTTTAATTTTGACCTGGTTTATGAGTTAAAAAATGTATTGGAGGCTTAGTGGACGGCTATACATGCCCTTTAAAATTGAAACAATGTTGAAGACCTTTGTTGAGAATTATAATCATACATACATGGATAATTATATGACATTTAAAAATATTTCAAAATGTTATTTTTTTATTTCGCAGCAAGATGGAGTTGACGAAAAGATAGATTACCTAGAAACTTGGAGAGGATGTGAATCAGTGTTACAGAAAGGCCTAGTAAAAGCCATCGGTGTCTCCAATTTCAACGTGGATCAATTGAAAAGGCTGATTAATAATTGCAAGGTCGTCCCGGCGTCTTTGCAAATAGAAGTAAGTAGATATGAGAACATAAAACCCTCGTAATTTAAATATAAAAACTATTACATTAATTACAGCTGGAGATATGTTCAGAGATTGTAGCACACCAAGGAGGATATCGGAACCAACCGTAAGTCCAGTAACGTCAAGAGTGTGAGCTGGCGATTTTCCAACCCTTGGAATATAATGTCATCCCTTATCTTAAGCAATGCTGTAGATGTGCTATGGCCCAAACGGAAACCAGATTGAAAAGAATTAAAGAGGTGGTTTATATTGAGATAGGCTCTGCCTATCTCTGACAGTCAACTGGCCATATACAAGTTTTTCAAGGACTTTGGACAGGAAGGGGAGGATGGATTATAGGTCGTTATTCAAAAAAAGTATTAAGATTATGTTTTTTTGAGAGAGGTATATAACATTTGCATCTTTCCAAGATGTAGGAAAAACACCAGTTACAGTGGAAGTATTCAGGATTTTTGCTATAATAGGAGTAAGGATATCTATTAAAGGAAGAATCATTTTACGACTGATAGAATCAGCACCTACAGCATTGGAATTGATAGACAAGATGGTTCTCTTAACATCACGGTCTGCAAAAGGATTAAGAGAAAAAGATGAATGATCAGGAGTTGGTAGAGTTTAAAGATAAGATAATATTTTGGCTTTACGGTTGCCATCAATAGGCACAAACTAGGAGAAATGTAAACTTTTGATCTAAGTCTAGACTGTTATACTGTTGTTGACATTTAAGTTACTTATTTACATTTCTTGAATTACTGTAATATTAAGTTTTCTTTGTCGCAGGTTAATTTAAACTTCGGACAAAAGGAGTCGGTAGATTTCTGTTACACTCATGGCATAGTAGTGGTTGCTTATTCACCTTTTGGCACTATGTTGCCTAATGGCCGCCGAATGGCACCAAATAGCCCTGAACCAAAGTTAAATAATCCTACTATGATGGAGATCGCGAAAAAACACAGAAAAACCTTCGCGCAAGTTACACTTAGATACTTGGTAAGTATCGCGTCATTGTCATTACTAGAATAAAGCATTTTGTAATATTTGTAAATAAACAGATTTGACTTGATAAATGAAATGAAAAATTGTTAATTCATATAAGCTCGCATTATTTTTAAGCATTTTTAATACGTCAATTCTTTTACCCTACATTATGACGTCTTTTAGCAGCCGAGAAAAATGGGCGCAAAAATAACTTACCAGCTTTATCAAATGGAATGATATTTACAAATATTTATATCGTTTCCAGACATTACATTAACATTTTTAATTAGCTCATTTCTTAATGAATCAATTTACAGGGTTCAAGCTAAATTTAAAATTTAAAGTTATTATGAGCTTTCCTTATACATTATTATACATTATTCAGTCTAGGCTAAAATTTTAAGAATTTCGTCCTATTGAGCCTTTATTGAGCAGATATAATATCGAAAACATTACTTTATAATTAAAAAAAAACTTAGTGTTACTTCATGAAGAATATCTTCATGGTGCCTGCAGTTCCCAAATGGCGCGTTCAACAAAACCTACTTATTATAATGTAAAAAATTAATAATATCGTTATTATCAAAATAAAAAAAACAATAGTTAAGGCATATAACCATACAAAGCTAACATGATTTAAATTTTAACAGGGCAAACTTGTAAATTGGTCTAAGTATTACAAATTAACATAAAGCTAACTTAATTTAATTTATTTCTGTTTTCAGTTCCAACGCGGCATTATCAGCATTACAAAAACTGTAACTAAAAACAGAGTGCTGGAGAACGCTAACATTTTCGACTTCGTTCTTGAAGAGCATGACATCGAAACTCTAGTGAAATTCGACAACGGCTTGAGAACTATAAGACCCGTGCTCTGGCAAGACTTTGAAAACTATCCGTTTGAGAAGTTACCGGAAGTTGGACAAATAGAAATACCTTTTTCACTACGCAAATGGAAGAATGGTGCTAACCTGGACATTGATTAAACAAAATGAGTAATAGATTTTACTAGGGTAATTACGTTGCTTTATAAACATCGAGTTAACTTATTTTGCAATTTTATTATAGTCTTCTATATACTTATATAAAGCTTCGAAAAATCTTCGCGTCCAGTTTACCTCCGTGTCCCAAGACGAAAGTCTATGACAAATGTGTGTTGCCAGTAATGACTTGCGGCAGTGAAACGTGGTCACTAGATATAGGTCTCATAAAAGGAGAGAGCCATGCTCGGCGTTTCCCTGCGTGATCGAATCAGAAATGAGGAGATCCGAAGGAGAACTAAGGTAACCGACATCGCTCGAGGGATCGCTCAGCTGAAGTGGCAGTGGGCTGGACACATAGCGAGAAGAACCGATGGCTAATAATAATAATAATAACAATTTATTCAACTAAAGATTTTTTAACAGTTAAAAAACAAAATAACTCCAACTCCTAAACTAGGACGAATCCTGTATCTTAGGAGTTAGTGATTCTTCCCAAAAACTTCGTAAAGCGCAAGTAAAGCGTCAAAGAAACGTAAGTATTATTAGGTTACAAGACTTAATATGTGTGTGTGTGTTTTTTTTGTGTGTGTGTGTGTTTGTGGTGGAATGAGTGTGGTTTTGATAAAACTTTCGGTCTCATCGTAATTAAGGGATAGCAGATATTCATGTACAGTTTTTTTTCTTAATTTGTACTTAGTAAGTGAGTATATTCGTTTTATCTTGTGAACTCTGTTAAAAAGTTTTGAACTAAGAGCATTATATTGGTAATTTGGGCCCAAGTTGTACGACAATTAACCTGCGGACAAACAAGAGTACCGTGCATGACGTCTTGAAGACGTAACGTTATTGAGACGCAGTGAAGAATGTTTACGCAGGAATGATTCTGCGTAAACATTCTTCACTGCGTCTCAATAACGTTAGGCAGTTAGGCAGTTGGCTATCTTGCGAATGATCGCAAGATAGCCAACTGCCTAACAGTGAGAACCTCAACTCTCCGTATACAGTTTTACGGTTGGATAGATCCTAGGCTTACATAGTAAGACCTTGAGAACACCTCGCTGAGCACGCTCAAGTTTTAATAGGGATGTTTGTTAGTCCCTGCCTAGAAAGAAATGCAGTAGGATAGTACAGACTGGCATAATCCGAAGTAAACCGTAAAAAGAGTGGTACGGTCAGCCGAGTGACGTAGATTTATAAAAATAGTTATAAATAAGTTTCCGGACTCTACCTGTAAGAGTGTTAATCTGGACCTGCCAGTCAAGCCTATCGTCAAGGTGAATGCCTAAATACTTTACACTACTTACAGATTTCAATGGCTTACAGAGACACGAATGAAAGTCTGTGTCCTGGCAATTGTGTGTGTAGTATTACATCTGATCATTCAGTCTTGGAAGACCTTTCGATGTTGAATTTTAGAACATGACTTTTCCAGATTAAGCGTCCGTAGATTTGTGGACAGCCATTTGCCGGCACTACGCAGAGCAGTCTCAGCATAGCACTTGGCGGAGGCCCAATTTTCTCCATAGACCAAAAGGGCCGTGTCATCTGCATAAGTAAAGATGTTAAAAATTTTAAGAGAGAGGCGGCATAACTGGTCTATATATATGAGGAAGAGCGTTGGGCCCAGAATGCTATCCTGAGGCACCCCATAGCATATATGGGTGCCTCTCCTATGTACTATTCAATTCATCAGGAAAAGTTTGCGATGTGCCCCGATACGGAATAATCTTTCCGGATATTCATAATCATAACACATCCAGGATTAGTCGTGTTAAACTTTTCTTGTGATTAATGAAACGCTTCTAAGTTCTGGACAGTTCGAGGGGTTAGCTGTTACAAGGGTACTTTATTGTTCGAAATATCGATGTATACAAGTTTTGGTAACAATTTTATTGATTTGGGCCTCTAGTTCTTAATTTTTTAATAGCCCAATGGATAAATGAAATAATAAGGGTTAATTACCAAAATATATTTGGAAATGTGGATTAAAACCAACAAATAAGTGTCATTATTTTAGGAAGGTAAAGTCAAAATGCGTAAAATAACATTTGTAAGTTTAATAAACATGAATTATATTATATTAACTAGCTTCCGCCCTCGACTTCGTACGTGGACATTCGAGAAAATTCTTAGGGATTCTTTAAAAAGGATAATGTAGGTAAAGTATTCTATGTTTTAATTTCATCAAAATCCGATCAGCTGTTTTTACGTGATAACCCCCACCAAGCGCGCTGCCTCGCGAGGCAGGACGTTTGCTGCGCGCAGCAGGCCTCGCACGAGGCTGCTCGCTTGGTGGTGGGACACTCCTGATTTCGTGATTACGTTAAAACATCTGAAACAAGAATTGGGTCCAGAAGTATAAGTAATAATAAGTATCCATTTTCATTTCCACCCCGTCCCATTTTAGAAGTACCTACTCCTACGAAGTTTTAAGTCGAAATGTCAATTTTACATTATTTTTCCACCCAAAATTTCAACCCCTATTTCAACCCTTTAGGGGTTGAATCATGTTCACCGTGTTGAACTTTAAAATAAATGCCATTTTTTGAATCGTCATCCCATAAAACCTCAAAAACGACATCCTTATCGATTTTTAAGTTTATTTATTCGATTTGACCCTTAAGGAGTTGATTTTCAAAAATTACGAAATGTGTGTTTGCTTATTTGTTTTTACTTTCCAACCATAAGCCTAAATAATATATTAAGTGAGTTTTATTATGAAAATGATCGACTTTCCAGATACAATTTCATCTCCCTTCTCACCCCTTCGGGGGTGGAATTTGCAAAAACGCTGTCATACTTACGTAAATATAATTTTTATTCGTTAGCCTAAACACGTTAGTTTGAAGATCCTAACTTCAAGTCTCTGGATTCAGCGGTTTGGGCTATGCGTTGATATTTCAGTCAGTCAGTCAGGACTTTGAATTTTATATTTATAGATAGATTAACCTGTAACTAAATAAACAGCAATAAAATTTTAGAAGCATTAGAATGCAGCGTGATCTGACCCCAGTATGGCCGCCAACTCTCTTAAATTATCACAATCTCTTATTGATTCCCCGCATCATCTATCACTAATAAATTTCAAAGTTCCAAACAGAAATAGTAGGCACATCAACAACCTTAGTAATTAGTTAGTATTGTGCTACCAACTACAGAAAAAACTCGTTTTTTATCCGATCAGCTGTTACTTTGAATAGAATGGTTGACATATCAGCTGTGCTTGATATTTTTAACTCTAAACCAGAACAATTCAGAAATGTTTTGAGTAAGAAATGGTTTGATGTGGTTTCTTAAGATTTCCTCTTTTATTTTGTTACCGATTTTTTGTTGTTTTCTAAGTATAATAGCATAATTATTATTTTTTACTATTTTCTTCCGATCCAAATGTATATTTAAAATCAACATTTGCTAATCTAAAAGCTACATTTCTAACATCTATACATTGTGAATACAAATAAGCTACTTGGTGTTTATATGCGAAAACAAATTAAATGAGTATATTTGTATCATATTTAGTTATGCTATTAGTTATAAATACTGTATGTTTTCCAATGAAAATAAAATAAACATTTTAGCTGGCATTTGCATTCCGCAGAATTGCATCCCTAACTAATTCACATAAGTTCATAAATAGGTTTCTCTTAACTTAGATACACGATTTTCCGGGCAACACTGCCATGTACATTGTACATTTTGTCTCTGCGCGAAGTATTCTCATCCATACTAATGAACAAAATTCTGAAATATTTGTCCCTACTCGCGCCATTCTTTGGGCGCCTGAAATTACTCTCAGGGTTTTCGTGTTTCGATGTGTAAAGTATTCCATGCAACTACGAAGCACTTAGAACTAATCAGTTCACAAATTCTGAAAATAAAAGTATTTAGAGGTTTGTTTCCTTAAATAAAACAGAGAACAATAATTACACATTTCTTTTTCTAAAAAAATTATGCTCGCAGATTTTCTCGTGGCTTTGAAAACGACTAAAACTTCAACTTGGTTAGATCGCTTTTTCATGGTTCACTTTGCGGATAGGAACCATCCAATATAGCACAGCAGCTGAGGTTTAAAATGCGATTCTGTCTAGTCCTAAATCCGGCAATGGCTAAATGGTTTGACGTATCTATCTCACCTTATGATAAGGTGAATAAACTGAAAACTGCATTTTGCTTGAGAATCCTCAACTCTATCTTGGTTTTCCTTTTCGCGAAAACAGTTTTTTTTTATTTTTTTATTTCTTCGCAACTAGATACATACGCTTTCCTCATTCTATTGTCACGCTCGCAAGATTATCAAAGAAAATGTTAATTTTGTTCGAATATTCTGATGTGATTCAGTCAGCCATTGTATTTCACGATGATATTAGATAGGTGGAATGTTTTTTAATTCTAAAAAATATTTAGTTACGTACTTACTGCACTATCTGAATCCATATCACACTAAGAATTTATCTTTAATTTAAATTTTAAAGATAAATATATAATATAATATAATTTTTAATTTTATTTAAGTTTTAAGTTATTGGTGCATGTTGTGTTTGCCTGTTATAATTTGTGGCAATTAGTTATAAGTAGAATAAGTATTACTTTATTAAAATGTATTGTTGTACACAAATGTTGGCAAACCTAATAAATAAAAATAAAAAAAATAAAATAAAAAATGATGAAGCTTTTATATGCTAATCATTTACGTTTAACAGGATGTTAAGAAAGAGCTCAAAAAAAACAGTACGTTTATTATAATCGCATCTTTGTATACTCAACAGAAATTGTATTTGTATCAACTACTAGTGGAAACTGTTAGGCTAATGTGCTAACATTATATAATGTATATTATATGCTGTTGTTTTCTAAATAAATAAAATAAAATAAAAATAAAAATTTACTGTAAAATATAATCAGTAACATTAATACTTGATTATAATGTTTGAAAATTATCAAAAATTTTAGACAAAGAACGTCAAATATATTACCTAAGTATGAGCTAAACGAATAGTATTTTTTTCGTATGTTAAAAACTGTATTATTTACAAATAAATATACTTACCTAATTAATATTATAAATATACAATAACACTGGAAATGATTGTGGTATCGACCTCAATACTGATGAACGATAACACGGTTCTGATACTTGAATGTCGAATATTGCCAACGAAATTGCCATCGAAACACGTAACACTTTTGAAATTGTAGCTATTTGTTAACTTTATGTGTCCCTCGAGAACTTTTCGCTCAGTCATTTGAATGCCTTTATATAAAAAAACGTGTGTAGGTTGGTGACTGAAGGTGAACAAAATGGTAATGGAGCTTCGAGTTACAAATTTTTAGGAGACAAACTTTAGTAAAATTCAAAAATGCTTGTAATTATGGTCAATATTTTGACAACCTTATTTGAACAAAGTCGAGGTTGCCGCGGTCCTCCGATGGTGACGCAACAAAGTTTTATGGGATGCTGACCGCGCTGTGACGGCCTGGACCTGCGCTAAGCTCCGCTCTCGTCCATCATCATCGCTGCCAGCAACGCAGTCATTATATACCGCGGCAGTAACGTACTATTAATAAAATTAATTTCAGTCAAACATTATTAGTTTTTGCTTCGCTATAGATATACTGACTAAATTATTAACTTATATTGGTATATCTAGCGCTATAGTTCAGCTCCTTAAAAACCCTTACTCTAAATGAAGACAGAAGCGCGTTAATTGGAGTTCAGTACCCTTAGCACGAACAGATATCGAAAAAAATTACGCGCGTAAAATCTTTCGATAGACAAAGTTTGTATTGGAAATTTGTACAGCGCCATCTATCGCCGATAAACGAAATGAAATTTTCCATAGAGAATTGTCTATCGAGTAATTTTACGCACGTTTTATTTCTCGATAGCTGTTCGTGCTAAGGGTACAGTACTATTCTTGAAAAGTATCAGGAACTGTAGAACTCAGCCGCATGCGAGAAGATTTCACATTTAATTTTGATTTGCTGCAAAATGATCTGCTACGGAAAGTTAGCAGATCATTTTTGTCAATCGACTTTTTCAGGTAATAATGCCAGTACCCTTAGCACGAACAGCTATCGAAAAAAATAACGCGCGTAAAATCATTCGATAGATAAATTTTGTATTGGATATTTGTACAACGCCATCTATCGCCGATAAGCGAAATGAAATTTTCCATAGAGAATTGTCCATCGAGTAATTTTACGTGCGTTTTTTTTCTCGATAGCTGTTCGTGCTAAGGGTACTGAACTGTTTTTAAAAACTATCAGGAACTGTAGAACTCAGCTGCATGCGAAAAAAACTTTCATTTATTTTTGATCTGCTGGACAATGTTCTGCTAAGTTCACAAACATGTTAATCACGCTTTTGCAACATCAGCTGTAATGAAGTAGGTACATCTCCTTCAAATGTGCTGGGAGCGTCGCTAACAAAGAGTCTTGTAGCAAAAATAATTTGTCACAAATTGCAGATCTGCCCCCGTAGCTAAAGTAACATTTGCAAATTTTCGTTATCGTTTCGCTTCGAAACATGTATGGATTTGACGTTTTAAATTTCGATAGTTAACGAAACCTTATGTCAATCCCATACATGTTTCGAAAGCGAAGCGATAACGAAGATTTGCAAATGTTACTTTGGCTAGGCCTTCAGTCATTTTTAGCGTCTCAACCAACGATATATCAAAAAGTTTTTGATATATCATTGGTCTCAACTACTTGGCAGGTGGTCTTCCTTGTGGTTGGATAAAAAGTATCCAGCCATAAGGAAAAATTGGTGGGTGTATTGGTTGGTGTCGTGTCTGCCGTATAGCAAGAGTTCGAGATACCACATTTTTAACCAACTTCCAAAAAAGGAGGAGGTTTTATGTTCGTCTGTATATTTGTTTTTTTTTGTGTATGTCCACCGATTACTCGAAGACGGCTGGACCGATTGAAATGATTCAAACGTTATTATATTAGGTACACTCCCAAGTTGGTCCCATTTTTTAAAATTTGGAAATCAGTTTAGTACTTTTCAAGTAATTTTAAAAAAAAAACACGAAAATAGTATGATTTTGTGTGAATTACCTCGATGATTGGTCGTATTACTTCTTTGTTTATGAACTGAATAAAATAATTATTTTTTTGTTGGAAGAGGGATATCTTAAGTGTAGTTTTTTAACCGACTTAAAAAAGGAGGTTCTCAGTTTGAGCCGTATTTAAGTATGTTTCTCCGCGATTATCTTACGTTTGGCTGAGCCGATTTATCTACATTATATAATGTACCTTACCTACAACAGGGTACCTACACTAAAAATAAAAAAATGTAAAAAAAAAACAAAAAAACCGACTTGGGGGCTGGAGTACAAATTCCTTTTTTTTATTCTAAAAGCCCCACCCGATTTCAATAGACGTATTTTTATTATTACGAATATTATTTCTTGCTTTTTAGAGGTAGGTTTTTTGAAGTCGGTTTTTTGTTTTTTTTAATTGGTCACTCATCCCATAACTGGCCCTGCAAAAGTTGCTTAACTTCCGCAAGCGTTGCTCGAAGGGTAACGTAGATAAGCATAGATTTTCAGACTTTAAAAGCTTTATAAACGTCACAAAGTAGCCCTACATTGAAACGGAGTGGCCCATTGATCACGTTTTAGCTTGTTCAGTGCATCTGTAGAACCACTTTATAACTACCACTGGCATCAGGCCAAATGTACGCTACTATAGTAGGTAATATAAATAGAGAAGTTTTTGTAATTTTTTTAGTTAAGTATTTTAAATGTCTGTGATAAGGGTTCCGTACCAAAACGGTAAAAAGGAACCCTTATGGTGCGAGTCAATCAGTCTGTCTGTCTGTCCGTTTGTCATAGCTGGATATCTCATACTAATGCTATCAACTTGAAATTTGGAATAGTTTTAGATGACGTAACGTAACATCAAATAATAAAATAAAATAAACATAAAATAAGAAACAAATAAAATGATATACTTACCTAATTTTTTTAGCAACCGTGAATTTTAAAAATTCAAAGTGTGCCTATACTAGCGCATGTGAAGTGAAAAGAAAAAGATGAAAAATCGCTGTTTACTTTACTGTGTAATTGCTTAACCCATAAAACGTACGTCAGGAGGGAATTAAAACACATTCATATAAATAATCGGTCAAGTGTGAGTCGGACCTGCGCACGAAGGGTTCCGTCAAAAAATCACGTTTGTTGTATGGGAGCCCCACTTAAATATTTATTTTATTATGTTTTTAGTATTATTTTGTTGTTATATCAGCAACTGACATACATCATTTTGTGAAAATTTCAACTGTCTTGCTATCACGGTTGATGAGATACAGCTTGGTGACGGCAGACAGACAGGCAGTGGAGTCTTGTAATAGGGTTCCGTTTTTACCCTTTGGGTACGGAACCCCAAAAACCCTTAATTAACCTTACTAATAGAGTATATAGTTCACAAGTGAGTTTTCATGAACTAAGGTTTTGGTATCCAAATCCTTTTTTTTTGTGACAATATAGCTCATCTAACTATATCACAGTTTAAAACATTAATCAAAAAAGTAATTAAGTAAGTACTAAAATGTTAAGTGACTTTATGTCCAAGGTCCCACGAGTGGGCTCCGGACGTGTGATGTGGTCCGGGTACCACATGTGGGTGGACAGTGAAAGTGTTAATAAGGATCAACGAGGTTTTTAGTTAAATATGTAGAGTTTCAGTCACATCAAAATAAATTATTTCAGTGAAAGAATTATCAAAATTGGACCAAAAATGACGAAGATAGAGCGATTTGCGTGTCGCATTCTCAAAAACACTCCCCAATTCACGATTGGCTGATGATGTCGGCGCCCGAACAAACACCTGACGGCGCGGCAGGTGTTTGTTCGGGCGATCGTGGCACGTGACGTCATCGCATGATCCGCAAGGGCCGGCCGTGTTTTTTAAACTCACTTTTTAAATCTTTACTAATTTTGTCATTTCTTGATGGATTTGAGAAATTTAAACAGAGATTTACTCAGATAATGATAATGTATTTGATGTGATATACAAAATTGATATATTCAATTGTCGTGTTGATCCTCATTATGTAATTTTACTACACAATAAAAAACTTTTCAAGCAATCGTATAATGTACATACCTACTACTTTAAAATAATGCCACCTATCTTGTAAAATATTACCCAAAAAGTTGTGACACAAAACACTTAGCGTTGCTCACTTGGAGCATGCACGTGCCTTAAACAGGGAGACGTACAGAATATCAGAGGGACCATTCATGTAATTCATGTAAGTATTCGTGCAAATTCCTGGCTATTTGAACCCGCGACACGTTCCACGGGCGGTGCAGCATCCAACATCCAGTTTTTATTTCCCTACCTATTCGAGTAGCAAACAGACTTTGCATTCAGTGAATACGGAGCGTGTGTCGTATTTATTATTAAGTTTTCTAGATTTTTTTGTAGCGTTTCGACGATATGTAGGTGGGTACGTGACGTGGAGGACTGCGTCTAACGGTTGGACTCATTACACGTTCCTGAATACTTTTTGTTCAACTAAAAATACAGCCAGCGAGACAACTGTTACTTGTCTGCCTGCACAATGCTACACTTCTATACAAACATGGTACTGCGGAAAGGACTTTTGTTTTTCAATTAAGTCTTTTGTTTTTAGTTTAAGTCTAAGTATTATGCAACAAGAAGCTTCTGCTTCTATCTGTGGAAGCTTGTAATTAGCTCTTAAGTACCTATATTTATTTCCATAATTTGTAAATGATGCTGTAAGCTCCCCAAATAAAATAAAATAAAATAATTAACCACTTTTACTTGTGTTGCTATAGTATTCTGAGAAAAGTTAATACTATCGATTAACACATTTAAACGTCCTATAATTTGTTATTATTTTATTTCACTGCATTAATTTATATTCTATGCGAAATATTCTGATAAAAATTGTTTAAAAAAACAAAAAAACCGACTTCAAAAAACCTGCCTCTAAAATGCAAGAAATAAAAATAATATACAAATCATTAGATACGCATTATCATTGTTATAATAAAACACGTCTATTGAAGTCGGGTGGGACTTTTAGAATAAAAAAAGGAAGGCCCTACCCGACTTTATTATTAGGTACCTATAATATGAATGCAAAATAATTACAAGGAAAAACTGCACCTCATTATGATAGTACACCATAATAAGTATCAGATGTGGAACAGCAACGATATAAGAGAACAAAACGGCAGCGGCACGCAGGAAACAGGATGTGCTCGTGACGTCGCTGGCTGACTACAATGCAGTCCGCGAGACAACTAGTCTACACAATACCGTCACTTCTATACAAACTGCGGCTATAAGGGTGAAACAGTACGGTTTTATTTGAAGTGGGTCACGGTCGGCAGGGAGTTATTCAAATCTATTACACAGCATGTGCTCATGTACTGACCTTTGAATAAAGATGCGTTAATTGCAAAATATTTTGATAATCGTGAATCGATTGACAGCAAAAAAACCGGTCAAGACCGAGTCAGACTCGAGCACCGAGGGTTTCCGTACCATCATATTATTATGATGAGATGATGTATTTATATACACTGCAGAGCTGTAGAATAATAAAATTATTATTGCAGTATTAGGTCGGCACCATCTCTTGGCCGATAGTGGAAATATTTTTTTAAGGCCAGCGCCATCTCTTGACCGATAGTGGAACTAATTTACGTTTTCGTAGGTCAGGGCCATCTGTTGACTGGTAGAGGAACTAATAATTTTTTTGTTTGTTTTTCATGGACTAAGGCCCGTATTTATAAACCACTCTCAGTTGAGATAATTACTTAAGAGCTCTATAGGAACAGCATCACAGGTATGATCTCAAGATAGCTCTCAACGTTGAGAGCAGTTTATAAATACAGTCCTAAGTCTGGCGTTATCATTAAGGATTCAATTTCTTCATTATTTGACTATAATGACGAAGTTTTTCATTCTGTTTCGGCTCTGGGTGGTTGAAGTATCACTATTGTTTCCTACAGAACTGCTATTCAATTTCAAATTCAATGCCATTGAGCGTTTTTTCGATCAAACTGGGAACCAGATTGGGTCTGATCAAATTGTAATTCAATTTGACCTCTGACAGCTTTGATTTCTCATTTATTATGCTCAAGAAAAGCGAGAAATTTAATCTTTATCTTCAGTTTCTTTCTATTAGAAACCGACTTTAGAATTATCCTTTTACTAGATACTTTCCTTTTTGGAGATTGGATTGGTTCAACTTTGGCTTAGAACTTCGATCAGAATTCCAATCTTGATTCTTCATTACATAACTTATGAAGCTCAATGGCGCAGTGGTTTAGCGCCTGGCCCAGCGATTGCGGAAGTTATGCAACGTTCGCAAGGGTCGGTCATGGGATGGGTGACCAAAAATGTATTATCTCGAGCTCCTCCGTGCTTCGGAAGGCACGTTAAGCCGTTGGTCCCGGCTGCATTTGCAGTCGTTAACACCCACCAATCAGCATTGGGCCCGCGTGGTGGGTTATGGCCCATCCTCCTTACCAGCCATAAGGAAGACCTGTGCCCCAGCAGTGGGGACATCAAAAATGGCTGATGGACATAACTTATCGTGTTGATTATAACCGTATTTTTGCTGCATATTAAAATTTTCGGCATATTTGCTTTTAATACTATTTGTTTTGTAATGGTATTAGAAATTTACAAAAATAATAAATACTTACACCTAAGTTCTTTTCACTATCTAACTATGCAAAATTTATTGAATTCGTTATTAAGTATTAGTAATCAGTATTTTAAAAACCGACTTCAAAAAACCTACCTTTAAAAAGCAAGAAATAATATTCATAATAATAAAAATACGTCTATTGAAGTCGGGTGGGGCTGGAGTACAAATTCCTTTTTTTTTTAAACAATTTTTTATTTTTTTATTTTTAGTGTAGGTACCTTGTCGGTAAGATATATTTTGTAGAAAAATCGGCTCAGCCAAACGTAAGATAATCGCGGAGAAACATACTTAAATACGGGTCAAACTGAGAACCTCCTTTTTTAAGTCGGTTAAAGAACTACACTTAAGATATCCCTCTTCCAACAAAAAAATAATTATCTTATTCAGTTCATAAACAAAGAAGTAATATTACCATTATCATCGAGGTAATTCACACAAAATCATACAATTTTTGTGCTTTTTTCAAGATTACTTGAAAAGTACTGAACCGATTTTCAAATTTTAAAAAATGGGATCAACTAACGTTTGAATCATTACAATCGGTCCAGCCGTCTTTGAGTAATCGGTGGACATACACAAAAAAAACCATACAGACGAACATAGAACCTCCTCCTTTTTTGGAAGTCGGTTAAAATCATTTTTTGCCATCTCCTCGCTACTATCGATGAACAGTTTCTACAATGTTTATGAACAATAGCTATAAAGGATTTATGTCATGGATTTTGCCGAATTGGAGAAATTGTCAGGGATAAACTCGCTCGTAAATATACCAACGCAATGCAAACAATGGAATCCGTGATTCCGCAAAGGGTCTAATTACGGTTATCGTTGCGATTTTATCAACCCTCGAATGTCTTTTCAGACGAACTTTGTTTGGTGTTATAACTTTAAGTAAACAATTTGCTTGGCCCTTGGTTTTCCCTTAATTGGAATTACAAGACAGTGTTATTTGCACATAGTAAATAGTTCAGTGGTTTTGGATTCTGTGCAATTATACTGTTAATCGTTTTAAGTGAGTGTTCTAAAAATGAAACTTAACATTTTTGCTAAAGAGAGTGGTTAGAATACTTAGAATATGGTTCGAAAAACAACAAAAAAAATTCTTTCCCATATACAATGTTTTTAGGTGTCTAATTAGTATGGACGGATCAACATTTGTTGTCGTTTTTCAATTCAACCCATGTCTTATTGTCAAAAAAATTGTTTGATTGGTAGAAACCATTTTAATTGTGTTCATTACATTTTTAGTAACTATAAAAGAGCGTCTTGATAGACAGACAAGCAAGCTAGTAAAGAAGTGATGGTTAATTTTTTTTCTTTCGATGAAAGAAATACCAAAAAAACATATGTAAAACTCGTATAGAATTATGACAACATTTATTTTCAATTTCCCTAATATGTATTATTATTTAGGAAAACCCAAGTTGGTATAAGTTCAAGGCTAAAGTATATATATTTTTTAAGAGGCGCTTAATGTTTTTGAGTAATAATTACAGTAACGACACAAATAGCTTTGAATTTTCATTTCCCTTTGAAAAATAATCTTTTGTTTGAAGCTTTTTGTGTGACTGACGTGACTTTTTGAAATAATATTCTGGGATTTCTGGGTAATGTTTTATTATTTCTGCAACAAATAAAACCCGAAGAAATTAAATTGAACAACTGTTTATTATTAACTTGTTTTCACTTACCATACTGAATAGTCTTTATTGTTTTCGATTTACCGTTTCCTCTACTGTCCCTTTTTAAAAAGTTTTAGTTACTTGACTTACATGATTTTAAATTAATTGTCTTATGGCATTTAACAACATCCAGAAACCTGATAGTTAAGGTAGGTAGGTACTTATCATAAACTCCAACTGACCTTTATTAATTAAAATATATAACGCCTGGAATTCTACAAATATAACTTACTCATAAGTATCTCATCAACTCACTAAAAATTCGAGCTGAATTGTTCAAGGGTTGACCCTTTTTCAGGCAGCCTGAATAATTACGAAAATTCTGTCGAATTATCACTGTTTAAGTGTTCAGTCTATGACGGATTAGCCACAGAATAATTTCATTTGGACCCTAGGAAGAGGGGTTAGAAATAATCTTAGCTTTCTACTGAAAAGTTGAAGACTGTAATTTATTTTGAACCTTAATTTTTTGCATTTAAACATAAAATTGATTTAATATCATTACGCTTTCGTGGAAGCCCAGCGTGCCACGGTTGACTGCACTTTAATACTTTAATAATTAAGTCCATCAGCCATTCTTTTTTAATAGCCAATAATTAAGTAGCTTAATCTTATCCAGCACTGCGCATGGTGTATTTGAAGCAACAATCCATTACTTATATAGGTACTTATGTTATTTAGTAATATTCGGCACTGTTTTGCCTATTTAATAAGGAACCATTATTGTATTAACCCAAGTTCATGTAATGACTGTTATGTGCCAAAATAAATTTAAAAAAAAGTTATTATTCTCCAATTTTTACAGTCTTTCTGTCGCATGCAACAGTTAACAAAAGGTCCTTTAGCAAAATTTCAAGTTCTTATCGTATCGTTCTAATAGTTTAGACTGGCTATGCGACGATATGTCAATGTCAGTCAGTTCGCATTGATTTAAAAAGATATAGGTAATTAAACAGCCTTATTATTATACGAAGTGTAATCTAATTTATACATTTATTTATTAATAGGTAACTGAACAGGCATTTAACCACCACCTTGCTAGGTAAACAGGTTGTTGTCTAAGGTGGAAATACCTATCCACTCTTGCCTTGAAGAGACGCCTTAGGAATCATTACGGCAAGCGTTTTATTGCTATAAGTAGTTATCGATCGGTAATTAACGATACAATCGCTATCTAATGTATATAGAGACTGCAGGCCCAGGGTTGTGACTATCGAGGAACACATGAGCAGGCAGCGAATTCCATTCTTTAGCAGTTCGACAACGAATAGTATCGAAACTGAAAGTCACTTACTTTACAGTAGAGCAGTTTAAAGTTTTTTTGGCACAAAATTTGACACAATAGCTTATTTTTTTCTCTTTTTTGTGCCTAATAAAGTTTTTAATGTATAGTATATTTTATCCGAGATATTTCACTTTCGATAGCATTCAATGTTTTTAAAATCTGGAATTTGATCGAATGTGGCTGATTCGATAGTATTCGATGCTTTTAAAATCTGAAATTCTATCGAAAGTGGCAAATTCGTTACATAAATAATTCATTTCATACGGACTCTATCAAATCTACCAGTTTCGATAGTTTTAGTTGTTAACCGTTACTTAAAGTTATTATAATGCAAAAAATCAAATAGCAACTAAATAATAACGAACTAACCTAAACTAGACCAACGCGCCTTCTCTTTTTTTGCACTAACGAATCAGGCAGTTTCGATCTGCGCCTGTATACCGTCGTGCTAGAATAGCATCGAATTTACCTCATTCGATAATGTTCGTCGCTCACAATGTGAAGTTTCGATATTGTTCAATTCAAAATCTCACGAAATAATACTTTTTTCAAATGAAAAAAATAAATTAAAAAATCGAGATTTTGCAGATTCGATACTGTTCATTGCGGCAGTCGAGAAATGTATTAGCAATTAGGAAATTGACATTTATGAAGCAATTTTTCGTTAAATGAGGGGGCTGATTACTTAACTTTGTTGCTAACATACTCTATTGAAATCGATTGAATCCGTAGTTACATTGCTGTGCTGCTTTAAGTAAGTTAGTCGTCATAATGGTTCTTACTAAAGCAGCAATGTAACTGCGATTTCTGTCAAGAAAAATGAACGGAAAGAAGAATAATTCAGTTATGAAGCCCATCCGTGCGTGCATTGGCTTATCTTTCCTTGGGTTGAAGAACAAAACCGGCTCCAGTGAGCTGATCTCCAAATCCATTAGAGTATTTGTGTAAAGATGGTGCGATATAGTGAGACACTCGAAAATCTCTGCAAAAGAATTTAAATCAATGTGACTGATGATCAATAACTCAAAGTCTTTTTTCTTTAATTAGTATAAGGTGCATACAATTTACAATTACAAAAAAACATAATATTAAAAATGAAATAGGTATAGAATATTCACCAATATCTTTTTTGTATCAGTTATCTCAAAGGTCACGTTTAATGTATGGACATCGTGAGGCTGCTCGTCAAATGCTCGCATTGATACGGCAACTTTGACCCGCGAGGCAAATTTTCGCGAGCTGTGCTAGGCAAGGCTAGCTGACGGTTTTTATACCAGAAAATTAAAATAAGGCTAATATTGAATCGGAGTACATCATTATGCTCAGTGGCACATTTGTACTTTTGGCAAATGCATTTAGAGTCAACAATGAAGATTATTAAAAATTTGCACCCACCTGACCGATTTATATCGCGTGATATAGCGTTTTATCACGTTTAACTGTCAAAAAGACAAAGGAGTTTGACAGTTGAGTGTCGATAAAATGCTATATCACGCGATATAAATCGGTCATGCTATGGCAGGTTGTAAGACCACATGCTCATGTTGAACAAATACATCCTCCAGATGGTTCGTCTATGAATGTAGTTATGACACGCGACTGTCAAAAGCGCAAGATTAACCGATGCAAAAACATACCATGCAGCCGCCGCATAGTAATTTTACACCGAAGCTGCCATTGCCGTAATGGTGTATGGCAAGTATATGAGATATTTAAGTATGTATGTATCGATTATTCAATGATTGTCTATATCTAATGGTTGATAACTGCGTAATGTATTGTAAACAAGTTAATTAAGTAGTTATGATGTTAGGTCGATTTCATATTACTTACTTACTAATTTTATCTAGTTTAGTTTATTTTTCTTCTCCTTTAGTATTTTTATGTTTTGGTGTAATTTATAATACTTATTTTGGTTTTAATATGTGCGCTTAAATATAGAAACTGTTGACTCAAATCTTAAAGAATAATGTATCATTCTTATCATAATTTTTATGGATGAGAAGGAATGGGTCATAACCCACCAGGCAGGCCCAATGCGGATTAGTAGGTGTTAACGTGCAGACGTTAACACCTACTAATCCGCATTGGGCCTGCAACCGAGACCGAGGCTTAACGTGCCTTCAGAAGCATGGAGGAACTCGAGATAAAGTCTGGTTTACATTATCTTAGTCTTTAGTAGAGTGCTTTGTTGAAACATGTAAACGGACGTCTTATGACTAAAGAGAGTAACGTTCTAGTAGCCTTTCAACTGGAAGCATCGCTTTCCAGTAGAACCCCAACGCGCCCGCGCCGCCTGCTCAACCCCCGCGAGACACTTTCCTCGCACTGGAAGCATGTAAATCGACATTTTAGTAGCGTACTTAGTAGAGTGCTTTAGTCAAATGTACTGGAAGCATGTAAACGCTCACTAGAAAGGCACCAAAACTACTAAGGCACTCGCATTCGAATCTACTCGCACGCTACTAAAGCACTACTACTAAACATAATCTAATGTAAACCAGCTTGAATATTTTCAAAGTCGATTATGGATTTTTTTTACGTTATGTTGTTGTTATTACATCCAACACGTTATGATTTTGAATCGATTTGCAATAGTCAGTTTTAGAAAACCTAATATGATACTAAGGATATTACTATGAGAAGTATACTTTATGTGCATCTTGTAAAGTGTGTGTGCAAAGACTAAGAGATAGCCAATTCATAAATAATGATGACCTTTGCATGTGATTGTCAAATAATTCAAACAAAACTTTTCTTCTTATCTCAGTCATTTCTAAATACAAGGCAACTTTTGCATGCTTATTCTTTATACTTCCTTCTTATTTTTTAAATAGAGTCGTACCTAGCTTATTTACAAATTTTCTAACGAAATTTCAAAAGAAGAAAAATATGAAAACATAAATAAGTTTTCCAGTCAATAGAAAAAAATAAGAATTTTTATTCAGGCACAAAAAAAATTAAAATAATTTATTTCCACCAAAGTGACATTACATTCGGATTATCTAGAGTTTTTAGGAACAATAAAACATTTGATTGACTGGAGCTTTAACAAGGACAGTCCTGTATTTCAGGACTCCAAGTTTACAGTTCATTCAATATCACCATTTTCTCCATTCTTCCATTTGAGTAGTGCCAGAGGGATTTCTTCCTTCACGCCAGGCTGTTTGTCAAACGGATAGTTCTCGAAATCTTGATAGAAAGAAACCGGTACTGTTCTGTAGCCATTGTCGAATTTCGACAGAACTTTAACATCATCATTGTCGATGACAAAATCGAAGATTGAAGCGTTGTCAAGCACTCGGGACTTGGTCAATGTTTTAGGAATGCTTACTAATCCCCGTTGGTACTGAAAATTTAATAATTATACAAGTTAGTTTAACTAAATCTCAATTGATTTATATCTCTCATATTCGGTAAGTAGGTTCTTATTACCCCCAAATGGGGCTTGTAGGTAACCAATTAGCGCTCTAAGGTAATAATGTAGCTAGAAAAGCCCTAGGGCGGTAAGTAATTAAAAAAAGCCCTAGGGCGGTAAGTAATAAAAAAAACCATCGAGGTGGCTGAAGGTTACATTGATACCCAAAAAACACCTGTCCCTAAAATTTGAAAATACTCATTTCACTATAAATTTTAACAAATAAAATGTTTTATTCTTGTATGCCGGTTTTTTTCTACTTACCTCACCATCGAGATGTAAACCAGAGTAGTTAACTCGGGTGTAAGCATCAAACCTTACAGCCTACTAATCTACTATTAAGACATGTCAGAGTTATTTGTAAAATACCAACAATCTCGCCAGAGTAGATTACTTACATCATAAACAATATTTGTTCTACGACTTTCTGAAAAAGAAAAAATAATCGACTTTTCAGAGAAAGCTCAGCTGTTCGGAACTTCGGACATTTTGTATGGAAAGTAGTTTTTGTCTTTTTTAACGTTGTTATTTATGACGTCAGGGCCCTATTTAATAACGTGACAATTTGTCAATTGTCATGACAATTTGGTTTGCATTGCAGTGTAGTTATAAATAGTTTGTTCTATTTTCAAATTGATTGACGCAGTGGATATAAAATTGTCATGACAGGTGACAATTGTCTCGTTTATTAAACAGGGCCCCGTAATCTACTCCTGAGAGTTTGTTGGTGTTTCACACTACAAATAACCATATATATCGTTTTTCGGTGGTCATGCTACCAGGGCAGACCAGAAAATTTTAACTCGATCTTTTATTATCAAAAACCTATAAGAATAAACTAATTATATGGTGGACGTACCAGATATCTCATTGTGATTTGTGGTACAGTTTTTCCATATTTTGCAGCCAAAGCGACCAAAGTTGGATTATTGAGCTTCGGTTCTGGACTACCTGGAGGACCTCGTCCAGGGACCATGGTCCCAAATGGTGAGTAAGCAACCACCACAATTTTGTTCTCCTTACAAAATTTGAATAATTCTTCTTGTCCGAAATTGAGGTTAACCTGCAGAAAATTTCATTATTCTAAACATTTCAAAAAATTTTGAAGGAAGTATCTTAAAACAATGATGACTAAAAATGATCATGTAAAATTTTATAATTTCAGTATTGCACATGTATACTATACATATAAAAACATATTTACAAAGGGCATTGCGATAAGCGTACGATGTTCGTTCCATTCGTGGCATTAAATTATTAACTCACTCAGGTCACGTATAAGGTTCAAAATGAAGTAAATCGATCAACGAACATCGTCCGACTATAGTAGGTAATTCTTTTTTCTTTTTTTTAATAGGCCCTCAGGATGTCAGTAAATCTTTGTAAAACTGAGTAGGTAGGTATTGTTTAATGTTATGTTTTTTACGTAAATTATCAAAGCTTAAAGAACATAATTTCTAAAAAGGTGACTAAACTACATACAACTAGTTTTATTTAGAAAATTACACATTAAACTGATAGATATCGATTCACTTGAAAAGATAGATGTACTAACTCGTATTATAATTTATGCATGAACTTATTCAGTATACTCACTTCAACTTGATTGGTTGCTGGAATCACTTTGCAATTAGCCAAAAGCCTCTTCAATTGGTCCACATTAAAATTGGAGACTCCGATGGATTTTGTTAATCCTTTCTCCAAAACAGATTCAAATCCTCGCCAGGTTTCCAAATAATCAATTTTCTCATCAACTCCGTCCACCTTTAAAATATATCAACCATATTTAGTGCCTTAATAATGTTGATTAATAACTTATTATATATTGACTGATGAAAGCTTTAAATAATCCGATATTAGGTATTGTTATACCTTTCATTAATGAACCCAAACCATTAGACTGCCTTCAATATATTAAATAATGTTTATGTTAATTTTAATATGCCTAAGCCCCTTAACTATTATGTAAAGGTCATGCCGTGAAACAATGTTTAATTTAACTGTTATTTTATCATTATACGAATAATAATAAAAAAATTGACTATTATAAAGAGATACTAGGAGCTCGGTGGCGCAGTGGTCTAGCGACTTGAGTGGCATCCTCATCTTAATTAAATTTATTGCTCACTTAGTTCATAATGTATCAAAAATTCACATGCACAGATTGAAGCTAAGGTTCTATAGTTTATTTACAAACAATAACATCAGTAAAATATAGTTTACTAAGGTTATTGTTTAGTAGTAGTTGGCAAAAAAGCAAAAGGTGGCCACTTTAGGTTAGCACTTACGGAGACCGACACGGGCCAATGAACTAATATTAGATCCAAATAATCCAGACCGAGTCGTTTTAGCGAAGCGCGGACAGACACCTCGACATCAGCTTCACGATGATTGTGGCACCAAACCTGAAAGTATTATGATTTATTTATTATTTATTTTGATAAATAATGGCAACACATTACATTTACAAATTTTGTAACAACTTTATTATACCATGTTATAAGCAAATATTTTTTTTATTCATCATATTAAAAAAATATTCTTAAAGTAACTTGTGAAATATCCAAGTCCAAATTCAAATTTTCTTTTGTTATACGTTCAGGGGCCCTATTTTTGAATCGCGAGCACACTTTTATACTAATTATCGTTCGACATTTGACTCAAATGTATGGAGATTGAGTCAAATGTCGAACGAAAATCAGTAGAAAAGAACGCTCGACGCCAGCCGAAGGATTCAATAGGGCCCCTGTACTTTTAACCTCCACGCAGGCCACCATCGGGTGAACTAACACCTGTTTGCACTTAAGAATCGCCAAAGTTTGTTCCTAATTACAACTAATAATATAGGCATATTATTATCGTTCAACTAGTTTTAAGAAGTTATCATTATTTTTTTAAACAGTATGTATCTAAATCAAAATACTTTCCATATATAAAATTACCTTGGTAGTAATAAACAGTTCTTGGCGCTTCACGACTCCTTGCTTTATTTTTTCATTGACAACCTGTCCGATCTCGGGCTCTATTCTGTATTGGTGCGCAGTGTCAATATGTCGGTACCCAATATCGATGGCATAAGACAGGGCTTCTTTTAGCTTTGGGGTTTCTGACATTTTGACTTGAAGCTGAAATTAAGAAAAATAAAATATTTTGTAATAGGTACTTGTTTTACATCCAAAACGGAAATGTTACCTGAAGGATTAATCGATCGTCTACACAATATTGTTTCTACCTATTCATTTATTCACCAAGCGCTAATGGCGGAACTTGACAGACTGATCGTACTCGTTTTTTAAGCAACGCTCGGTCCGGCCAGGTGTGGGATGGGTGACCGTTAAGTAACATTACAACTGAGCGCTTCCGTGCTTCGGAGGGCACGTTAAACCGTCTGCCCCGGCTGTTGTCATCTGATAACAGTCGTTAAGCCAAGTTAGAGGCCTTACAGGCGGCTTGATAAACTCTAACACTAAAGGTGGCTACTATTCCTCATTCGATAAGAACAAGATTATTCTACACAATATGGATTCCTCACAACTGCCATTGATCACATTCTCTATTCCACACAATCTTTATTCACAAAAACGCGTTTCTGAGTGAGCTGTATACCTCGCTTTTGTGACATATTCGAACATTTTTTGATATGGCTGAATTGTTTTTTTTTAATTTCGAATAAATGTGTTGAAAAAACATAATTATAATTATCGAGCCTGCTCACAAAATCTCACAAAAATCACACACACCTATCATGAGACAATATTTAAATTATTTCGTTGTTCTCTCTATTTTTAAATTTCTTTTTACAAATTCGTAAAATCAATATATATTTTTTGTAACCATTTATATAGGTATCTTGTTTACAAAGTGTTGTTTCCGTTATTAGTTTATGTACTGTATAATTATACCTGCGTAAATACTCTAAATGCTGGTAACAATGTAAAATAAATAAAATAAAATAAAAATAATGCCTCAGTCAATGCGAGTAAAAGAGAGAAAACGTAAAATGTTTCTTTGAAAGTAGAAGACAGAGATACCTATAATGAAAATATAAATAAAATGATACCTTTTCATCAAAACCAAGCCATGTTCCATATCCCAACACTGGAATTTCCAAGCCATTGTTAAGTGGCACTTTGGGTATGTTCACCTGTATCACACAAGCATAAATTAACACAACAAATACTTATGCAACACGTCGATAGTTCAAATCAAATTCAAAGATAATAATTGTAAGTTAATGATATGGTTACGACTTTTAAATATAAAGAAGATTATAAATAAAAAATCTATAGAACTGTTTACTTCCCACAGAAACAGTCTATTTGCATTTATATAATAAATTATCATGTAATCAGATTTAAATCTTAACTTGATGCTGGGTATAATTATTGAATAATATTATAGAGTGGCGACCTGGTGGTCCGTAATACGAGTATTTTGATACTTTTCATAGATCTCCAGTCTCCACAAACAAGAAATGTAATTGTCATACCTTGTAATTGTATTTAAAACTACTGTAACTGCTTGTTTGTGGTGAAAATAAATAAACTTTTAGGTATTATTATTAAACCGAAGCTTCATATGATCCTATTATTATTATAAATTATTTATTTATTTATTTATATTTATTTATTATTGTGAAAGCTTAGATGTTTGGATGTTTGTTACTCAATCAATCACGCAAAAAAACAGATTTGGATGCTTGGCACACAGAGATTATTCATAGCCTGGATTTTTATTGATCAAAGATTTTTTCGAATGTCCACGCAGATGAAATCACGGGCGAAAGCTAGTTGTAAAGTAAATATTTAACTATAATATAATTTATGAATAAATACACTTACCTTTGCCATGTTTTATATTATGCCACCACCCACTCTCGGATCGCTTTATCAACTACTCGCCAAATATTAAATGTGTATTATATAACGATCCAAGAATGAGTGATAAACATTTTAGATAAATATAGATAAGGTATTATTAATTGTGATAAACATTTGATAATTTCGATAAATATATAGATAAGGTATCTCTATTATATAGGGAACAGGGATTTTGTTTTTTGAAGTTTTAAAACTGATACTAAATGATTTTGCCGCGCTGATTACAAATCTAAAGTCTGTTTTCCAGTAGCAGCTCTACTTTTTGAGATATCGATGGTGGGAGATTTTTAGAAAAATGCATGAATTTCGAAACTAAATTCTTTTATTAAGGAAAACTAACACGAAAAAAAGTTTTAATAAGACATTCTTGAATGGGCTAAGTCCACAATATAATTCTGAATGCTTCAGCAGTAATCAGCCATCATAATAAGCATTCCAACGACCTTGGTATGAACGATACGTATTCCATTGTGCGAATGTCTTGATAAAAGTGTTCTCCCTGCTCTTCGCTTAAGTTGCCTGAATTTTCTGGAAAACAGTCTAAATTACTAAACAGTAAATGTATCTTAATGCTCATGTTGCATCTGAGTCGCTGGAAGTGCAGCATCAGCTGTGCAATGCGTTCAGAGTAGTTATTTCCTAAGAAATTTTTAACCACCACCCAAACGAACGCAGCCTGCCTAGCATGACCATCGAAACACGATATGATATAGCGATTTATCACGTTTAGCTGTCAAAAGACAATGGATTTTGACAGTTGGGTGTTGATAAAACGCTATTCACGCGATATACATCGTGTTTTGTTGGTCATGCTAAGAGAGACCACGCTGATTTTTCGATATCTGTCATAGAGTTAATAAAGGTTTGGTCTTTTATTAACTGCCTGATCCGAGGACCATCAAGAACCCCTGATGTTAGTGTCCACAGTATCATCACTACCTTCTGAAAGTTCTTGAAATGTTAGATTGAAGGTACTGGGTCCGGCTGAGGTGCTGATTTATCTGTAGAAGTCGGAATCGGTCTAATTGCAGACTACAAGTTGGGATAGCCCCACTTGGATCGATTTTTGCGGTTTATTCCGTTGATATTCACAACACAGAAATAACAGTCGTGATGGTGATTAGATGGTTCACGCTAAATCATAGGGCTTAGGTACTTAAAGTAGGGTCTTTTTTTATTGGCCCATAAACGTAACGATGAAACACAGCTTCCACATACAAAATTTGGAATTACTTCTAATGGCTTTTGAAAGCAGTCCAAAAAATCAGCTGTTTTATACAAAAATTTAGAACGAAAATATCAAAATATATGAAACAGCAGATTTAATTTTCGCGATTTCAGAGTTGGTCCCACAGTAAAAGTTGTTCAGTTTGATGGTCCCTATCCACCTTATTCGGCTTTATAAGGCTATTACCAAACACCCTGTATACTCGCCACAAATGGTAATTGGGATCGTTTGCACATCTTCTTCTAAATGTTAGCATGTTAATTTTTTTTTTGAAATTTTGATCGGAATGGTCTATTCCGATTTAATTCCAAATGGTATTTGTTTATTGCCGTTATAAAGTTGCTATTCACAATGAATGAAAATCCTAACAAGTTAAATGCTACGAGGTACAGTCAGTAATAAAAATGCTTTTAAATATGATTTTAAGTAGTGTTTATTTAAACAAAACCTGTATTTTCAAACATAATATTAAAATGTAGTATGAAAATGTTTACAATACACAATAATATTTTTTTGCCAGCATTACATAAATATGGAGAAGGTTAACTTATTTACAATATTCAATATTATATTTTTTTCTTTATTTCGTTTTTTGGTACGTAATACTTTAGCGACGTATTACGAGGAAAAGAAAAAAAAATCAAAAATATGGAAGTTAACTTTCTCCATGTTTTATTACTTTATCCTGGTACTTTGGTAACGTACTGAGAAGAAAAGAAAAAAGGTTTTTTTTTTAAAAGTGATTGAAAATATAGAAGTTAACACTCTCCATATTTATGTGATCCTGGTACTTTGGTGCCTACCTACCTAAAAAGGTCATTTTTAAACTTTTCTTATTATTTAATTTGAATATTTTATAAATCATACATTTGTAAAACACCAACAACCTCGCAGGAGATTACTAACTATGATCATAAACAACAACATTTGTTCTACGACTTTTCCGAAAACAGACAAAAAAAATCGACTCTCCATACAAATGTCCGAACAGCTGATCGAGTTTTGTATATAAAGTCGATTTTAACATTGAAAATGTTTTTCCGATCGCTTCAGTAAGGTCATAATCACATCGCCCTGGGCCCCTATTTTTGAATCGCTCGTCTAGCGTCGAGCACTCTTTTCTACTGATTTTCGTTCGACATTTGACTCAAATTAATGTATGGAGGTCGAGTCGAATGTCGAACGAAAATCAATAGAAAAGAGCCCTCGATGCCTGTCGAGCAATTCAAAAATAGGGCCCCTGGTCCCGTGAGTTTTGGGTCTACGTGAATGTGCTAAGTGTCAAAAGATGCGTCTCGGCAAGGGCTATAATATGGTGAAAAAAATATTGAAAAAGTCAAAAACTTTTTTTGAAAATAGCAAAAATGTAGAAAAATTTCACACTTTTTTTGGGTCTTTTCTCACTAAATCGACAATTTCTCAAAAACTAAAAGCGATATAATCGAATAAATTAAAAAAAACCCCAATAGGTTGGCCTACATTTTGAAAAAAGTCGTATGTCCCTAATTCTTACGGCCGGGCCCTACCGCCTAACTCAAAGCTTTAGCCAGAGCGATAGCTATGCTCTGTCCGTCCTTGTCATATCATAACTCAATGACAAGGACGGACTGTGCACTGACGTCATAAACCAAAGCCAGAGTCAAAGCGATTGAGTTAGGCGGTACGGGAGCTGGGCTGTAGCTTATCCTTACCTTACCGCGGGAGACGCGCGCGGCGCGGGATATATACGTACGTAGTACGAATGTACGATTGAAGTTTGTTAATTATTGTATAGCTCAAAGCTTGTAATTGTGATTTTATATTTTGTATTTATTTCCAAAACTTTTATAAATAAAAAAAATATGTAGATATGCCTATTTCTGGCGATTTGTTATTTACTAAATTTACTTTAAAGCTAAAAAATTATGAAAAATGTTAAAACCTTAATATTGATATTGATTAGCATACCATCTTGACCTACTAGGGTCAACAGATGGTATGACGCGAGTAGAGCGTGAAGCGAGTGCAGATTCCAGATCCATAGTCCGTGCCAGATAAACTTGTAATAACGGTCATTGCCCCTTTTATGTACCAAGAATTCTTGAATTTTAGCGATAAATATCGTTCTTCATACTAAACTGTCGCTAACATTACATCGATCACTTTTCATAATACACGGGGTATTACAACATAAAATTACGAATCAGTGGGACATCTGTAATAAAAATTAATCATCATTATTAGTTTTTTATTCATCATTTAAAATATATTTTATTGTTGTTTATAATAATTAAGTTAAAAACTAAATCAATTAACCCACTAAATAATACCCCAACGCAAAAAGCGTTCATTCGATGCGTCAGCGTTCATTCGATGCAGCCAGAAGTGCAAAACTTGACTGGTAGACTTGCGACTGGTAGAAAATGCCTAAGGCATTAAGTCCGCCTATGTACAATGTGCATGAAGAATTAAATAAATAAATAAAACTTGTGCACCATTTTTTATTATAAAATAAATAGGTGAAGCAAGTTCATTCTGTTTCGAAAAGCCTTTGCATTAAGATGTTTCGGAATTTATCACAGTGTTTGTTATCGTTACTTGTTCCTGTTGCTGTTGTTATTACTATTTACTCAAAAAGGCTTGTATTATGGTCATTACTTTGACAACCTTCTTTGAAAAAGTGGAGGTTGCCGCGCTCCTCCGGTGGTGACGCAGCAAAGTTGTATGGGATTTCATTATTGTCGAGGTTTAGCCACCAGCAATTTCCTTTGAGAATCCATTATTGTCGAGTTTTGTTTCAACATCTACCTACATTGTACAACCTGCACAGATAAAGAATGGGATTAGAAATGGCGTCGTTCATATTCACTTCTCGCTCGCACAATAAACGCCACACCTATCGTTCTCTCAGTCACACCTATCGCTCTCTCAGTCACACTCGTTGTGGTAAGCGCGATGAGCCGCCATTTTCAATCCTATTCTTCATCTGTGCGCGGGTGTCTGCGGGAGAAAACCCTATTACACAGGATTTTTGTATTTTTATATAAAATTAGTATGGAAAATTATAAAAAAACTCGCACTTGACCGTTTTTTGACCTTCCATCTACCTTTTACCATAGGGGATCGAAAAAACATTACTTTTTGGCTCCGACGCACCGTTTCTGAGATATTTGCATTTTTGTATTTATTTTTTTTGGCAATTAGGTTATAAGTGCCTACTATACTATAGTATACATATAGTAGGTAGTATTAGCATTTTTGAGTAAAGCACTATACTAATATTATTATTATATATTTTTTATATTATTTAATATTATATTTTTTAAATTAATAATTATTAATAATTTAATAATTATATGTATGTATATCATTTATTATTTATATATGTTTAATTTCATTACGCAGTTTATAATTCGAACAATTTCAAAAAAGGTTTGCAACTCAAGTAAGCCATTAGCGTCAAGGACGCTGAACAAAGAACACTTTTTTTTGCTAGTACCAAGGTACTTTTGTTTACCTAGCTTTAGCGATACGCTTCATAGATTTCTATCGCTTGTTTTTGAGTAATCAGTTACATTGGTACAGAGAGGGTAATGACCGTTTATGCAAGTTTATCTGGCACGGACTAGGTATAGTCAAAGATTTAAATCGTTAGATACGGCGGCGCGGCGGTACCATAGTGTGACTGCTGACTGCGCCGAAATGTCTCCATATTTAAGTAAGCGACGTCGCTTACTATGTGAAAACGAAAGAGAAAATATATAGTGTTAGCAATAACTGTAGGAGCAAAAGAGATGATGCTATTATCTCCAGTAGGCACGTGCTAGGAGTTTTTGTGTGTAGGTAAACGGATAAACAAATCTTGAGCGAAAGATGAACAGTGGCCCTACCATGAGTTGATGCAAACTGTTTACGTTACCGTAAACTATCGTTTTGTCTCTTTCACTCGCACTGACTGTGAGCAGCATATCCGATAGTTTACGGTAACGTAAACAGTTTGCATTAACTCATGGTAGGGCCACAGAAGAGAGGTTTTAGTTTGAGGCTCAATAGGTACTTACGAGTAGATATAGAAAAGAATAACCAAAATATTATTATCGTATGTTATTAAATTGCTGTTATTTCAATTTCGAGATTGGAAATTACTCGATCAGTCATGCATGTCTCATGATATGTCATGTCTTTCTTAGTTACGCTGCGATTCCAAATGAATTTTTACAATAATCTCTAAATGAGAGTGTGATGATGATAGTTTGCAAATTGCAATAATCGCACATTCTAGTGATGATGAAGTCGGCGCGAGAGTCTCGCATGCTGCATTTAATTTTGATTAGAATTTTTTATTAGGTTTTAGTTATACATAGTACTTAAATTCAATTCAATAAAATATTAATGTCTATTACAATGGAAAAAAAATGTTAAATTCATTTTCAATGTACCAGAAGGTCGTGGAAGGCACGAGATCTGTGAATTTTTTTTGTCTGTTTTTGGAAAAGTCGTAGAACAAATGTTGTTGTTTATGATGTTACTAATCTACTCCTGCGAGGTTGTTGGTGTTTTACAAATAACCCTGTATTCACCGGTAGAAAAATCGCTGGTGGAATGTGGAATTACCCTTAAAATGCCTGAATTAAGTAAACTTAGAATGGTTTAGGATTGTATTATGATGATCATAATATTAAATTATTAAAAAGCAAAATAAATTGTTTCTGTGACTGTACCAAATTTATTTATAGCCAAATCTCGCGTCATTTGTTTCAAGTAAGCGTTAATATATCTCAATCAACTTTCATTTGTTTTCGTGTCGTATCCAGAATAATTTACATCAGAGATTCAGCCGAATATAGGCCAAGTGAATGGTCAAACAACACGACGTTTGTCAACATTCATAGGGTAATCCACTTAGCCAGAGCTGTAACATTTTGGCGGACGGCTACGAAACTTTGACCAGCCCCGTAAATAGTCACGTCATTGTTTTCGAGACTTCTAGTCGTATCCAGCCATATCATTTGGACAATTTAAGGCCCCTATACTACGTGTTACAAAATAACCCCTAATCTATACATATAATAAAACAGTAAATTTTAAAGTTTGTGCGCGAATCACGCAAAAGCCGCTGAATGGATTTTGATGGGATTTTAACATTTTAAAATGTACTAACTGAATTTAAGTAGGTATAGCTACAAGTGTTGTTTACGATGGAAAGTTTTATAACTATTACTTTTAAGTTAACATTGTTCTTCTGTAACTGACATATTGTCTTTTGTAAAAAATAAACCTTAACCACAATTATTTCTGACATGATTATGAACCCCCATGTTAGTAACATGATTTCTTTAGGTCAGACAGAAAATTTCTTTAGACAGTACAGCGCAAGTCAAAAACTCAAAATGTATTGTCGATTCTAGAACCATTTAAATCGTGTTACATTTTTATAGCATTTTAATAGAAAATAAAACATACTGTAAAATAATATCAACAATAGGTAATTGAAGTGGACAAAGGTGTTAACTAATAAAAAGTTCAAAATGAGTTATGAGTGTTTGTAAATTATGTTAAAGTCTGAAATGTATGCAAGTTTGTCAGTTAACACCTTTGCTAGGATCTGTATTTTTGACACGAGTCAAAATTTGTGTATTTTGAGCTCAACAGTTGATTTATCATCACTTAAAACCTATGTTCATGCTAAAAGTAGATTTTTTTCAGTTTTGTCAAATAACACCTTTTACCACTCACCCCTTCATTATCAACAACAAGAAAGAAGATAATTTGAACATTATTAACCTTAATTACTATAAAGTACTACACCCCAACGCCAGTATTTGCCCAACGTAAGACTTTTTATTCATTAGGAAATAAAAACTAAGAACGAACCCGTATGAAAATTCAAGATATTCCCAAAAAGGTTTACTGATACATAATGCAAATTTGGCCACAGGCTCTCAGTAGAAGTTTTCCTAAAATTTGAATTGTAAATTATTACAAATAACTTTATAAAATGGCTACTTGGAGTGGTTGTGTTAATGGACTCTAAAAAGGTTAGTCAAACCTAAATTTTTGCTTTCAAGTTTCCATTTGCAGTAGAGTACTGTATGCTAATTAAAAAGATGCGCTTACAACTATGCGATATCATTAACTTCTTATCTGATGCGTCATGTAAAGAAACATTGTTATCATAACCGTGAGAATTCATTAAATTTTCTTAAGGTACCCTGAGCGAAAGTGGCGCCGCGGTGAATTATATTTAATATTATAATCCTAATACACAATTTTAAAAATGTTTATCGTGGAGATTTTAGGGCCCACAGTCTAGTATTTTTAGACGGTATCGTTACATTCCCTCGTAGTCACTGCTAGAAGTAGATAGCAAAACTGCTAAAAGTGGCCGTTTTTGACACATTGACTATCTACTTCTACGAATGACTACGAGGGCATGTAGTGATACCATCTAAAAATACTAGACCAGGGCCCTAAAATCTCCACGATAAACATTATTAAAATCTGTTTCTATTAATAACTTATTAAATAAAAACCTCTGAGGGCGCCACTTTCGGTCATACAACCGCCTTAAGAAAAAGTTCCATTTTAAATAAAAAAGCTTTCAGTAGTGTGAGATCGGTATTTTGCGTTCAATCAAAGATACACTTCCCACACATACACACACATTCTCATCCCGCGAAACAACTGACACTCTATTTAAAGACACCAATATAACTACACATGTCATGTGTATAAATGTGACTTCCTTGTTATGATTAGTCAGTCGGCTACCGGGCGAGTTTGTAAGCGCAAGTCTAACATGGACAAGGTAAATTATCGTAGTAAACCAATTAATCAATAGCCAACCAAGATTATCAAAAAAAAATATTTCACTATATTCTACAGTTTACTGCAGTTAAAAATTTCGAATATTTTGTTGTGTTATAGCTGTTGATAAACTTTTGATATTCCAGGTCAATATACCAACGTTTAAATTCAACAATGGGAAGGATATACCCGCTTTGGGGTATGGAACATGGCTCGGGTTAGATGATAAGGTATGGAGAGCTTGCATTGAAAATAAACCCTTGATTATTTCGAGGAAACATACCTACCTTGTTTAACTTATGTTTGTTTAGTAAACAAAAATGTTAGTTAATTAGATCTCAACCAACCAACATCTCTTATGATTTAGTATGTTTTTAGCTTATTCAGTATATTAAAGTTTGTTGGTTTAGTAAGTATGTTTTTAAGTTTTAAAAAAGTACCTATTTATATTAATGACAAATACGTTCTCTACCTAGCATAAATTAAATATGTATGTCGTTTGTATCATATTGATTTAACAAAATATGACCCGGTGGCCAAAACTAGAACTCTGTGCTGTTACTTATTGTTACTTAGGTTACGCCGTCGATAACAAATTTTTCGACAGTGACGCCGTCACGGTCAGATATATGATGCAAATGATCAGAATATTATTTCAATATTTCTAGCATTGTTGGGATTTCATTGTTTTAAATTTTTTTCTTCAAAATTTTCTAAAACATACATTTTCAGCTCAATTTTATGGTCGAAGATTTACCGAAAATGGTCGAAGCAATGTCGTATGCTATCGACATTGGGTACAGACATATCGACACAGCACATTTGTATAGAGTGGAACCAGAGGTCGGGCAGGTCATTAATAAGAAGATTAAAGAAGGTGTCGTAAAAAGAAAAGATCTGTTTGTGACAACTAAGGTATTCAAATGAGAAATCCGAGTAGACAGAGTTTATTTATAAGGTTCAAATTCCTATTTAAAGTTGTGTTGTGATTAGATATGGCAGCATTATCATCGTGAACCCGACGTAGAGGAGTCAGTTCGAGGCTCGCTGCGACGACTTAATCTCGACTACCTGGACCTTATCTTAATACATTGGCCGATGTCGATCTCCGTGAGTAAATATTTTATGTAAACTGATAACAATACCATAAATCTCTTACCTAATTAAAATATTATGCACATCTTGATAAATCATTAGAATAAATTGTTGGTTACTATTTTACGTCACCACTTTTTATTTCGCTTTACAAAAGAGCATCGCGAACGTATACTTAATTATTATAAAATAGAAGCTACTCAAAACGACATTTACCCACCTAAAGCACAGAATAATAACTAATAGTACAAGTACAGAAGCAGCACTCGGCAAAGTCATTTAAATAAATAGCTACTTTTGCTCCGACACAATAAAGTGCAATTAAATAAATAAATAAATAAATAAAATAAAATCATTTTTTTCAGGCTTCACACCCATAAATCAGTTTAAAATTGACACACTAAAAACAATAATAAATTAAATGACAAAATAAAAATAAGATTAAGTAGGCATTAAGAAATTAATTCATTAAATAAAATTTAAGAAATCAATTCAGGTCGCGCAGTTCACCTAGTAGTTGCCTCTCTTTCTATTGCGTGCTTACCTTTTCTGACGACGCAACGTTAGGGATGTCTTCTTTTAAATGAACTGCGTTTTCACATTATGATATTATTATAATGTGAAAAACGACAATTGTTTATTGGATTTTGACTATTATAAAGAGGCAATATCTACGCAGGCAGTAAGATACCGCGCGACTACACAGGCGGGCGTGTGGCGGCTTTCTGCTCACTTGTTCGTTCGAACGAACGGCTAGCGGTAGGTGCTTATCGCGAGAGGCCTGCCTAAAGGATGAAACAACTTTTCTAATAAAGCGCAAGTGTCGGAACGAATTTATTATCTACTTCGATTGTCATAATGTCACTCAATATAATTCTATGGCACCTCCAACTTACCGAGTTACAGGAATATCAAATTAGAACCTCACTCCAGAAATTCAATAAAAAAGGAATTTTGTACCCACCCAAGAGACTGGTCTTGAATTCAATTTCCAAATTGGTTTTACTTTTCGATTTTCTTTGAACATACATAGTTGCATTATTGTCGGGGAACATGAATTTATCAGTATCTTTCAATCAACTGGGAATAAACAGTGAACAACCCTAATAGCTTATTCCTTTTATATTTGATACTCCGAATTACTCCGATAATTGATTTTCTAAACGGTATCATATATTATAACATAACGAGCATGGCATGGTTGTTACCTATCTTTGGTAATGTATTGGTGGCGTTAGTGGACGGCTAATATACCTCTTAAAATTGAAACTACGTTGATGAACTTTGATGAGGAATAATCATGTAAAAATATTTATAAATTTAAATGTTCAACTTATAATTCGCAGCAAGATGGAGTGGACGAAAAGATAGATTACTTAGAAACTTGGAGAGGATGTGAATCAGTGTTACAGAAAGGCCTAGTAAAAGCCATCGGTATCTCCAATTTCAACGTGGATCAATTGAAAAGGCTGATTGATAATTGCAAGGTCGTCCCGGCGTCTTTGCAAATAGAAGTAAGTAGAAGCGGGAACATAGAACAATTCATTACTATGTAATTTAAATATAAAGACTAAAAGTTGGGCACGTCGTATTTTTGCACACAATTTCTAAATGTGCGAGTTTTGTATGTTTGTAAAAATAAAATGAAATTACAAGAATTAAAGTTAATAAACATAATTAATGCAAACATAAACTAAAAATAAAATTAAGTGCATGTCATGCAATTTAGCTCATATTTCGTTCAACACAATATTAATACAACATTTTTTATTATGTTGCCATGTGTTTTCTAGTATGCCATTTCTTAGTCTAGACAGAACATGAGTTCAAAATTAACAACAAAAACAAACACAAGTTACAGTTTCATACACTTCTTATAGTTTTAGTTCCATACATTTCTTGAATGACTCTAATATTAAGTTTTCTTTGTCGCAGATCAATTTAAACTTAGGACAAAAGGAGTTGGTAAATTTCTGTCACGATCATGGCATAGTAGTGGTTGCTTATTCGCCTTTTGGCACTATGGTGCCTTCACGAATGGCACCAAATAGCCCTGAACCAAAGTTAAATAATCCTACTATGATAGAGATCGCGAAGAAACACAAAAAAACTGTCACGCAAGTTACACTTAGATATTTGGTGAGTATCGTCATTGTCATTACTACAAAGTTGCATTTTGTATTGTAATATAATTGTAAATAAACAGATTTGACTTGAAGGTCATGGCGTCATAAAAATTCTTAAGAAAAACACAAAAATCTTTAAATTACAACTATTGACAAAGCAACTATCTTCTAGTAAAAAATGAACATAACATGCTGCGGTAAAAAACTTACAGCATTTAGGTAGGTACTTATTTCGCAGAAACAGGGCAAACTTGTAAATTATGATAAGTATTACAAATTAACAAAGAACAAATTAAAATTAAACTATTTCTGTTTTCAGTTCCAACGCGGCATTATCAGCATTCCAAAAACTGTAACTAAAAGCAGAGTGCTGGAGAACGCCAAAATATTCGACTTCGTTCTTGACGAGAATGACATGGAAACTCTTGCGGAATTCGACAACGGTTACAGAACTGTAAGGCCCGTGTTCTGGCAAGACTTCGAAAATTATCCGTTCGAGAAGTTACCGGAAGTTGGACAAATAGAAATACCTTTTTGTCTACGCAAATGGAAGAATGGAGCTAACCTGGACATTGATTAAACAAAATATGCAGTATTGCATGCAGATTTTACTAGGGAAATTACTTTGTTCTATAAACATTGAGTTTTTCAAATTTTTCAAATAATAATTTTCAACTAGTCTGCTATAAATTCAAATCAGTGTAGTTTAAAAATCGTATTGATCGTCTATCTATTTTTTCCCCTCATTCTACGATCCACTATTGTCTAATTTTAAAAATCTATCGCAATCGCTTTCATTTGACAGATAGATGTGACACATTGCTGCATTTCTTTGGTAAGTTTTTATTTGTGCCAAAAAGAAGCATCAATGTATCACACCCTGAAAGCGATTGCGATAGATTTTGAAATTAGACAATTAGCCCCAGGCTTGACCGGTGGATCGAAGGATATTTATTTTCTCGCAAAGACTACTTTTAGCAAGTACACCATCATTCTTATTAATGAAAGCCTTAATCTACAAAGGGAGTAGGCAAAACGTCGCGTCGGCGCGCGGCGTGAAGACTAATTAAAAAGGTTGAATAACCAAAAATTGACAAATAAAATTGCCACATTTTTTGTCTGAAAAAATAGGGAGACTTTACTGGCTTACTATTTTACTTGAGACGGTAAAATGATGCTATACAAAGATGTCGTGATTCCACAGAAATATTCTGAGGTGCTTGCCATAGTGTATGGCCATTTAATATTTACATAGGTGTGAAAATAGATTAAATGCATTAAGATAATGTCATTGCTTTTTAATTATAAGACAATTGAGTGCTGGAAAAGGACATTATACTTTAGAATTTCAATCGTTCTTTATCCTCGAATGTTTGCAAATAAGTCACTTTACGAGGTAGAGTTAACTAACTCGAAGTCACTTTGATAGAGGCCATCATCGCAGTGTTACTACGCTAATTGGCATATGTGACGTAAGTGTCAATCTACGTATTGGTGCTGTTGATTTGAGAACATCATCCATTATTCACGATATAATTATCTAAACACCACAAGTGAGCTTGCATTGATTACTATTAGATAAGTATATTTTATTGCACAAACTAATGATTTGCTAGTTCTAGGCTATGATAACTGCCAGTTTATATTTATTTTATGTAAAAAGCCACTTACGTAAACATTTTAATGAGAAAAACATTGTTTATATGTTTATTTTTTACATAGTCCATTTAAAAAGTAGTTACTTACAGTATTTCGAAACTACTGTCTACAAGCAGAAAACGTAATGAATTAGATTAAATTTTTATTTGGTAATCATCAAAACCTCATAATCATAACTTCTTTAGTTTAAAAAATATACATTCGTTTATTTTGATTACCTATATCATATTATAACAGAAGTTCATGTTACTGTAGCGCAATGTTTTATCACAATAAATGTTTCATCAGGTTACTATAACTGAATAACTGAATTCATTTATTATCTTCACGTAGTTCAAGCACGAATTGCTTTCACTTTGTTTTGTAAAATTAATGACGTGATTTGCGAACACAAAACTTTTCAAGTGGAAGCCACAGCTTTGATACCGAAAGCAAGGTTTTGACGTGTGGAAAACTTTTACAAGTCTTTGGGGAAAAAATCTAATTAATATTTTTTTGTAAATAATTATGAGTAAGCAAGAAATAAACAACAGCAATAGGGATGTTGACTAATGCATAAAATAACGAAATACTAATAAAAATCGTAAACATATTAAACTTTTAGAGTAGCTTGTATACCTCTTGGTTTTATATATGATATGGCATATTATTTGTTTTATGAACCTTCAAAGTTGGGTGGACAAGTCCATTTAAAAAGTATAAAATTTATTAAAATAAATGAAACCTTTAATTAGTCCGTAAAATGTATAGCAAATTTGTCGAAGAAACCATTTTGATAAACACAATATTGAATATAGCTGCTGAACAAATTTCCTATGCGTTGCATACAAACTTGCAAGGCGTGACGTCATAACGTTTTTGATCGAGTCCATTTGTGTGCATTTCACACTGTGATATCTCGGGCAGTTTTCATGCTAGCGAATTAATTCTTTTACCAATGTTTCTTTTTTTGAGAGGTAATTTATGTAACATAAAATAAAAAAAATAGTCAACATCCCTATTATAAGAAAAAACTTTAGTGATGAATATTGAAATATACCTATCTAATTTTATTTCTAGCTACTTATAGTGAAATTCAAATGACAAAGAAACTGAGTCATGGAGACAAGAACATGTTTTGAAAAGTCTATACATGTTTTATTATTATCAGATCCGAAGACACAGAAACGAAAAATATTTTCATTTTATATAACAAAAGAGTTGCACTAACGTAACGTTGAAAAGTCCAATTTATTATTCCTTTTTCTGAGTTTACCAGGTCAAGTAAGTGCCGAATAATATAGGCACAGTCAACCACAGAAATATTTGACCGCATAAGTACTTTGTCACTTTAACAATAACGCTCATTCAGTATGTTGGAACCCTTTTTTATAAAGTACTGGTAATTGGTGCGACATAGTACTGAAATCTCCAGCTACTTTTCACGTCAACCGACCGTATAAACGCGTCTTTCATACGATTAAAATTTTCCGGAAGGTGAAACTCATGGAAGTTTGAAGAGTGCCGTCAAAGAGCTCTTATTGAAAAAGTTTGGGGAGTGATATATTTTTTGTGTGAACCGCCCTCACTGAGCGACCCTAATAGAGGTTTATATTATAGTTTGGTTTATAACACGCTTATTTTCTTTGATTACGCTGCTCTGCTGCTTTCGAGATTCAGTGCTGTTTACTTGAAAACTAAATATACCTAACTAGTAAGTAATAGATATTCTTATTCTTCTTTTGTTTTTGATATTTTCTCTAATGTTTTGATGTTAAAAGTAAAAAACAATGATTGAATACTTATAAAATTTTCTTAACATTTTTTACAGAATAATGATTAAAGTTTGTGCTAATGAGTTAGTCGATAGTTGTTTGAACGTTGTTCAAGTAACAGCAAATATTGTTTGAAGAGTTGCATAACTCATTTGTGAACTATTTATCTAATTACGGAACTTCGTGCATTATTAAGTTCGAGATGGGATTATTTGCTTATTAATTCCGTCTCATTTACATGTTCGAAACGCTTTGCCATTATCCTATAATAATTATAGTAAATGCTAGTTTTAAATAATATAATATCATACTGTAATAACATTAATTAAAGTTATAGTAGGTTTACTGAGAGTTATCGCTTTATAACTCTGTTTCGTTTCCTATTGTGGAATTCCGTAATTGGCTTCCTGTCTCTATAATTTTAGCTAGTACTTACCTATTATAATATTTCCTTAGCTGTATAATTTACTATTATTAAAAGAAAACGCATTTATGTACTTCTTTCGTAGCCAATGTTTCCTGTACCCTATGTTATGTTTTCAGTAATATAATACACAACATCGCATTTGCTTATATAAGGTGTTTGGTTTTACCCTTATAAAGCTGGTAGATAGTGTACTGTAAAGTCGAGCTCATTAATATTTTGGCACTTTTGACAGAATGATGATCTGGCAAAGATTATCTGGCAATATTATTGAACTCAAAGTCAAAGTCAAAATAAGCTTTATTCAAATAAACTTAATTATTAAGTACTTTTGAATCGTCTATATTTTTCTACCACCCGTTCCAGACTTTTTTAGCTGACAAGAAGAACGGGCGCAAGAAACTTATCAGCTGTAACAGCCATAACTCGACTATACAGTGCATAAAACCCCGGAAAATCACTATAAATCCAGAAAATCACCACATTGCTAAGACATTTATTTTAAATAACAATCAGCTCGATAATAGTAAGTAAAGTAAAATACCAATAGTATCACTAAAGCTGACTCAATTCCACACTTTAGGTCTTGGCAATCTTGCTTACCGACAAAGAAACAAGACACTCCCTTTTAGTGAAGATAGTTGTATTTGATTGCTTTCAACAGGGGTAAATGTGATTTTTACGGATACAACACACACGGCCTACATATTGCTAATTCTCTCGCTCTTTGGCAAAATGGTGTAATGGTGGAACCAGACTTTGAGAGACATGCGCTACGAACACGCGGTTCCACTTTAACTGGCTGTTACCAACGCGGCATGTTACTTCTTCAGTTCGGGTTATGAATATAAAAAATCTCAGATCGTTACAATTTGATTATTAAAACCACAAAACAGGCTGTTACTGTTACCGGAGTAAATAGTACAAAAATAAAATAAAACCTCCTCCCCCAGTAACACAAAAACTCACAGGCCATCGGACGAGGGCCGGCTTAATTTAAAACCCCTGTCGAAAGCATACCAATTGATGGGGCCATTAATTTACAAATCACATTTTGGGCTGTTTTAGGGATGAACGTTTAAATCTTTAAATGGGGCCTTGTTCCAGTAAAAGAGACACGAAAATCGTATTAACTTCGAATTCGGCAGGCTAGATTTTTTTGTATATTTTGTGGTTCTTTACTTTCGCGACTAGTTACTATATAAGAGGTGCATTTATTTCATTTATTAACTCTTTAACGCCCGGAAAATGAGACACAATAGAAAATCTATTGTGTCTCGGTCGCCAGCGACCGCTCCGGCGTTAATGAATTAAAAGCTTAATTAATGAACTTTATTAATAAACTTTGAAGGTTTGAATGAAAACAAATCAAGCTTTTAAATTTTATTAATAAAAAGATTTACAAAAAGAAAATCGTGTTTAACCGGGATCGACTGGAAAAGCAAGCAAAGTCACGATCAGCATGCAAGCTACTTGACCAAGACGACTTATGGAGCCCCTAGACGATCAAGCATTTCTTGTCAATCATTTACATTGCATTTACCATTTGGGGGCGTGGCCTACTTTTGATTGGCCACGGTAATCTATCTATTCTTGTGGTGCTTGTCAAGCATCGCTCCTAGACGATCAAAATGTGATTGACAAGCAATGCAATGTAAATGATTGACAAGCAATTTTGATCGTTTAGGGGGTCCATTAGGGGTCAAGTCGTCCCCATCTAAAACTGAAACCAGGGACCAGTTGCTCCCGTTGAAATTTGATAATAGGCAACGGGGACCACGTCGATCGAGGCTTTGGGACGATTTGCACCTTGAATTTTACTAGTAGTTTATTGGTCTCATTAAACAAACACAAGTGAAAGTATGATAATCACATTTGTTTTATTAATCATAAGATAGGTAAGTAATTAACATTAAATCGTACTTATAAGAAAATATTTTTATATAAAAAAAAAATTATGTTAGTACTGATTGTCCTTTAGACGTTTATGAGCCACCCAGTGCTTGTAATTATACGTAAGTTAATTGTTATGTAACGTAAGTAAATATTGATAAAAATAAAACACAACAAAGGTCTGTTTATATTTGCTTATAGGTATGTACCTACATCTGTTTGTTGGTGCCACAAGTTATCATTATAAAAGCTAACATTTGACCTCCTGTATTATTACAAAGAGTCAAAGGTTTATTTACTGATTTGATAAACATTTTATTACAATGATTGTCAAACGCATGATGATGTAGAGTATTCATGATTGCAATAAAGCTATACTCCGACTTTTAATTCGGTCCAGTAATTTGACCGCTCCAGTGTGCCCACTGGGGTGATTAGCAACTTGCGTGGTGAGTTGCTAATCACCCCAGTGGGCACACTGGAGCTGTCAAATTACTGCACCGAATCAAAAGTCGGAGTATAGTAATCCATTTAATGATCTAGAAGTTTAAATTCCTTGTCATATGCGGTTTTAATTTGGCCTATGAAAAGATCAAATTGGGACGTTAATTTAAAACTGGCCCGAAATTTTTCACTATTTTCCAAAAATGCAGGGTACAAGTAAGGTAAGACTGCGTGGTCTAAAGTTGGGAAAAGATGATGAAGCGCGTGATCCCCGAAGAATGTCATCACTAAGAATAAACTGCCATTAATGTCTTTTCTGTCCATAACCGCGTCGAGTTGGTGCATGCCCCAGTCTGGAGTAATTGTGCTGGAATAAAACGTAATGGATAACTTTTAATTCTTATAAGTACTACTCTCTAACAGCGGCAGTGACTACGCTTAACGATCAACAGTCATTGATCATTAGAATTCTCATTAATGTTATTATTAATGTGCACCGTTTTGCTAAGACAACAATTTAATCATATTCCCTTATGATAATGAATAAACTTTGAAAAAATAATAAATAAGAATACCAATAATCACACCTTAGACTCGGCAAAGTTTTAAGCACAGATTCAATAATACCTACTGGTTTTAAGTAAAACAAGAATATTAGTAACACGCTTATAGATCGTTAGAACTATTTTCAGTTATTTATTAAAAAAAATATTACCTGACTTCATTACCATCCTTGAATGTTTTCGGGTGATGATGCGCAGCATTAGAGCCTATCATCATGAAGATGAAGCTTCCAGTACAATTGATCCAGAGCCAGTTGACGATGGCCTCACTAAATGAACACCCACTGACAACCCACATCCAGACAGGGAACAGTAATCCAAGACAATCGTGCCAACGGTAGTGATTTTTGAAGAAGTCTTCACGAATGAAGTTTAAGAGCAGTCTGAAAAAAAATAATGGTGCAGCAATGAGTAGTAGGTAAATGCGTAATACCTAACTACAGATATTTAATTTATAATAATAATATTATTATTGGACTTTGTATGTTAGTATCGTGTACCGTTGGTTTTTCTGTTTTTTTGAATTTTTAGTTCTTTAGCTATTTATCTAGTAGCGGCGAAGAGAAAAAGACATTGCTCTTGTTTAGTTTTTATTTTGAAAGAGTAGATATAAAAAAACCTGATAATTGTTTTTTTCTGTTATAGGTTCATTTCTATTGATCTTCTAGTACAAATAAATGTTAAGAATAAACGTACCTTTTGACAGCATTCAAAATGAAGCCGAAAGGAAATATTGCTAATTGATATAGAAACGTGAAGTAGGTGTAAAATGGTTTGTTCGGTCTTGGCATCCACTGTATGATTGGTTCAAATGCACTTATCTCCAGATCCATTAAGGTGTTTGTAAACAAATGATGTGAAAGAACATGGGAAATTCTGAAGTCTCTGAAAAAAGTATTACACATTATTTTAGAACGAACAGTCAAGATTTTTTGATAAAGATACATGACAATGGAGCTGACTTAATGAGAACAAAATGAGAATTAATGTAATGCGGGACACACGCGTAGAATATGGTAAAATAATTGCAATGTTGAAAATAAGAATTCCAAGCTTTGGGTGCCTATAAAATCTTTATGTCTGTGACCTATAGGTATGCTGAAATATTTTGTTAAGCATTTTACCTGTATGACCACATGCTAAGATTGAAAATGTACATTCTCCAATTTGGTTTCCTGTGTATATAGTTGTGGGCAGCCACCACCGACCAGGCGAGCGTCAAAGAAGAAATCAGGTAAGAAATCATTACAATCCAATAATTTTTTGCCCAACACGTCAGAGCAGCTGTTACCAAGCAAGTTACAAAAAGGCCATCAATTATCCTATCCGCATGGTTAGGAATGTTATTTGGAACTTTTTTCAATTCCTCTCTCACTGCTTTTTTAAGAGTACGATAGAAACCATCTTCATTGAACGTGTAAGGAGAGTTTCTTGGCATAGTGGCGTTTTTCACAAAGTATTTCTCTAGCATCTTTTCTACGACTGGGTTAAGGTGATGGGCTTCAAATGCTTCGGTTATATCTGTCCCCTGAAAAGATAAGGGGAACATAATTTCACCTATCTGATAAAAGCTCTATTATATCAGTAACATAATACATAATGTGCATAAGATGTTGAATTATTTAAAATTGAGACGATGCTACTTCTTAGAAATGAAATCTTCTAAGTACTTCATTTTTTGTGTAATAGAGTCATTCTCACCCCCATGAAATTGCTGATGTTTTTTCACAAACAGAGAACCCCATAACTTCTATGATTTAAATTATTCATCAATTGCTTGATCTTATATCAAATAATGATCATTATAGATGATAGTCGACTATTAGTCAAGTATTACAAAATGTATTATATATTAAATATTAGCACAGAACTATTTAAAACTCAGTATTTCTATGTTTAATTGGCCGTACCCTAGTACCAAGTGGCGTCTTGATTAATGTTAAAATGATTGATGAATATTATCATGGCCGTACAGCTTGAAACATCATTGATAAGTTAATTCTATATTAATCATTTCGAGTTAATTTAGAACTACAAAGTTTTGTTGCATTGTAGGCATAGTTAACAACAATATAATAAAGTATTTACTATAGCAAACCTTGGTAAGTTCTAGCCATTCACTTCCTCCAGGATGTTTGTCGATGAAACTGTCAAAGTTGTATATAGAATTATGAATTCTCCACAGGCCATCTGCCCCATCATCCATAGCTTTTCCAGTCAACCATTGCGCTGGATCTCGAAATCCTTCATCTCTAAGAGACGGGTATTTCAGTTGAGGAAAGCTGACATGAGTTTTCTTTTCCAAAGCCCTCTTTTGAGCTTCCTCTAAATACTCCACATTTTTAGGCGCCATTACTATCAGTAATTATTTTAACACTAAAGACATTTATAAGTAACAAATTTTGCACGTCTTCACAATCAAAATTTAACCCGACGACTGATAACAAAGTTATTGTGACCAATAAATTTATATAATCTTCAAACTTATCCATTATATTGTGATATTAATGTTATCTATTAATAGTCTAACAAAACATTTAGAGTCACAGTCACAATCACAAAATTCAAACTCAAGTTTAATTGAATTACCCTTTTAATAATAACAAAAGGATGTCACCAAAAATGGCCAAAATGGCCCTAGTCGCCCCACTTAAAATTTTTAAGATCCCTTTTCAGTCCCTGTTGTAAAAACAATATTTATTTTTTATTTCTTTCTTATTTGCAAAATAGTTGGGCAAACGTCATCTTAAACTATTCTAAATTTCAAGTTGATACCATCAGTAGTTCTCGAGATATTATCCAGCTGTGACAGACAGACAGACTGAGTCACACCATATAAGGGTTCCTTTTTACCATTTTGGTACGGAACCCTAAAAAAGAAAAGTTCACTCGATATAAGAACCTATTACACAGATTATATCATAACATTCAGCTCTTTGATACTCGAAAAAACTGTCCAGTTGACAGGTGTCATTATCAGTTGAAGTTGATTTTATTGAACTCGGAAGTCAGAATGACGTTTTTCTAATGACGTTCAGTTTGACAGTTCTTTTGATGTTTTGTTCAAACAGTTGATTAAAAAGGTTAGCTTGTTTTTGCCTTTCTTTGTGTTAATTAATTCCGACGTGTAATGATTTTTTCACTCTTCTTGCTCAAAAAGTCCGTCATTGTAACGTACAAAGAGTCGAGATAAAATAGCATAATAACCCCTAGGGGATAAAGTTTTTTCTTTTTTAATGTTTGTCTATTGAGCCTACTGCTACCAATTTTTCTATAATTAAAAACTGATTGAATTGTGTGACTATAATAGAAAACAAATAATTTTAATCTTTTGCCGTCAAGCACAAATCATTTATTTAAATATTGTACAAAAAGGTTATGAAATGGAGGATAGAAAAACGAGTGGATTCGTTTACGGAAGTAGGTATAAACTATTTAATATTGTATTTTATTTTCGCAATCGTAGTGAAAAGTATAGTGTAACACACGACGCTAAAACCCATTGTAACTCGGTTTCTATTTATTCCCTCGCTAAAGCTCGGGAATAAAACTACCTCGTATGTAATGGGTCATTTTAGCGCCTTGTATAACAATCTACTATTTACATGTACGTATAACTAATATAAATGTACATTTGCGTTAATAAACTGAAAGTGAATATCCTGTATAGCCATATAATTTAATTGTGTTACAAGGAGGTAGTTTACACTTTTAATGATTTATTTTTAAGTTAGTAAAGATTGTACTAAAATAACATTAGTTTCGGAATTTTTGTAGATCTATAAAGTAGAAACTATTCCATCATAAGTACATTATTTTGTTATAGCTCAAAAGGTTTATGCAGCGTTTTCGATGCAAACTCCCAGACGGCTTTACAATGGGGATGGCAACGCAAAGCTAATTGTAGATGTATACGCTGCGTACGCTTGTATGGGAAAATTTATGGGAAAATAGGTACCTATTTATTTTGTGGTACTTATTTTTTTTACCGAAAAAGACCGATTGACCCAAAATGGATATGAAAGACTATTCTACAATGCAAGTGCCGGTAAGACGTTTATATTCTTACAGAATTTATTAAACTTTTTTTATCCAGATTTTTCGGAAATTTGCTAGTGCCAACATCTTTACACAGCCTCTTACACAGAATTTGAGTAAAAGTCCTTTGTTTTGATAGTTCTCGTGGAACAAGCGCACGCAGCGCCATTTTGACAGTTGCCTCCCCCATTATCGACATATTTCTACCAATTTGCACAAAACCTCAATTTATAATACACCTAAACCATTCTCAGGAATCACCCTAACTATTTGTGAAAACCGTATGGAAATCCGTTCAGCAGTTTTGAGTTTATCGCGAACAGACAGACAGACAGACGTGGCGAGGAACTTTGTTTTATAATATGTATTTATTTATAATATGTAGTGGTAAATAAAAGACAACAGCATTCGTTCGTTTCTTTCTTAACTGTTTGATATTTAATTAAGTGCGTAGTAGTGCCTATTAGTTTAAAGTACTAGCTGTTCTATCATGTGAACCTTCTTTCTCAAGATCATAAGCTACCGGGTGTAACAAAACCCTCAACGAAGAGAGGTCTACGTATTCTGCCCATCATCAGGACCATTTCTGTTTAAAGTTATTGCTGGGAAATAATTTTAATTTTTGGTGTTAAAAAGCATTGCATACATTACCACGCAATGTAAAGCGTACAAAAGACCGCGCCTGCGAGTGAATGCTTCACAGCTGCGTGCGGCCAAGTTGAAAGGCAACGTTTGTGTGCGTGCTCATGAAATAGGTACGGTACATTGAGTGATGACGTTTTGAAGCAATTGTTTGTTACAAAATACATAAAATTTTGATAATGTTTCTGTAGACAAAAATTAGGAAATAACGAATCAAATAAGATTTCATAATTGAAAAAAAAAACTTTGACCTTCAATAACTTAGGTATTGGTTTCCCATGTATAGTCTAAACTTTAGACTCTAAAGTCTAAAAGACAAAAATTATCTTGATGATAGGCGGAATACGTGGACTTCGGCTTCGTTGAGTGTCTTGTTACATCTGTTATAAAGTTATCATCGTAGTGATTATTGTGGTTATTGACATAAAACTCAAAACACTTTATCTAAGTACATAATATAGCTCATGTATGTAATTTTTCCTCGTGATAATATTTTAATTATAATTACAATTAATATGTTAACAGCGAAAACTGACTTAAAGTTGTATCTACTATAAATAAACTATGAAATCTAATGACAAGAGACAAATTATATTATGATAGGGAACTAAAACCTATGATGATTTCATTTCTTTTAGTGTTGATGTTAATTCGTTTTACTGCCTATGTTTACTAAATATTAAAAAAAAAAAACATTGCGAGTTAGGAATCCACGTTGAAATTACTAGCGCGGTTTTATTCAAAATTAGACTGAACCCTAACTAATCACCAACTTATAAAATAATAAATAAATAAATAAATCCGCGCTAGTATTTTTATTTCAATGCCTAGTGGTCTCGCATGTAATCCTTAGAAGTGAATATAATCCACTTTTTTTTCTTTGATATGAAATACTCATGATTCTCTTCATACGCGTACGGCAGGCCCGGATGCTCTTCATCATTCAGGATCGCATCCGACTGAATTAATATCTAAATGAAACCGCCACGTCAATAAATTACAGGACAATTCAGGTAAGGCATGCCTTCCTCAATCATTATTCCTATGAATGAAAATGAAATATGTACCTATTATTGGAGAAAAATTTTGAATTGTAGGTACCGTTTTTTAAACTAAATGTATTGGTTCTTCTATTTTTAATTCTTCTGTTTTTTCCCATAGTAGCTAGGTATTACGATTAATAAAGTAAAACATCATTAATTGAGTTGCATTTTGATGGAAAGTAGAGTATGCAAACTTTAGAGTGGAAACCGCATCAAGGTAACCGCAATGTGGATAATTAACACCACCAGTTGGCGTTACGGTCTCCTAATTTACTGGGTGATACTGGTATTAGGGGCATCCTATTATGACACCATCACTTTGGGAGTGGATCTTATTTAGACAGCTTTTGTTTAAAACATGACGAGGTGCCTCCACACTGGAGTTAGCGACGAATGTGTATTGGAAAGTGCGATGAACGTGTTTGTGAAAGATCGATTAACCCCCGCTTTCTGTGGAACTGAGGGGTCCGCAAGTCAGAAATGAGGAGATCCGTAGGAGAACTAAAGTAACCAACATCGCTCGAAGGATTGCTCAGCTGAAGTGGCAGTGGGCGGGACACATAGCGAAAAGAACCGATGTTGGTTGAGGCGGCGGGGCGGTTCTGGAATGGCGACCGCGCACCGGACGACGCTCTGCGGATAGGCCCCCGACAATGTGGACCGAACGTGAGGGTGAAGTTCGTGGGAAGCCGCTGGATGCGGGCCAAGCAGGACCGATCGTTGTGGAGATCCTTGGGGGAGGCCTATACCCAGCAGTGGGTGTCGTGCGGCTGATATGATGAGGGGTCCACAGTAGGTACCTATCTTTAAAGTTAATTTCATTATTTTAAACCAGATAATGTGGACCTTTTATGTTTCTAGCTATTTTAATATTATTTAAAATTGCCCAACTAGTATTATTATAGTAGAGTACCTATGTAATGTTACTATATTACACCTTTATATTTATTTCATACCTATGTTAAGCCTATTACTAAATATAATGAAAATAAATATTCCATGAATGTGTTTTAAAAACTAAGATACAAAACAAAGAGATGTATTTTTACTGTAGAATTTTTAATAAAATTTCAAAGAATCTTTTGAAAACTTCTTTGAATTGAAACAGTGCGGGAGATTTTTATTCAGCAATGGCCTTATTACTGTCAGCTAAACAGACAGGACGCTTCAATTTAAAATCTAATTTGGAAATATCTCGGCGCCGAGTACTCGATGCAGATTTTCGATTCCTGATAGACGCCGCACCTCCGGCAAAAGGATAACAAGGTTACCTGCAAGCCGAACCGTCGAGAGAGCAAAGCGATATTGGGATATGACTAATGGATATCACTATCGGGCACTTTGCGATACAGGACATCAAAAGAGTCTGCCGCATACTCAGTAGTACTATCCACTATATTATTACCACTACCCACTATATTAATTACTAATGGACCTTTCGTATCACTTACAATTATTTATATGATTTATCAAATAACCGTGAGAATTTTTAAATATTTAAAGCAGCGCCCATCTATTTAATTAATTAATTAATAACAAAGCAATTGAATACCAAAACGAATTGTTTTTAATAATTAAATAGAATAGTTTTTTTTATTTGTATATAGCATACATCTATCTTTACAGTTACACCCAATGCGATAGACAAAATACCTTATAGGTATAGGGTAGTAGGTATACGGAAAACCAAAAAAATATTGATATTACAAAATAATTATCATTCTCTCATACTTTGCCTGCAAAAGAGTGTAAAATAAGAACGCAAGACTAATCCTTCATGAATATATTTTTGTGAATTTGAATGAAATTTTAATGACTGGACCATAATCGCATTCGTACTTATTCAAAGCAGCCTGAATAAGGTCAACCCTTAGGGCCGAATCACACCGGATGCGTAATGCGTACACGTAGACGTGCACGTGCACATGTCAGCGCGTTGTATTCTTTTGTCTCGGCGATGAATGGAGACAAAATGACAACTAGGACAAAATGACAACTAGTACTACAGTTAAATACCGCACCAGTAGTGAAAAGTAGCGGTAGGGGGACGCTTCCTGCCCCGTACCCCGCACCCCACTCAGTTAACACGGCAGAGTTACCCCCACTATTTATTAATCATATCGCAATGGTATCTACTATCAACTAGACCACCACTCCAGCAGCCAACTTGTAGCATTTTATTTTACAACTGCTATTATTTGTCTGCGCGTGTATTCCGCATCAAAATTGGTTACCGAAGCCATAATATTATGAGACAGTACGATAGGGCAAATCAACAATGACCGACAGTCCCCCTTCCAGAGAAGAGTTCCCATCGAGCCAGGCCGATCGACTCATCGGCTTGGTGGGAAAACGGGAGGCGGTCGTGGACGTCGGCCGCTGACGCTGTCAGCAATAGCTGGCGGTACTGCGTGCCGCCATATTTTTTATCTTTTTTTAGTAATATTGTGTACGCTCATTATGTTTTCTTAAAAATGTAAAGTTAAAAAATAATCTCAGTAAATTAATCAATGTAATTCTTTATGAAAAAATAAAGTTTCTTCCTTATCCATCCTTAAGGAATGACTGTGCTCCAGCATTTAAAATGACACGTATTCGTATATTAGTAATTTCGCGCGTCTACGCATCCGGTGGGATTCAGCCTTTAAGCGGTTTGCTCTCGGTAAGTTTATGAGACACTCATGAGCAGATAATAAGAATTTACATAATTTTAGGCAAAAGATATTTTTTAATCTCAAAAAGGTCGGTTCGAGTATTCGAGGCATTTAAAATTCCAGGATTTCCAGGTACGCAATTAATTTTGTTATATCATCAACTGAAATTTTGCCTTTTATTTTAAAAGGTTATTATTATCACGGTTAATTTTGTTTTAATCTAGGAAAATCCCCATTTGGATTACGAAGAATACCATACCTTTTTATCCAATTATATCAGTTTTTTCCCTTTGAATCAAATGTTCGCACAATTTGTTCATGTATGCTGCAAATATTTGTACAGACAAAGTTTGTAATAAAACATTTTATAGGGCGGTCTAGGATAAAAAAAAAAGTCGGCGGCCAGGAATGAAATACATTTCATTTGAATGGTGATAAGAGTAGAAATATTTCTTTGTATGGCGACAACGCTGTAATGAATTTGTGAACAGAGATATACAACGATGTTTAAATGAAAAAAAAATATGTCGTCCCACTATTTCGTGGATCTCGATAAGATTATTCAGCTGTTTTCAACTAGGTGATACCACCTGATACATCAGGTGCTGAGTAGGTAAGCGACCTGCAGGTTTTACGACCAGGTTTTTGCTTCCAAGTACGGAAACCAGGTGTCAGCCCCGAAAACACTTGCAAGACCTTAAAGGTATTTTACTTGGACGCCCTCACCATTGCAAAGACACACACTATTTAATAATTGAGCCCTTCAAAGTATGATTAGGCAGTTAAGTTTTACCTGTTAAGTAACATAATCGCTTAAAAGTAGTTTTCTTTGCCAAAACCATTTTGATCCTTATTAATCTTCAGCAAAATATTTTGCAAGTATTTTACTCGAGCACCGAAAAACTTCAAAGTATAGGTATTAAGTACTTGGACGCACCAATCTAGTATTTTGAGCCCTTCAAAATATGATTACGGAATTATCTGATGGGAATAAGTACCATAATCGGTTATGAAGTACCATTCAATTATGTCACTGTGATCAACGCCGTCAAGACGGGGAGCGATCACCGATTGGTACGTGGCACATTGAATATCAACCTAAAGCTGGAAAGATCTCGACTATTCTCTACTGATAAAATCCACGCTCCGACCATTACCGGCCCATATCCAAAACCCCGAAAGCTTTCAACTCGAACTTCAGAACCGCTTCGAAGCCGCTTCGATGGTGGTGGATACTGTCCGTACGGTAGTGTCCAAGTTCTTTAAGACTCGCCTTCCCAAGCTAAAGAAACTCTCCGACCACACACTCCTAGGATCAGAGACGTGAAATGAGGCTCCAGAGCTCAGCGGATGCTCATCGCTATCGGCAGCTAAATAATGCAGATATCTAAGCCTTTAACGAGCGACCTAGCTCGCTCGCAGGTTCGACGACTTCGAACGTTCCAACCTCCCGACCTAGCCGGGTTCCAAAAAGGCTTTAGCACCATAGACCACAGCCATATTGATTTATTGATATTAGGCAAGTCGAAGTTTACATTGGGATCAATGCATCGATCATGTACACCCCGTCCCTAATGTACTCGCTGCAATACGATCGGGCTAGTTTGAGCTGGTAAGTGCCCAAAGCACAGTTTATCAAGCCGCCTGTAAAGCCTCTAACTTAGCTTAACGACTGCTATCAGATGACAACAACCGGGACCGATGGTTTAACGTGTTCTCCGCAGCACGGAAGCGCTCAGTTGTGATGCCACTTCACGGTCACCCATCCGACACCTGGCCGGACCGAGCGTTGCTTAACAAACGTGACCGAAAACGATCAGTCTGTTAAGTTCCGCCATGAGCGCTTCATAATGATAATGGTGAGACAGTTCGACTCTGCTGGTAGCTTTAAGTGAAGAATAGCATAACTGAGTTACTTAACGACTCTCGTTTCTATCGTTTAAGAGTATTGGGCACTGAGAACAGGAGAAAAAGGGGCGCGGGAGGAGACTACTAACATTGTACTACCAAAATAATAATGATTTGATTCTTAAAACTCCTAAAACAAACAATCTTCCATTGCCGTCGTTTTCATTCTTATCTGGTATATATCTCCGAACCCAAATTGTTTTCGACTTTGACGCCATAGTAAAAAATAATTCGTTTTATGTGTGCTTTAAGAATGTGTAATTATTATTGATGGCCGCTAATGCAAAAAAAAAAAAAAAATTATCCCAGAATGAGTGATCTCCTTTGCTTTTTCTTGTCATTTCACAACTTTACGGGATAAAATAGCAAAATATTTAGGTACGTATGTTTCCAAAGATAAATAAAAACTTGAAAGTTGGTCCAGCATTGCCGGCTTTTACTTAAAAAAAAGAATTTCTACAGCAGGTGGATAGTGGACGGAATTAAATACTTAGGTAATTACTTATCATTTTATATGTATATGATCCACGATTCTACGTTTTATTATCGCAGAGTGTAAAGTTGGAAGATTTTGGGAATTTGTCATCATTACTCAAGAGACAAAAAAAATTGCAGGCTTTCTGGAGACACCAAATAAACGAAGAGTGTCTTGACGTTTATTTATTCTAATGAGTAATCGTATTACGCGTTATTGGACGAATATACTAAACCGATATAAAAATAAATATCAAGCCAGACACGTTGCAGACGATACTCATAACATTTCCCGTTCACGAAATAAGATCATCCTCGCATGATTTGACTTGGAAGATTGAACGTAGACAAGCGTTATCAATTTGATCTTCCACTTATTGAGAAAACGCTCCTAAAAACACTTAAAACGCAATCCGCACGTAAGCACAGAATATAAAAAAACTCATTTAGGAGGGATCGACATTGTTTGTCGAGTAATTACATTGTTGTCGAAAAAGGCTGTGATCAGATAATGTGATGCTCATTTCCGTCGTATATAAAGGTAAATAGTCAATTTTCATCTGAGGAGTCCCTGTGATCCCGAGATAACTGGGAGAGAGCACTTAGCTTGGGACATAAGATATAAAAGGGAACATGCAAAGTATTGAGATAAGTACGAGTAGATGAGGTTTATTAATTTAGCTTTCCTTGTATACGCAATCCGCTCATTGGCTGTTACCACGGATTCATTTCTGAGTACCTACTAAATATGGAAATACTTAAAAGAAACACAGATATTTGCTGATGTAGTAGTAAAATTTTCTGTTTACAAATTATGATCAAAAGCATTGCAAACCGTTAAAACGGGGAAATTATGGGAATAAAATTTTGTCATGTAAATGTTTTTGAACCTATTGCTAAGATCATGCTCAAGATATATCCACATTTAATCAGACTTTCCACAGAGTCTAAAGGCGAAAGTCTTCAACCAGTGCGTCCTGCCTGTCATGACATACGGAGCCGAAACGTGGACACTCACTGTAGGGCTGGCTCACAAATTTAAAGTCGCACAGCGAGCTATGGAAAGGGCTATGCTCGGAGTTTCTCTGAGAGATCGGGTCCGGAACGAGGTGATCCGACAGAGAACTAAAGTCATCGACATAGCCCACCGGATTAGCAAGCTGAAGTGGCAGTGGGCCGGCCATATTAGCCGTAGAACCGATGGCCGCTGGGGCAGACGAGTTCTTGAGTGGAGACCGCGTATCGGCAAACGTAGTGTGGGACGCCCTCAGACAAGGTGGAGCGATGATCTTCGCAAGGTGGCTGGCAGAAACTGGATGAGTATAGCCGCGGATCGTGCTCAGTGGCGTGCTCTCGGAGAGGCCTATGTTCAGCAGTGGACGATGATAGGCTGATGATGATGATGAATCAGACTTTGGAGCCAATTATGATCATGCCGCTTGATCCAGTGGCATGATCCAGTGGTATGACAGAGAGCATTCATCTAAGCAGAGAGCACACACAGTCAAGCGGCATAATGCCACGTCAGTTACGCGAACAAACGGAAAATCGATCGTCCGTCAAATGGCATTTCTTTCCAAACTTTCTCCCCACACACGGTCAAAATGGGTTGATCCAGTCTATTTTTCATGCCACTGGATCAAGCAATTGGTCAAGCACTAATTCTTACAAAAGTGGTGAGAATTGTGATTGATATCTGTTTCGACTTATCACCGAGTTTTTATGGATAGTTAATGTCCAAAATGTATGCATTTACTACAGATAGCTTTTTCAGGGGTCCAGTACTTGGTTTCGAATGAAGCTGTAGCGACACACACTGTGGCAAAAAATGTCAGTGTTGTACGCTGGAGCGAAAAATCACTAGTGTAGGTACCAAAGTAATATAATTGTAAGTCTATGGTAGGTACCTATTTAAACGCAAATAATGCACTCTCTCGCGTTATGAACTTAATAGAGAATATAAGTAGAGTTATAAGTTTATAACACCACACGAAGTTCGTCTGAAAAGACATTCGGGGGTTGATAAAATCGCGACGATATAACCGTAATTAGACCCTTTGCGGAATCACGGCTTCCATTGTTTACATTGCTTTGGTAAATATTTACGAGTGGATTTCTCCCTTTTCAAAGTATCCACAACTCGGCACAAGAATAGACGTGGGTATACCTTAATTGAATGGGGATGTCCACGGCGCTTTTCTCCCACCAGAGGGCGTATTGTCGCAAAGACCAATGCTAACTGTCATCTGCGTACATTTTGTCGTTTGCCAGCCAGACTAATTTTTATGAATATACTGCATCATGCCGCTTTAATAATAATAATAAAAACACTTTATTGCACACTAAGACAGGACATATTACAAAGAAAAACAATAAACAGACAAAGCACACAAAAGGCGGCCTTATTGCTAAATAGCAATTTCTTCCAGGCAACCTTGAGTAATAGAGTGAGAGAAGAAGAGGACAGTGGGAAGTGGGTGCAAATATGGGAAGGAGAACAGATATAGTAAATATACAAGAATAAATAGAAAGAAATGAAGTTTTCTAGATTATTTGAAGTGATAACAAGGAGAGGAAATAAGTTAGATAGTAGAAAGGTAATGTCTTCTGACTTGATCGCGAAAGGAATTCAGAGAACGAGCCATCCTGATACCCTCCGGGAGTAAATTCCACAGACGTACAGCATGCACAGAGAAAGAATATGAGAGGAAATCAGTTGAGTGGCGAGGGATTTCCAGAGTGAGATTGGAAGAAGAGCGCAACGTGCACTGTGTGGATGAGGAGCGGAAGGAGAAACATTCTTTGAGATAGGCTGGGGACGCTGGATGGAAAAGAATGGAGTATAGAAGCGTAAGTCCCTGCGCCGGCGAATAGGGAGCCAATTGAGCTTTGTTCAGTACCAGGATGTAATATTAGTGGAGTGCATCTATTTCCTAAAAATGCTGTGCTAAAAAAACAGTGGGGGAAAGCTATTCGACGAAAGAATTTTGTGGCTACTGAAAATTCTAGGTTATGTCGTAACCACTTTAAGGATAGCGATTATGTTGGAGAATCCGCGTACCTACACAGGTGAGATTTACGAGTTTTCTTAAACAATTCAATTGAATACGTATCTCTCCAGTGTGTTTTTCCCAAGTTTTTCCCTACACAATCAACAAAAACATACATTTTACAAATTTTGTAGATGATTTTATTTAATATTTATAATGTTTTTGTTGATTGTGTACGGCAAAACACGCGCTGGAGGCCCGGCTATCTTTCGAAAGTATATTACAGTAAATTTTAAAGATTACCTTTCGATGAGGTTAGCTTTCTTTCCAGTTAAACTTGCTCCTCTTTTCTTTAATTCTGCTTTGAGCTGTTGCATATTCCAGGGAGAATACATGGTAAAGTAAGTCTAGATCACAAAAAATGCTAGAAAAACACAACTGAATACAAAAAATAAGTCGATTCAAATCTGACAGATAACAATGCGTTTTTGTTGTTTGGACATTGCGCCTGTGCTGCCATCTACAATCAGTTTTGCGTGGATATCCCATTGTGAACTAATTTTAGTAAGTTTCTCTAGTGTTATTCTTTCATATTGTGTAAGAAGAATTACGTAGATATAGTAGAGTAGAGATACCATAAGTAATGATGATTTTTACTCAAGATATATTTCTATTAAACAGTACCCTCAAAGTTTTTGACATAATATTTATTTCCACGTAACACGTTATTTTGAAGCCCAGCTATAAGACTAAAGTGGTCACGCGTCTCGTTCCGCGTTTGCAATGTGCGTTCGAGCGTGTCGAATACGATCTTAGTTTTGGAGCACGAATTACAGAGTATTCTTTCATTATTTAAGTTATAATATTTTTATACGTTTCGTTTTATTCAGAAGTAAATTTTTCATTACAGCACTGGCTTGTAACAGACTTTAGCGTCATATGGAATTTATTATGTGGACATACAACTTAATAGCGAATTTCTATATCTTACAAGCGTCTCGCTCCGAGGCATCATATTTTATGACAGTACGCCCAGAGTGTAGAAATGGTGTAGAAATGAAATACCAAAAACCTTTATGTATTGTGGTGGTTTTGCTCGTGAAAATAAATGTAGCATATCAGCTGTTATTTCAAAAAAGCTTAACTATAGAAAATTGCACTTTAAAATCAGACGAACTTTTACGTCTCAATATAAACGTCTCGTCTCAACATGTTCTGTGTCGATGAACTGTTTTTTAAGTAGTTAGTATATTGCTAGTCAAGTTAACCCTTTTGTCACTTAATATTAAAAAAATATGCACACTCTGGAAAAAATATTCACTTTCCAACTCTTAAATCATGAAAAAAAACAGCTGATATTTTCGTTATTAATTTTTGTGTGAAACAGTAGATATTTTTTCGCGATATCAGAGTTGGTCTCATACAAAAAGTTGTTCAGTTTGATGGTCCCCCTATCTTCCATATTCAGCATTAGGGGTTATTTTGTAACACGTTGTATATTTGTAAGGTACATTTACCATGCCATTGTAAAGAACTACTACAAAAGTCAATTTTCCTGTTTGATTCAACGCCTTTGTCCGAGCGTCGGCAACGTACGACAGTACCATTTTGTAACGCGGCCGCATCCATTTGCCCCGGTCCGCAGGGGACGATTCGGGAACTGTCGAATTGAGTATCGGTTTCGATTAATTTCCCTTGTCCTGAAATGTTTAGGACTTTGCGAGATTGTAAAGTTATTTATAGATAAAGTTGCCAGTTGATTGTCACAATTTCAAGGGAGGCAACTTTACTATGCACATTAAAAGTATATTGGAATCAAGTATGTAGGAGTGGAAGTTCCCAAAGTATAAACTTCGGCTCGTCTAAACTTTTTTTTTTTATTTATTTATTTAGGTAACAAACAGTCTTTAACAATAAAAGTAACAAATATCAAACACAAATAGACCTACAGTACCATTATGTTATAAACAAGATTTTATATAAATGAGTACGTAAGAAACAAAGAAATGTTCAGTAACTTACAATGACTTACAATAAGGAAATTAATTTGGACATAACAACTTGATGTTTGATAATAAATTAAATTTAAACTTGTTTTTTTAATTCTTTGAAGATGATATCTGCCCCTGACTACGTAAGTAACTCTATTGCTGACAATTTTCGTTTTGAGATTAATGAAACTGTTATTATTGCGATCATTGAATACGATTTTGCAGTTTCAGTTCATTGCAATAGCACTCTGTTAGCAACTAAAGTATTTATTCTGTGCTAAAACGGTCAAATCGTACATCCATGATCGAAAAAGTAACATTTTCATTAATTAATTATGATATATTCATTAATATATTAAATTAACAAGAGTTGTTAGCAACAGAACAGAACAGTTACTTAGGTAATCAGGGGGTTGGGTTTATCTTTTTTGCTTTCATCATTTACATAAACTTCTTGGAAATATTTAAGTATTTAATCCACAGTTTCTTTGGATGGCTTTTCCGTTCATTAAACATACATAGTCATCTAAAAGGAACTCTTGAAAATAAATAGTACCTATATGTTTCCATTGCATTGGAACCAGTCTTCATTTTTGAAGGTAATGAAAGTAGCTAAATAAAAAACCGTTGTTTTTTAATATGGTAGCATTAATCAAGCATTAAATAAAGGTAACCTCTAAATCAGCCCCAGCCCCACTATTCAGCATCATCATGTGAAAATAAAGATTTTTTGACTTTGACTTTGAGCTGACGACTAGAACCTCTAAGCAACTGATTTATATTCGTTGACTGTTGGTAAGAGGATTTCTTACCAATTTCGAGAAAACGTAAGGAAGTCAAGAAACTCGGCATGACAAACTAAGCAGCCCTTTTCTAAGTGAAGAGATATTACGATTGTATTTTAGTTAAATGCCTACTTGGTTCACAAATTAAGGGGAGCAGTGATTTCTCATTGTTAATTATTATGACTGCCGCCCTACGGCGAACAGGATCCTACCGAGAAGCAAATGTTCCGCCAAACTTGGAAGTCTCTAAATTGTAGAGCTTGGAATAGCTAATTTGTTTTTGTTTTAAATTTTGGGACAAAACAAACCTTAATATCTTGACTAATTATGAAATATTGAAACTTTTGACATACATCACATACTTGATTAGTAAAGGGAAGAGATACACCCATTATTTTTTTTATACAAGTACTTAAAAAATAACCATGTTTTTGATTCAATATTCTGTCGAAATACAATGGAAATCCATAGTTTAGTGATGGAAATCTACATCATATTCAATCATGTTGTGCTGGTCAGCCCCCTCGGGCTGTTTGTGAAATCCACACATACGGCACAGTAAGTGTTAGGTATTGTGTTTATTAATAACATACTTGAAATACTTCGACTAGTTCAGACTTTAGTCTATTATAAATTGCATATTTACAACTTATCTCAACGCGAGTGTAAGAAAGTTTTGTATGAGTGGCTATATAGCCTGAAATAGGAAGATGTCTCGAGTCTCTTGTTTAACAATACGAATGACATTTAGCACGCTCACACACACACACACACACTAATTTTCATTTGCGCATTTATAAGAAAGTTTGATTTACATAGTAAATAATATCCATCTAGATTCAACAAATTTATTTTTGTGTTTAACTGTTATAATTGTATAAGTTCGAGGCGGGCGCTAATAGCTGCGACACAGTCTTTGACTAATGAGGTTATTAACGTTAATTTGATTTTGTTAAAAATGTTTAGACACAAATAAATATTTTTTGAATTTGAATTTAGTAACTTTGTCCAGTTTCATTTCTTATCAGTAACTTCCCTCTACGCTAAAACAGCAAGTAAACAAAATCATCTATGAAATGAACTTGCCTTCGATTCCGAAAAAATAAATTGCCGTCTCTTGTTTTTTGAAAGTTAAAAGCCTACTTACACGATCAGTGAACCTTGCATAGATAGAGTCTTAAGATTTGAGATTAGAAGGGAATTTTCAGAAGCAACTGAATTGGGTAAAGTAATTTCCGAAGGGTTCTCCAATATCGGCCATTTTAAGTGTTAAGTGGCGGTTTCTCCCATGCTCCCCATGGCGCGATTGGAGAGGGATGCTTCTTTATTACGACAGGGAAACATTAAATTGCTTTTTTTACAACAAATTACAAAGGTTTGGTTTTGATCAACTTTTGTCCGTCTTGAATGTGTTAGATAGTTGAAATCATAATGAAAAGAAATAAAACTAAAAAAGTGAAATTAAATGAAATGGTATTTATTCAATTGAATCGTCCAATTTCTTTTACCTACTACCCGTTCGGGACGTCTTTCTTTTAGCTGAGAAGAAGAACGGGCGAAAGAAACTTGTCAGCTTTATCAATTCAGACATTTACAAGAAATTGTTACAAAATACAACAACCTAATCATAAAAGGTATCAGTTAACCTCTGATTTGTTCAAATAAGTTATAATGTACTAGCCTAATGTAAAAGAGATTTATCTAGTGCTTTACTTACTAATGTTACAAGTAATCAGAAAAATCATAAGATTGGATATGAAATTTAACAGATCAATGATTTCAAATAACACAATAATAATGTTCTTAACTTAAGAATTGTGTTGCCGACAACCTTTCCGCCACTTAAACTGGCATAAGCTCCGCTCTGGTCCACGTCTGTGCCAAAAGTGCCCCCAAGTGCTGGGCTCTTTCTTTTATAGCAGTGAGAAACAAGTAAACGTCATCGAGCTGTCAGTACGGAACACGTGTACTTAATTGGTCAACTAGAGTATTCTTTAAGTTATTTAAGTAATTATAAGAATGAAAATATATCTAAAAACTAGAATTATATTACAAAATTAATTTTGTTATAAATAAATAGTGTAAAGGAGGTTTTAACAAAGATTTTTCATTTGAATCATCGAATCAATTTCCTGAATCGAGAAATCTCAATATTCCTTATACAATACTAAATAATATACTAGAAAAAATACGACTCGCACCAGATCGTCGCATCAAATACGATCGCAAAAAATCTCAAATTTAAAAATTATATAGCTATTTCATCTTAATCGATTGCCAAATATCTGGAAAGATATTTCAATTGAATGTCGAGGTAATTCCTCACATTGGTGAATTAACGCTGGCTTGCAGCGTAAGAGTAGGATATACTAGAAGAAATTCGGCGATGTCACTAGTGACTCGGTAGCTCAGCGGTCAGAGCATTGGACCGGATATCCAAAGGTCGCGGGTTCGATTCCCGTCTGAGTATTGATCTGGTGCGAGTCGTATTTTTTCTAGTATATTATTTAGTATTGTGTAAAAATAGCATTGTGAATGCAAAAATCTCAAATTTAAAAATTCCTTATACAACTAAAAATATAGTGCTAGAGTTATAAAAAAACTAAAAAGATATAACAAATGCATAACGTAAACAAACTATAAAGTTCATCAACTTTTATATTTACTTAATTTTTATTCACAGACTTAATTTGTTATATCGCTGTGTTGGGCAGATTATACCAGTTATACCAGTATACAGTGCTGAATATGGGTATACCGAGGCTTATGCTGAGCCCAGCACAGTTTTTTTTTCTTACTTTCTTTCTTCTTATAGGTTCTGTGCCTTTATTGCAAGTACCGCATAATGCATAATGGCGGACTAATTAATTGCCAATAGGCATTTTCTCCTATTCAACCAGTAAGTATGTTCAAAGAATGCTACTGTGTAGGCAATAAACAGATTACAACATAAAAGAAATACATTTAGATAAAATATCATATTTTTATATAAATTTATAAAACACAAAATTAAATAGAAGTATTAGAAAAGGTCAGATTTGGAGCGGCTAATTAAAGACAATAACATTTATTTGATCATCCAATTTTATTAAGGCTATTCTTATGATTTTAGGCTAAGTACAGATGAAAATAATTAAATTACGTTGAACCTTTTTTTTTAAATAATTTTGAATCATAATCTAAACCTGAATACTTTTACTACTGTTCCTAAACAAATATTATAAGTATAGGTATGTAGACAAAAGACAGCATAACTTACTGCATAAACTAAAAGTCTTAGCTTTGGGACTATAATAATATAAAGTAGACATAATCAATATTACACAGCGACGATATGCTCGGTACGGCTTTTAGATTTCTGAACTATCAAGGAATGAATATTATATGAGTAAATATCATGAGTATGAGTATTCATAATCTAACGCATAATGTTTCTATTCACCGTGACTAGCACTAGTATTTTAGTTCATTAATCTTGATATTAAGATATTACAGTGGATATGTTTATCCGAATTTTTTTGTAACCGCTATGCCGTAGCATAGCAACTCAGGTGGAGCCGTAGCTCCACCTGAGTTAACGTTAACGTAAGTGGTAATGTCCAACTACGCTTTAGCTAAAGCGTTAAGTAAATTTAGTACTTTCGTTTGTAAATTAACACGTCTTGGCCGCGGCCATCTGCGTAACGCCTAGATTAACGCTTTAAGCTATGCGTTACGCAGGTGGAGCCGTAGCATTACTGATAACTGTTGGATGTCGTTGTATAATTCGATTTTTAGCTGAAATCAGAAAAACAAGTTCGGTATTCGAACTGAATTCACTTGTACAAAAAAATTAGAGGTGATATATTAACTTGAATTTTCGATATTTTAATTTGTTAGTAAATTAATTTGTTAGTAACTTTGTAGTTTTGCTTATTAATAGCTTAATTTTAGTGCATGCCGTTGGTTGTCCTAAAATAATTAAATAAAATATATTGTATAATATATTATATTGTAACAACTAAAATTACAAAACAACAAAAAAGTGTCACCAAATAATATCAGACTCAAAACAATGTAAACAATATAACACTCGAGTGAAAGCTTACCAAAACATGCTACATCCAAATGAGGCGACAACAGTACGAATTGAAAATTTATCATCGAGGTACAAAAGGGGTTCAATATTGAGGTAATTTATCAGAGGATGACGCGTCGCGATCGAAGCAGACAGGCTTTTATCCTTAGTGTTGCACGCACCATATCGACGATACAGGACAGCACTCTGAGTGAATCCTCTTTACTTGATGAGAAAGTATTGTAAAAGACATTTTTAATAATCTTCCTGGTTCCGTATCCTGCAAGAGAATGGCTTTTAATAAATAAAGATATGGGAAATTGCTCCGATTCCAAAGTAAGTAGCTTTTAAGCACAGACAAAATAGAAAAGTAAAGTTCGTCCTCTTAAATAACCCAGCTGGGAATCGAAACTCAAAAAATTCATGAAAAACGGTGTAACAATTATTGTTACACCGTTTTTCATGAATTTTTTGAGTTTTTAAGGCCTTGGTCTCCTATGTTATGCTATACGCAACGCCTGAAGTCAGCGTAAAGCTGTAAACATTCATATACAATTCAAACGCCGACGTCATCGTTTAAAAGATACCACAACAGCAGATTTCTTTAGTAAGAGGCCGACGGGGCGGCGTTACGACGGATGTCATCTTTATTAAAAGTTTACCAATGTCACACAGTTGCGAATGCACTAGGTATAGTATTAATCTGTTGCATCTTAAGGGCCGTACAACGTCAAATACACATAGTGGAGCAGCGATTTCACACAATATTACTTGATATATCGGTCCTAAAAAAATAGATAATGGACTATACTTGACTATAGTGTTTTCTACGACATACATATAAAAAAGGTACCTTCTCAGTTACGTGATTGACAGGAACAAATACATGATAGCTAAAACTTTTCTCGATAGAAAAAAGTGGTCTACAATTTTGTAGATTTTTAATGCTGTGCCAGCCAATTTTAAACCTATATATTATAATACTAAATAATATACTAGAAAAAATACGACTCGCACCAGATCAATACTCAGACGGGAATCGAACCCGCGACCTTTGGATATCCGGTCCAATGCTCTGACCGCTGAGCTACCGAGTCACTAGTGAGTGACATCGTCGAATTTCTTCTAGTATATCCTACTCTTACGCTGCAAGCCAGCGTTAGTATTGTTATAAAAATAGCATTGTAAATGCAAAAATCTCAAATTTAAAAACTATATATTATCTTGAAACTATAGGTATGTACTCGTAAGTAATAAAAAAACATAGCTAGCTCTTTAGTTTTGTGATTGACAGTTTTCCAAAATAAGAAATAGTTAATTTTATTAGTAATCAACTAAAAACTATAATGTTTTCAATACTTTAGATAATTTTTACTATGAAAATTTCCTAAATTACGTCGCACTCCATAGCGACTATTAGCGACTGTCGAAGGTTCATACACTGCAGTTTTGATGATATTGAAATTGCACACATTCTAGCTTACATTACGTGTAATTTAGTTGTTATTTCTTCACTTAATGACTGTTAGTTACCTAAAATAACAAATATAAATTGCAAGATTCAACTATGACAAGCTAACAATAAAGATCATTAAAAATACAGTTCAGAGCCTTCCTTAATTTTCATATCATATTATTTTTTCTCAGCGCTCGCAATGTTGCAATATAATACCAGATTTAATAACGACGCTGTACAAGGAAACAAAATAATAAGAAGAAATTTCACACTAACGAAGCAGCGAGTTGTCTATACTCTTATTAAGCGTCGCTTCGTTTTTTTGTATAAGTAAGTACCTAATCATTTTTGACGTAGAAAAATAACTTTTGAAAATATTTCTTGAAGGAGGTGAAGTCAATAGAGGCGAAGTCTAAAATTCTTTACCTTTTTCCTACAGTAGCTCATTTCCTTATTTTGGTTTGGTTTGGGACCTCTTTTTTTTACCATCGCCTATGATATTTTTACCGTCAATAGTTAGTGGATTTTTTATCTAAGAGTGATTGTACCACACCAGTTTTCAAAGCAGAAATCTCCATAATATATTCTTTCTTTACACATCAAAGTCTAGGGATCAAGTTATTTGTTTTTATACAAAGGAGATCCAGATCGCTATGCAGATCCACAGAAATAGGCAGACCGCAAACTAGATGGGCAGACGACATCACATACATAGCTGGTCGAGACTGGCTGACACTAGCAAGGGACAGGGATGCATGGCAATCTCTGGAGGAGGCCTTCACCTGAGAGGGGTTATTATTGCCAAATCATAGAAATGGCAAAAATAATAATCATTTTTTTAATGTTTATTTTAATTAATCAAATTCATTTTATAATGACATAAGTGCCTATATAATTCAATTTCATTCTATGTTGTAATCAAATATTATGTAATTTAATTCAATTTAGCTAAGTAATTATTTTTAATGAACTCTTATTTAATTTGGAAATTGGCAAGAAATAAAAGGCTTTTTTATTTTATTTTTATTTTATTTATTTATACAGACCCAACTGATCTGATCAGCATTCTCAGTGATAGTGTAAGCATTAAAATGTATGGAAAACTCTGATCTTTACATCTCTAAGAATGCTGATCAGAACAGTTGGGTATGTAAAGCGGTCTGAAACACCTCCATTTACACACTAGATGGCCATCAGCAGAACACGGCTCGGTCAATCCTTGCATGACTGTTAACCAAGGCTTCAAAGTTACCTCATTTGATATGAAACAAATAACTTGATCCCTAGACAAATTTTATGTGTGTATAAAATATCCAGTCATTAAGAAGGGAATCCTAACTATTTAAATATCGAAAAATAAAATAATAAAATGGTAGGTAGGTACCTAAAAATTATTTCGCGTTAATCAAAATTATCTAAAATTAAATATGTATTCATAACTTCATACCCGGGAAATGTTTCTAAGTTGCACTTATAAGTATAACTATAAGTTACTATAAGTTTTAATATTTTGTGGTAAAGAAAAGTCTGAACAAATGAATGGCGCAATTATAAGGTAGGTATGTACTAACCTTTGATGAGGAATAAAGACTCAATTTATAAAACCCAACGCAAAATAATGGTTTATTCAATTGAATTACGGACTTACTGTGGAAACATTTTGTAACTGTAGGCGTTAACGTAGAATCTGATGAATATTTACAAGATTGTGAAGTAAGCCTATGTAATGAATGATAAATTACTAAAGAAATACCCTAGATTTGAATCATTCAACTGTTCCAAGATGAATAATCAAGATTCGTTTATAACACTGCAAAATTTAGGCACATCGATTTCCCGATTTATTATTTGACTAATGAATAAAATAACGAAATACTAATAAAAATCGTAAACATATTAAACTTTTAGAGTAGCTTGTATACCTCTTGGTTTTATATATTGCATATTATTTATTTTATGACCCTTCAAAGTTGGGTGGACAAGTCCATTTAAAAAGTATAAAATTTATTAAAATAAATGATACCTTTAATTAGTCCGTAAAATGTATAGCAAATTTGTCAAAGAAAGTATTTTGATAAACACAATATTTAATATAGCTGCCGAACAAATTTCCTACGCGTTGCATACAAACTAGCAAGGCGTGACGTCATCACTTAGTAGCCGTTAGTATGGAGCGTTTTTGGGCATTTGTCCATTTGTGTGATTTCACACTGTGATATCTCGGGCAGTTTTCATGCTAGCGACTTAATTCTTTTACCAATGTTTCTTTTTTTGAGAGGTAATTTATGTAACATAAAATAAAAAAATAGTCAACATTATTCTGTCTGTATTCGTAAAACCTGAAAAATGTAGAATCAACCATCATAATCTTACACAATCCTTACTGCTTACAGCATACAGAAACCTGTAAAAAATAAAGTGGCAGGTACAATGTAACGTTTTTAAAAGTTTTTCTAATTTATACTCCGAAATCATATCATTCCATGTGAAAAAGGTATGCGGGGCGTTTCACATTTCCGTGGGAGCCCAATCGCGGTAAATCTGAACGATAAAACCAAAAACGTTACGTTGTCACTTAGGTTATATTACCTAAAAAATTTTGGTTTAGCTTCATACATTTCACTTAAATTGTCCCAGATTGTAATCCAAGACTCCTTAGGCAGAGTATTCAACAATTTTAACATTTTTTCTGTTTTGTTGAAAATTAGCGCGATTAGGTGCGGAAATGAATTTAAATACTTACTTCTCGCACAAGTGCGGGACGTGCGTGAGAGGGCAGATTCACATGGCCACACAAACAAAAAAAAAACATTTTCTTTGTTTTCTGTCTTATTCTTCTATAAAAAAACGTTAAATAAAAAGTATTTTTTTTTGGTTTTTATTAGGTATTTCATTTTTAAATTTGAGATTTTTGCATTCACAATGCTATTTTTACACAATACTAAATAATATACTAGAAAAAAAATAGTATTGATCTGGTGCGAGTCGTGTTTTTTCTAGTATATTAATTAGGTATTTCATTTCTTCTTCTTTATATTTTTTTTTTTTTTCAATTTTCAATATGGGTATCAAATGAAAGGCCTTGGTGAGCACATTCCAAAATTATATAATTTGTCAATTAAAATGATAAAATGTTTTTTAATAAAAAATGCTTTTTTCATTTTTACTAATTTGTTTTTTGTTCGCTTTCGCGTTTTAATTTTTTTATTAAAAAAAGTATTATAATATTATGAAATATTTTTTTTCTTTTTTTATTAAATCGAATTTCCTCGCATTTCTTGAGAAAAGCACTAAGTATACAAGCCTTGTACTGGAAGCTACTTGCATTGCCTCGAATGATTAAAGCCAATCTAAACTTCAAACCATCCTCGACAATGCAATCGCTCTTCCCGTTCTCGGCTGTAATGTACTATTAATAATGTCTTGTATTTAAATTAAATTTTCCTAGTATTATCATGTAACGTAATGTTGCATTTATGGTATGATTGCATATCACTTTCATAAGGCAGACAGATATAGACTAATCATATTTTTGACACTTGAATAAAGTGTCCATATGTTTAGTAGAAATGTCTTGTGCTACAGATTCAAAGCAATAAATAGCAATTAATGCAATGACCTCAAACAATATCTACCGACCGTAGCTATTTCCCGTCGCTTATTTATGACGTCGCAGAATTGTTTATTACATTAAAATTGTTATATACCAAAAATATTTTTTCTACATTTTCAACCCCTTGTTCACGAAGTCACAGTGAAAAAAATGCATCACTCCAATTCCAATTTTCATAAAGCTTCACGATGAATGAACGTGCACAAGTGTGAAACGAGCTAAAATAAATACTGAATTGTACAGCATAGCAGTTACAACGAGCAATCAGCACGTGCTACCGTATTTAAATAATGTAGAATTTAGTGTTCACACCTCTTCTGTTTCGACGGCTCATGTTAAATTCCCGACAGTTTCTCTTTATAATTTCTCTTTGCAGTGAATATTTGGGAACCATATCCTGCATTCGAATACAGATAGAAATGGACTCTAGTCCATTCTAATAGCATTCTAAGTACAATCCATAATTTGTTGGTAATTTATAACAATATATTATTTCTATGGAAACAAATAATTTTATCAATTATTATATTGTTCAGATATTCCTATCATTTAAACAAGATGACGTTATATGAGTTTGTATGCTTTTTCATATTTACGTAAGTACCTATCTAAGGAAATTAGGGAACATGCATGAGTCACCGATTTTGATAAATTTCAACTTGATTGCTGGACACGCATAAAAACATGATAGAACAGAAAAAAAAGTTTTCGGCGGGTGTTGCTGCGTGCTAACTTCAAGTAACTATATCACGAGAAAAAAACGCAAGAGAAAAGTTTTAATATTACAGTTAATTTTCTCACGCATTATACTTTTGATTTTGATACAAAAAAAAATTATGCATGTTCCCTACAAGTACAACCATCCAATAGGAATTCCAAATAGTACACAAATGAATTGAATTGCATTGCTATAAATCTGCACAATAATATAATTCGTATAAAGACGGCCTTTTTAATCCCTTGGGAGACAGCAAATACCCAGCTGTCAACAAAAGTACTAAGTACAAAATGTACTGTAGGTACATGGCACAGATTCGTGGGCTCGTTATAAATCTAGTCCTGTCACAGAAATATATACGCTACAGTTTTCTTAGCAGACGTAGAAGTTTTATCCGAACTAGTTTTTAAATTAGCACTGAATATAAAATCTTTATACTTTAGAGCAAGAGTGGGCAACCCGCGGCCCGCCATCTTTTATCTTGTGGCCCGCGGAACCGAGCACATTTTTTAAAGTAAAAAAAAATAATACTAAAATTACCTTATAGTATTAATTTTTTGTTCTAAGCTCTAAGAAGTTATAATAGGAAAAATTAGTATCCGATTTTGACTATGCGCAGACTTATCTGGCGCGCAATACATAAAATTTGGTAAAATTCTACTTCCGAATTTTGGCCCAAGTGTCGAAAAGGTCTTGCCCTTGCTTTAGAGTCTCCAGTGATATTTTGGTAGCGGTCTTGCACTGTAACAACGGTTTTAGTTTTATTTCACCTATTTATAATATTATCGATTAATGAAAACGTTTTTTTACCCATGACACTAACATTTAAATTCTTTTGTATAGGTACCTACCCAATAATTACAAATTCAACAGTTAATTGTATTCCGAGTAAAACAAACGATTTTCGGAGACACAGTGATTCAGTCAGTAAATCTATCAGTGGGAGACCGTCGGCTCAAAGACAAATAGTGTGCGGCAAACCAAAAAGATGGCCTCCAACCAACCCTCGCAATTTACTGTGTGTTCACCACAAAAGTCAATAACAACTCAGATCTTAGAGCGCTAAAGTTCAATTAACGCATCTGTTGTACCGTGGAATGAAATATAAAGTGGAACCATCGGTTGAGTCGTAAAACCCACAACAATAAGTGTTTATGACACCCAGTCCATTAGAACCAGGCTTTATACGAGCTGAGTACTAATCTGTATGAAGTTGAGTATGAAAGCGTATGTTAACGGAAGCATATACATAACACTTCAGCGTTTGTTATTCTAAACCATGTTGGGTTATCTTTGGGATATCTTGCTTTCTCACTGTCTATAGACTGTGAACTGTGTCAGCTGTTAATTTGAACAAGATTATTATATCAAGTGCGCTTAACGGATTACTGAACGATCCGGGAAGGTTCTCACTATCACTATTTTCAGCCAAATTCATAACTGTTAATGATAACTGATAATCGTTACGAAATCGAGAGTTTTTAGTGAACAATCAGGCATTTTTGGTATGACAAGAGTAAAATGTATTATAGAAAATTGTGCATTCTATTCAAAACTTTATTCATTAAAATGTCGTAAGTCACTTTGTCAGCTATCCAACCATTAACAATTCAACTATGAGCGATAAAAAGTTTAAAAATATACCTAAATTCTTCTGCCAGAAGCTTTTCAGTAGAGTACCTACCTAAGTAATTAAATTTCCTTTTTTCAACCAACTTTAGGCACCCAAAGTTAGGGACAAGAAAGTTGGCGTAGAATTTTTTGTCTTTAGTCTTTCAGTAATTTCGTGGAACTTGCGGAAAGAAAAATGCGAAAAACCATCCATAGTATTTTTGTTATAACTATAAATCGTCTTTGGAAAAAAAAGTAATAAACGGGTAGGGTAGCACGCGTCGCGAAAAGTTTTTGTGAGCGCCTAAACAAAATAATAGGGCAACTTGACGCCTGGTTGTACAAAAGAGATAAAATAAAACGGGAGGCGTTATCTTCCTCGGGAACGGAACAAACTGGGTGCTCAAGGCGATTCTTGTGAGGCCGAAAATTCCATCATGTTTCATTATCAGAGGCCGAGTTGAGAACAACAAAAGTGCACTTAATATCCAGCAACTTCAGCCGGATTTACGAGTAGGCTGCTTAAATGAAAAATTGCTTTCTCGATGTTTTCACTGGTCTCATATTAGAGTTTCCCAAAAGCTTACTCATTTGGAACACCTACCCAGTCAAGCGGTTCTTTTTATCACTTTTAAATTATTAAAATTATTAGTGTTAGTATCGTGGTGTTTTAAAATAATACCTAAATACGTTTAGTCCTTTAGTCAACAATATATTATCGACTTATTTGTAAATGAATGAACCCACAAACAGTGATACTTTTTAACAAGTGAATTTTTAATGCTGCATTAAAAATTGCAGGAAGTTAGTGGCTATAAATAGCCAAACTATCTGTAGTTAGGTAGGTACAAACTTCCTGCAATTTATTGAATATTATCTTTGTGGCGTCTTGGGTTGGAGTGGAAGGCAGGTGCAGGACAGATTACAGCCAGAGACAATCAGAGAGATGATAGACGATACATACTTTTATAAAACCATAGACTCATGTCCGATACCACGTAACATCTTCCCTTCTTAAAAAAAGAAAATAATCTAAAGTACAATATTCGAAAACATGGACAAGTTGATAACAAACGCACTGTGCGAAATGAAACGCATTTCAAATGACAAGTGACAGCTATGACAGATAGTATAAATGACGTTGACGTTCGTTATCACTGTTTACAAAGCAAGAAATTTTATTGTAAAATGTAAATACTAAATACAATATAATAGTGTACTCTATGAATGTTATTCACGAATTTCACGATACCTACCTACTAGGGATTCTAATTTCACGACCAAAAGATGAGTATTTGACATTACCTTGTGTTGTGTTTTGACTATGTTGTGATTGTGATGTTGTGTTACTTGTTTGTTTGATGTTTCACATTGTGGAGCTGCAGAAGTATTCGACGGAGAAGAAGCAGGGGACGGAGTCTTCGGCGGTGAACTAGAAGTTCTGTGCGTGTATCTGGGAGGAGACTTTGGTTTATAAATGTGAATCCGGTTACGACGGATGGAACCTTCATCCGTGTGGTCAGTGTATGATCTAGGCTGTGAATTTATATCTGTTATGATACCCGGTGTCCAAGTACTATGTGGTTGCTTTTTAAAATATACCCTATCACCCTTGTTTAGAGCAGGTAATTGTTTTGAGTGTACATTGTAGTAAAGTTTTGAATATTCATTGTTTTCTTTCATTTTTTCCTCTATCAATTTATAGTTTGGGACTTTGGGCTGTAAGTAATGATTTGAAACTGGCAATTTGGACCTGAGAGTCCTGGACATAAGGAGTTGAGCAGGTGAACATAAACCTTGTTTGGGAGTATTTCTATATTGTAAAATAGCTAAATAGGGATCGGTTTTATCCATATAACATTTCTTTAGAATGTTTTTTATAGTACCGATTGCTCTTTCAACCATGCCATTAGAACGGCTGTGGTAGGGACTTGAAGTTATGTGATTTATCTGCCATTCCGAACAAAATGACTTGACGTCTAAAGCGTTAAAAAGTGGGCCATTATCTGATTGCAAATATTTAGGTATGCCATGTCTGGCAAAAATGGATTTTAAGTGGGCGATGACATTGCTGGCAGTAGAATTGTCTTTCAACAAAGTCATTTCTACATATTTAGAAAAATAGTCGACGACTAGCAAGTATTTTTGTGAATTAAAATCGAATAAATCAACACCTACTTTATACCAAGGTATTAGTTCTATGTCTTGGTGACAAAGTGGTTCTTTAGTGTTATTCCGTCTGTGAGTCATGTCATGATAAAAGTCTCAATATCGGTATTAATATTTGGCCAATAGACTGAGTTTCTGGCTAGGTTTTGACAACTTTTAATACCCTGATGTCCTTCATGAATGAGTTTCAAAGTATCCTATCTAAGTGACTTCGGGACAACAATACTATTATTTTTTAAGAGAATACCATCTATGACTTGAAGCTCATTTTAATGAAAAATAGGATCTAATGTTTTCTGGCACTAATTTTTTATGTTCTGGCCATCCTTCTTTACAAAACTTTATAACGGTGAGTAAATCTAAGTCTTTGGTAGTGTTTTCTTGAAATTCTTTCAATTTAATGAGGGCTAAGGGACAAAGAACGGATGACTAAATTGACATGAAGGTCAATATCTTCTTCAAAGTCAGTTAAAGCTTGTTCAGGCAGGGCACATCTAGAGAGTGTATCTGCGACATATAGGTATTTACCAGGTTTGTATATAATGTCTAAATCATAAGGTTGTAGTCTAAGCATTATTCTTTGTAATCGTGCCGGAATGCTATAAATAGGTTTTTTGACAAGTGAGACGATAGGTTTGTGGTCAGTTTCAACAGTAATATGATGACCATACTCATACTGGTGAAATTTTGTACAGCCGAAGAGTATGGCTAACAATTCTTTCTCAATTTGAGAGTAGACTTGCTGAGTTTGACTTAGAGAGGTAGATGCATAGGCTATTTGTCATGACTAATTACAGCACCCATAGCATCTTTTGACGAGTCGACTGAAAGAATGATATTTTTAGTATGATCATAGTAGGTTAAGACTGGGGCATTTGTAATAAGACTTTTTAAGTTGTTAAATTCATCGTCATGAACTTCTGACCAGATCCATTCTGTATTTTTAGATAAAAGACGCCTCAGATTGGTAGTCTTTTGGGATAGATTTTCAATATAGGAGCCTAGGTAATTAGTCATTCCCAAAAATCTTTGTAATTCTGAGAGACACGTAGGAGGTGGCATTTGGCATATGGCTTGAACTTTAGCTGGGTCTATTTTTACACCATCCTTACTGAATATGTGACCTAAATATTTAACCTGACTTTGACAAATGTTGGATTTTTCTTTGTTGAATTTAATTCCTAGGTCTTGTGCTCTTTGAAGTACTTTTTTGAGCCTAATATAATGTTCATGCTTGGTAGAGCCATAAATCAACAGATCATCCATCATGACCTTGACCCCTTCAAGGTCACAGA